>WAAE01008291.1:94501-257440 GCA_013400495.1 Nicator chloris
AGCCCTGGGCAGCCACGCATGGTGCAGGGCACGTGTCCTCTGGATGTGCCACTGCCCCACTGCCTTTTGCCCTTGGTGTCCTCCCTCAGCGCCAGGTTTGCCTCCCAACCACATCCCTGGCACAGCCTCGGCTCCTTCCCTCCCATCACTCTGCAGCACAGTGCTGGTTGATGGCAGCTACCAAAGCAGAGCCCTGAGGATCCCAGGATCACAGTGGGGATTTGGGGAATGTGGTAGCACCCCATGCAGGTAGGAACAGCTGAGAAACATGCAGAGGCTGGACCATCTTGGTCAACCCAGGGCAGCTTCAACTCCATGCTGTGGGAAGGCATCAGGTTCTCCTGGTTCTTCTGGTACTTTGTGGCCCGCAGCGACATCATGAAACACTGGCGTCCATCACCCCACACAGACCCCTGTGTGTGCCCCTCCAGGGGCCAGCCCAGCCTGGGCTCCCTGGCCAGCACCCATAGCAATGGCTGGGCAACACCGTGACCTCCTGAGGCCTCCTGCTCAGTAAATAGTGTCAAGGTTAGAGCGAGGGATTCATTGGGGCCATAAATGTTTATGGCAGGCCCTCCCCGCTCCCCTGCCGCCATGGCCTGAACTTTCCATCAGCCACGCTTTTATGGCTGGACTCTAATGATTAACCCGGGGCCAGCAGTCGAAGGCGCTTCACAGTTGTGCTGCCAGAGCCCCACACGCCTGGAATAGCTGGAGCTGGGGGACCCCCATCACCCCAATGGGCTGCAGCCATGGTGGGGTATGGGGAGGAGGATGGGGAAAGCCATCAGTGGTCCTGCAGGAGAAAGGAAGGGCACAGCCATCCAGAAATGAGCTCAGCATCCCTGGACAAGAGGAGGTGAGCAGGCAGGAGGACAAGGTGTAGGAGCCAATCCTATACTCTTGGAGGGGCAAAGGCAATAATTAAATCTCCTGTACTGTAGGGGAAGAGGAAAACTGCAGCCTTCGGACAGAATTCATCCTGGAGGCTCAGGCCACAGTGCTGAGCCTTCGGACAGAATTCATCCTGGAGGCTCAGGCCACAGTGCTGGACCCACTGCACCAGGAGAACATCCACAATCCAGACACAGACCCTAATTTTTCTGTTTGTCCTATGGTTTTGTCTTTTACCAGGACAAAGATTTGTACAAAAAATACCAGGAGGAGCTGTGCCCCTCTAGATGTGCATGGGAAGCCCTGGAAGCTCCTCTAGATGTGCCTTTCTTCCATGCTAAAGATCCCCCAGATAACCCAGGCAGGGGCTGTGTCACACAACACTGTTACTGGTGAGATGATGGCACATGGTAGAAGGCACATATAAAACTGGGATAATGGGGACTGGCAGCATCAGGTCCAAACAGCCCCATCCAGGAGTTTGCCAAGACCCTCAGGCCAGCAGTGTCGGCAGGAGGTGGGACACGGGCTGATCTACCCCAAACCACACACAGATCATGGGCTGATCTACCACACACAGACACTGAAATCCAGCCCTTCTCCTTTCACTGGGAAGAGCAGCACTCAGGGCTGGGGCCACACCTTGGATCTCCCTTGGCAATAGACACAGGTCCTCCTTGGACACTGGGTCCAGCTGAAACCTGTTTCTGACCTTCTGCACACATGAGGGACAGGTTACACCATCTCTTCCCTTCCTTGAAGTCACCCCAACCCTGCCAGGCACCACAGGGAAGAGCCACCCTGACCCACCAAGGTCTTTGGGGGATCTACAGCCTGGTTTGTTTATAAAGCCTTTTCTTTTATTCTTCTACTTGTTTTTAACTGCTCATTTTTTAGGTTAAATTGCTTGAGGAGGACACTGATTTGTGCTGTTTTTGCTGGAATACCTCAGTGGGATCAGAGCACTCTGGCACACGCTGTCCTCGGGGCATGGAGGCGGTTACAGATTCTCTCACATGTGTTTATGGGTTATTGGAGTCAAATACAGACAGAGAACAGATCAATACACAGGACCTCCTTTTCCTCCTCCCCACCTCCTGCAGCCTGGACATCCCTCCACCCTGGGCATCCCTGAGAGGGGATGGCAGGGCTGGGGCTGCGGGTGGAAGTGGAACAGCCCTGATACTTCAACCAGACACTGTCACACAAACACACAGACTCATCACACAGTTTGTCACACTGAACAGAAACACATTGGGGGCACCAGGACAGGCAGCAGCTCTGTCCTGGCAGGGCCAAGGTGGTGATGAGGAACCTGGCAGGGTCAGCAGCTCCTGATTACTCCTTGAAAGACCCCCCCCAGGCTGTCCTGAAGTGCTGCAGTGCAACCTGTGCAAAATGGGAGGTGAGCTCCCACCCAGCCTGTGGGACACTGGGTCCCCTCATATCATGGACTCCTCCTCGTCCTCCTCCTCCATCTCCCGGTCCACCTCGATGGCCGTGTTCTCGTAGCTGGTGATGCCCCCGTATTTCCGCATGTGCACCATCAGGGGTTTGGGGGACTGGCTGCCGGCCAGGCTGGCCACGTACACACCGGTGCGGTTCTCCTCCAGGGACGGGCCCCAGTCCATGGCCGGCCGGCTGGCCTGCTGCACCCGCTGTGAGGGAACAGGCAGAGGGAGCACAGACACCCTGCACCATCCGCTGCCCAGGCAGCAGCCCACCCTGCAGCTCACCCACCGCTCCCAGCGCCCTGCTGGCCCCCAGGGACTGAAAGAAACCCCAGTGAGGATGGGATGGGGCCAAAAGCTCGTCCTGAAATCTTTTGGGAAGGCGGTTCTGTCTAAGTGTCTTGCTGTGGGCTGGGGAGGTGTCATGGGCTGTGGGAGCTGGTGGTGAGGCCTTGCAGGAGCGAGGGGCTATTGTAGGGCTACAGCCCTGTGCTGTGGGGTTAGAGCCACCCAGACAAGGGGTTAGCCTTGGCCAAGGTTGCTCCTGGCCATGCCAAGTGTCCATGGCTGTGTCAAGCCAGGTTACAGCCAGCAAGTGCTCCAGCAGGGGATTGCTACCTGGAGAGGGCATCAAGCTCTGCTCTTCTGCTTTTAACAGCCTGGCGAGAGCAGCGAAGGGCTGGGAAAGCAGGGAGCAGCCAGCACCTCTGTAACCTGCTCCTGGGAGGAGCCTTTCAGTGCAGGGGTCCCATCTGGGCTGCCTGCACAGTCTGGCAGCTGCCTGCCTTGCTGTGTCATTGCTCTTGCCAAGTGGGTGCAAAGTCCCAGGTGCCCACGGCCACCTCACAGTGGGGACAATGTGCTTCCTCACAGGGCACAGCAGGGTTGTTTTGGAGTACAAATTCACACTGGGCTGCCCCTTGGGCAGCAGTTTTACTCAGTACCTGCCTGGCATCATGGGAAGCAGCACTGCTGGAAATGTTTTGGGATGTGCCATCTCTCACACCCCATGGGCGGCAAGGCGGAATCGGGACACACGCTTTCAGGAGAGAGGACACAGAAACTTCCAGAGGATACTGACTTGGCAGGGGCTTGTGCTCACTGCTGCATATTTCTGGGGTGCTCCCCAGCAGTGCCAATCTCCAGTACCTCCTACCTCCCACAGCGTCCCTTCTTCTTGGAGCACAGCCACCACCATGCCGATGGGAATCATCAGGCAGGAGAGGACTCCCATGAGGATGCCCAAGACCTCTGCCCAGGTGGGGAAGCGGTAGTTGCCATACTCAGAAGGCTGGTACTTGACAATGTTATACACCAGCAGAGCCTGTGGGATGGGAAGAAAGTGAGGTCACCCCAGAGGTCTCATTCTCACAAAAGGCCTGGAGATGATGGACACCTCCCAGCAGAAGGGTGGTCTCTGGGGCAGGAGATGCCAGCAGAGGAACTTATCACACTGAGAGGTCACCCGGGGTACTGGCACCACCATGATTTTCCAGCAGCATCCAGCAGCTCAAGCTAAGCAGTTACCATCATTGTTGCTGGGGATAGGACCATCCAGCAAGCTCTGAAGTAGGGCCCTGGTTTGAATCCCAGCATCATGTGGATATCTCGGCAGAACCTCTTCATGCCTGCAGGAGGGAGAGGGAATCAGAAGCTTTGATCCCTTCCCCCAGAGCCCTGTGCCTGTACCAGACTGCCCTGCACTGATCACAAGCAGCAGTTTCTATCCTCTGCAGCAGTCTCCCCCCACCCATCTGAGATGCAGGAATAGGGCCCAGCTGGTGCTGCCTGAAAAACCAGGCTAAGCACCACAATGTGTCTTTGGAGAGGTGAATCAAGTGATAGCCCAGAAGAAACAGGTGGTGGGACCTGAGTCTCATGCTCATCTGTGAGGCTGTTGGTTTCCCTACTGCTCCCTCTAAATCCCTCTCTTCATACAGACAGCACATCCTTCCCTGTGCCCCTGTGGGGACAGGCACCCTTACCATAGACACGTGTCACCACAAGGCAGGTAGTAATCACCACCACCATGAGACCAAAGCCAGCACTGTAGTCATCCAGTAGGACCAGCCAGTACATCCCACCCTGTGGAGACAAAGCACAGAGGCCAGCATCTCCAGGACCATCATCCCAATAAACCTCCACTCACGTCCTCTGACTTTTGGGGACCCTGGGAAGGACAGCAGTCAGCAGCCTCAAGAGACATCCTTATGGGGTTGGTGTAGGGATGGGAATAACACTGTGTCACTCCCCTTGGCCCTCACACCTTCTGGAAGCCCAGGCTCATCTCTCTTTCACCTGGTTATCTGACATGAATACACATGTGAAAACCTGGCCCCTGACCTAAGTTCTCCCTGAAATGAGTCCCTAGTTGGTGCCCACAATGGATCCATCCCCACACCCATACCTCTGTTGTGAGGATGAGCCCCATCAGGAAGAGGGCGATGCAGATGGCAGCTGAGAACGAAGCTTTCTTTGGCCGCAGGTAGTAGGGGAATTCATCTGTCACTGCCGTAACGATGGTCTCCATAAATGCAAACTGCATGCACAGCAGGAGAGGGTCCCCTCAGCCCTCAGGCTGCCTGGAGTCCACGGCTGCCTCTGTGGGCTCTGTCCTTACCTGGCTGTCCAGACCCAAGGTTAACAGCATGAAGAAGAACAGGAATGACCAGAATGGAGAAAGGGGGAGCATTGTCATGGCCTGGGGGTACACCACAAATGCCAGACCAGGACCTAGGGGAGGCAAAGGACACCAGGGTGAAAAGGTGGTGGTAGAGCTGGGCATGGGGGGATGGAAGAGAGGAGAGCGCAGCAGAGCAGCACCATGGCAGAGACTTGGCAGGACTCTGGCAAGATGGGCAGGAAGGTTTCTGTGGCAGAAGGTGGAGACACAGCCTGCTCCCTGCTCAGACTTTCATCAGACATCATTTGTTAGTGAATATTTACACCACAGGAATTTGTCTGGCCCTGCCTTCTGATGGCCAGCTGAGCATTCACCTTTATCCATCACGCTGACAGCCTCAGATGCCTTCCATCCTGGAAGGGATGCTCCTCAGCACACCCAGGCAGAGGGGGAAGGGGAAAACGTCTTCATTTGGTCTCACCTGCTTTTGCTACCTGGTTAACAGGGACCCCAAGCTCCTGGGACATGTATCCCAAAACGGAGAAGATGGCAAAGCCTGCCAGGATGCTGGTGATGGCATTGCCCAGGGTCACTATGAAGGTGTCCCTACAGAGAAGGAAGAAGATGCTCTGAACATGCTCGTTAGCTCCCACCCCACATCAGTGTACGGTGACATTGCCAGCCCAGGTGCCACAGTAAGGTGACCCAGTGACTGTCCTTCAGGGCCTCTCATGGCAAGTGCTTTCCAGGGTCAAATGGAGCATATATTTCATGGATAATACTATGGGGTTCCTCCAAAGCTTTCTGTCCCCTGTGAATGGGATCAGACCAAACATCTAACACCCATCTCTTTCAGTGAACTGCACTGGATGCTGGGGACAGAGCACACATGCACAACTCCAGCCTCAAATATCCTCAGCATTCAGCACCTACAGCCCAAAACTTCTGAGCTGGGTGCTCTGCCTTGGTGCTGATGAGAATTTTTTCCCACAGATCCCTCTGTTCCTCTTAATCCTGTACAAACTGCCAGGTATCCCCTCAGTGCAAGGAACAGAGCAACTGACTGTGCTGCACCATTTGCTTCTGCTGGCTTTGACACCACCAGCTCAGGTTTTCATGGCTCCCCTCCAACCCATAATTTTTACAAGACAGCAGCTGACTCCCACCTGTAGATATTCTGATGGAAGGTGTTGTACGAGGCGAAAGTGAGGAGGCCCCCAAAGCCCACTCCAAGGGAGTAGAAAATCTGCAGGGCTGCCTCGATCCACACCTGGGGGAAGGAAGCAGTTCTGAGGAGGACAGGGCTCTGGAAACCTCCACATGAGGAAGATGGCATTAGAAATCTGCTTCCCCAGAGCCCTGGGCACATCTTCCCCAGCACTCCAAGCATGCACAGCCTATGGGATACTTGTCTTTCCTTGTTAACACTCACCACTCACAGTGGATCAGCTGGCTAATGGAAGGGCTAATAAGAATGTTTTAGGGCCAGCTCAGTGGGGCATTAAATGCCCTTGTAAAATTGGGTAGTCTCTTGATGACCACCACTGCTGACCACCCCACATGCTGAGATTTCTTGAGAACAACAAACAGTCAAATCAACCACGGGCACCCATCAGCCCATCACAGGGGCTGGGATGATCCTGTCCATGGTCCCAGTACTCAGGGGAGTCTTGGTACCTTCCCACCCATGCAGAGCATAAACACATGCATGGGGTGGGGACACATGGGAATAATGGCCCAGACAAGGTGTGAGACAAAGATTGTTGGTCTAGGAGCAACCAAGAGAGCTTTAGGTTAGAGTGTGGCCAGAAAAGACACCTGAGTAAGGGAACTGCCTCTGTTGTATTCAGGAGGTGGCAGGAGAAGGTTCATTTTTGTGTCCTGAACAAATTGCACAACATCCTACTCACCTTGGAAGACAGCAGGTGATCAAACTGGGGTGTGAGGTAAAACTGGATCCCCTTCCAGGCCCCCTCCAGGGTCACGCCACGAATGAGCAGCATCACCAGGATGAGGTAGGGGAAGGTGGCAGTGAAGTACACGACCTGGGGGAGAGAGAGCCAGCAGGGAGAGCTGGGAATGAGAGCACAGCGTGAGTGGTGCCCCCATGCCCTGTCCCTAGGGTGGGACACATCACCCTTGGGGTCCTTGGGCTGCAGCAGGGCTGGTGTGCCAGCCCTGCTGGTGTCTGACTGTGCAAGGCATCCCCAAAATACCCTATACACAGTGGATGCTGTTTGTGGGTCTCACTTTCCCAGAGGTGCAGAGTGGCATGCACTGGTGAGCACTGCTCTAGGTCCCCCCCAAAGAGGAGACCAGCCAGCCCTTACCTTGCCAGAGGATTTGACTCCCTTAAGGATGCACAGATAAACAATAGTCCAAGAAAGGAGCAGGCACAGACACAAGTTCCAGCGGATCCTCCCAGGATCCCCAATCCCCGAGCTTCCTTGGATGTGCAGGACATACCGGCTAGGGAGGAAGGAGAGCTGCTAGTGAGCAGCCATGGGTTGCCTTCTTCCAGAGGCCCTCTGACCCTAGAAATGCCTCTGCTGCAACACAACCTTGTCAACAATCATAGGCACTGGCCAAGCAAACAGGAACAGTTGATTTCTCCACCATGTATTAAAGAGCCTAGAAGGGATGCCTGGCATCTTGAGAGCAAATTCCCAGCCATTCCTGACGTGGGATGCATTTTAGTCTAGCATATCTCCAGGCCAACAAAGCAGCACCAGAACATGGACACCTCCCACATCCCAGTGGCTAAACTGAGTTGTCACCCACAGCTGAGCGCACGAGCCCATCGCTGCACCCACACCACCACCCGTGAGTGAGACCTGCAGCATCTGTGCTGTGAGATGTGCAAATTCTTCACCCCTCATGCCGTCCCCATCCTCTCCCTGACAAGATACCAGCCACCTCCCCACACCCGGGCCGGGCTGACCTCGTTACCTCCAGTACTCCTCGCTGGGGCTGACGGTGTTGCTGATGTTGGCGGGGAGGGTGTTGTTCCCCGCCTTGATGACGTGGTGGTCCAGGCACAGGTCGGTGTTCCACCAGTTGCCACAGTGCTGCCAGGGCAAGTCGCTTGTGAGGGATGCAAAGAGGTAGAAGAGAACGTAAGCAATGATCATATTGTAGTAAATGGCCACCAAGGAGACGATGAGGATCGTGCCCATGCCAACGCCTGAAGGAAGGAGAGGGTAAAGAAGGAGTGAGCTGGAGCAGAGCAAAGCACATCCAAAAGCAGGGTCAGACACAGGACCTCAGCAGCCAAATGATCAACCAGTCCAAGGTTCACCTGCTGGGGGAGCCTCTTATTTGCATTATAACATCTGGACATGCCTTCTCTGTATTGATGATCTATTCCCTCATACAAAAAACTTTACGCCAGCTTAATGTTGAGAATAAAAGTATTTGATTTGAACTTTTTTTTTAATGCTTTATTCTTACCTTTGTTTTTAACAGGTGTTGCTTAGCTTTCATTCTCTATTTTGTACAATAGATGGCTTAATAATCTTCATACCATTTCTAGAGCTGGTCATGCCATCCAGAGCCCTCAAAGGCTCACCAATCTCATGCACATCCTGCAGCTACTAGAACAGCTAACTCAAAATTCCAGCCTGCCACACCTTCCCCCAGGTTCTTTTGATTCTAATAAGAGCTTTGAGGACCATGGGATGCTGCTGGTGGTGCATGTTCTCATCAAAGAGCTCTTGCAGGGGTCCCTCAGAGGCTCTGGACTCCACTCACGCACCTTTAAAGAGAGGGCTTATCTTCCAGACGGCGAGTGGCCCTAGGCTGGAGAACTGGCCAAGTGACAGCTCCATGAAGAAGATGGGGATCCCACAGATGGCCAGCATGATGAAGTAAGGAACCAAGAAAGCTCCTACAAGAAGAAAAGAAATATAAAAAAATCCTGAAAGTAATACAGAACACCTAAAGCCCAGCTGTGATAGGGAATAAAGCTTATTCAATATGTGTGGCTCTGAGGGATCTACATCAAAACCAGGAAGACAGGGAGGAGCAAAAGCTCACTCAATGCAGAAGAAAGGGGCTGTGATTCACCTGGTGCTGTGCTTCCCCTCTGCTCCCAACTCTCTTTTCACTTTGAATCTTTCACAGACACCATGAAATTCTGCAGTTATTATTGCTCTGGGAGGAGTTGAACCAACATTTTGCACCATCACCTGGGGCTCTTGCATTGCAAAAGGTTCACTCTCTCCTTTGATAGCTGGGAAGTGTTTGCTGACCCTGCTGAGCCCTGGAGGACACCAGACCAAGAAGCTACTGGACACCAGGAGAGCTGGTGTTTGGTTCAGCATGGAGACAGGGGTTTGTCCAAGGCCAGGAATACAGGGATGGGTTTGCAAGTCCCTTCCACACATGGATACGGGTGGTTAAAGCCCTAAACAAGCATGGGGAGGGCAGGAGGAGGCATCACCCTGCAACAAGTGCTACTTTCCAGCCCCAGGAAAGGGAAGGGATGACTCTATCAGGTCAGTGGGTGGGAGACTGACTGCTCCAAAGGATGCCCAAGTACCTCCTCCGTTGGTGTAAGCCCTGTAGGGAAACCTCCAGACGTTTCCAAGGCCCACGCAGTATCCGATGCAGGAGAGGAGGAAATCCAGCCGCCCTGTCCAGTTCCCTCTGTCTTCTGGGCACTCGGAGCCCAGGTCCCCATCCTGGCTGCTGGGGCTTACCAGGAGATCTGGTGTCACTGGCTGAGTGAGGGACCAGGGTATGGGAGAGGGCAGACAGGGGTTGAGCAAGGAATAAAAACAGAGAATGAAGAATGGGAGAGAGGGAAGAAGTGCCAAGAACTCGTGAGTGAATTTGTGACCCCAAGGCACAGCACTGACAGTGGCCTCTTGGGAACACCCTGTCCCAGCAGCTCTCTTTTCCCTGCCTCAGCCAATGCCCTGCTCTGCCCCTGAGCAAACAGAAGGGGTAAATGTGATCCCACATAGCCAGAGCTCCCCTGGGAAAGGTTGGATTGTCCCAGATCATTCTGGGAAGGTTCGCCAGGACTCCACTCGCAACCCCAGCTTCCAAAGACATCCTTTCAGGGACCACAATAAACTTTCTCCTGCACAATATGGGCATGAAGACAGTGGGACAACCACTGTGGTGTGCATGGGAGCGTGACACCCAGCCCCATGTGTGCTGCCAGGCCAGGCACTCGGCTGGCTGCCATTAACTGCTCCCTGCATTTTTCACACTTTTCCAGCTGCCAAAAGCCTGCATTGTGGGAATTTAGTGATAGTCCCAGTTGGCCCTTCTGAGAGATGAGAGACCTCCTTCCAGAATTCCTAATGTGCTCTGGATCAATGCAGCACAGGCAGGGCATTAACCCATTCCCTTCCTCCCCACTGCCTCAGCTCTGCAAGTGGACGTGCAAGTCCTGCAATCCATTTGGGTTGGGGTGATGCACCAGGAGGGCACCTCCATGTTTGTGTGGGTGTACATCAGGTTTGCAGTGAGCTGTTCAGTCTGAATTCCCCCAATTTCCTTACCTCAGGAGAGCAGGGAAAGCATCCCCACTGACTCCAGTGCTGAAAGCCTGAGCCAGCAGCTGCCAGATGAGATCCCATCACAGATAAACCCACAGCAAAACCAGGCAGCACAAAGGGGTGGAATGAGGATCCTGTCCCAGTGCCACCATGTGCTGCTGTGCCCTGGCATGGGAGTTGATCATGTTTGTTTTGAGGCACAGGAGGATTCTGGTGTCCCTGCTGACAAGGTACAAGGTACAGGAGGAGCCCATCTGGGAACCTTCTCTTCTTGGGCTCTCTGAAGAAAAAATGCAGCCACGTCCCTGTCCTTGTTCATAATCACAGGGAACAAACCCATGGGATGTGGTTGAGGGAGAGGGACCTGGGTTTGGAGGGGTCAGCCAGAAGGAGTTGAGAGTCTCCTGTACCAGTGTGCACTGGTGCTCAGAGCCTGCAGCACACCCCAGTCCCCAGGAAGCCAGAGCTGGCTGGTGATCAGAGCTCACTGCTGCCCTTTCTCCCTCTCCCTCTCCCTCTCCTCCTGAACTGGAGGATGCTCCTGCTGCTGGTTCTCCATGGTTCCCATGGAGACACCGAGCCATGATGCTGAAGGAGAGGGCTGCCAGCTCCCACCCTGCACAGGGTGCACCCCAAACCCCCAGCTGCTGGCACTACGGGCATGCTGCTTGCAGCCCAAAGGCACCAAACACAGAGGCAAACTCCTCCTCATCCTCACCTGGTGCACAAACACCTCAAGGCACAGGACAAGGGCAAACTCTTCCCAGAGCCAACTTGAAATGCACAGCTCCAGCAAAGCTGTTACACCAAAATCCTCTGTGAAAAGCCCATCCCTGCTGGATGCCACCATCACAAGGCAAGGGCCAGAAGAAAAAGTCACAAAAACGCAGCTGGCAAGTCAAAATATGACCCAAATGTAATACTGTAGCTATAAAACCATCACTACCTGGCAGCCCTCCTGCAGTTGTTCAACACAGCTCTGTGGTTTAGCAACACCTCCAGGCCATGGCTGTGCCTGCTAATTAGCCCAGCACACACAGTGTGTGACCCACAGCTGTCTGTGCTTGCAGGGGATGGACAGGCTGCTCTGAACTCCCTCCCAAAGATTTCAGCAGCTAAAACCTGTATTCACAAAGACCCCTGCCAGGTAGGGGCCATCACAGTTGGGTCTTCCCTCTGCAAAATAATGCTTCCCAGTCAATCACACGGGCTGGGGACCTCTTGTTTTCCAGGCTTGAATCGCAGAAAACCAGCAAGCAGGGATGCTGGGAGATCATTAAATCCTGTTGCCTAATTCCTGCACCTCTGTCTGAATCCTAAACACCTGCAGGTGCCCAGGTAGAGCTGCAAGATCTCATTACATGCGGGTGCCTGTCCATGAGATGTAGCACAGAAATCAACACAGAAGCAACAACAGGAAATGACAGGAACCAACAGGACCTTTTCCAAACTGTAAATGGCCTGGACCCCATCTCAGTCACCATTTCAAGGGCCATGGGATGTAGTTTGTCATTTGTGTCTCAATAATGACTGCCCCCCTTGTTAGTATCTTTATCTGGAGCTCTACAGCTCCAATTTAGGACCCCAGAGCAGAAAGCAGAGACCACTTAAGTGTCAGATAAACCCAAAGGACAATGACAGTTGTCCCCATTGGGCAAGCTGAGGAGATACAGGTCAGGGGTGCTGTGGGAAAACACACACAAAGGCGGCTCCCTGACTGCGCTGCTCAAAATTCCCCCAAATCCCAGCCTTTCCCTAGAAATCACAGAAAAACTGGCCTATTTGCCTGACTTGAAATGAATTACAAAGCACAATATATAAGGCTTCCAGCCCATTTTTGTCCCAAATCACAGAGGGAAGCACACCTCCCTTCTTCTGACTGCTGGAAATCTCACACACCAGCTTGATTCTAGAGCTTTTTTTTTAGGATTAATGCTCTCTTTCAGGCACTGTCATAACAGGAATTCTCTTTTTCAGCAGCAGCTGAAGTGCTCCAGTGCTTCAGTATTGCTCTAGTGCTTTCCACTGTCAGCTGCCATCCTTCAAGCAGGGCTCCCATCTCACAGTTATAAACAGATGGGGGCTAACAGCTCCCTTGGCAACCACGGCCTCTCTGAACACAGCATCACTTTCCATTATTCACCAAAAGATGCTCCCAAAGAAGTCAGCAAAGCAAAGGTCACCGAGACGAAAAAGCACTTTAGTCTCTGCCAAGATAAGAGCTCAGGTCTGTAAGGAAATGGCTCCGTGCTAATTATTTTCTCTAAACCAATTTACTTAAACCAAAACTCAGCTGCATCTGAGTGAAAAAACTCCAGCCAGATCAAAGCTTTGTTTTCATCCTATTTTGTCTCCATTTAAGCTGGCATTGTGGGGTTATTTTGTCAGTGTTTTGTGCGTGGATCACAGCCTTTGAGCAAGAGAAATGCCACCCGGCACCAGATTTCTCCCCTGCGGATCTGAGCACAGTGAGTCTCTAAAGTGTGAGTCACTTCAGATTAGTTTGAAATGCTTGTTAATCTCTGAGAGAAAAAAATCTTAAAAAGGCATAAAAATTAATTCAAATCTAATATCACTTGTAAAGTGAAGTAAATAAAGCACTGCTATGGTGAGGAAGAGCTCCTTAAAGGGCTGAACTGACCATGTGGGTGATCCTGGCCTGGGATCCCCATGAGAGGGAGCAAGTGATGGTGGAGCCAGCACAGGGAGGTTGGAGATGGCTGAGGATGAAGCAAACTCATTACAGCAATGTCCAAAGTGTCGAGAGTATGCACAGATAAAAATGTTTGTGGTTTTTCATCTGAAAACACTGGAGAAGTTTTGAGGCCATTTGTGGCAGGCAGAGGAGAGCACTGGCTCAGCCAGGAAGATGCTGCTCAGCAGCCTCAGGTGTGGGAAGGGGCAGCAGGAACCATGGCTCCCACCAACAACTCCAGGGGGATTTAGTCCATTTCTACCAAGTAAACCCCAAAGAAAACAATCAAATAAATGAGAACAACCACTCAGCCCTTCTGGAGATACTATTATGCAAAAACCAACCTGAAATCCTTATAGCCTGAGAAAGGTATTTTCTAATCAAGAGGTATTTCCATATGTCTAAAATATGCCTGGTAAGAAGGTTTAAAACTCCGGCCCACAAACGGGAAGTGGATCACAATGAGAGGAAGAGGAGGCTCTCAGGGTCCTGGGTGGGTGCTGCAGTGGGGATGGACACATCTCCTCACCAGCCACCACCAGCTCCAGGCAAGCCCAATGCCAGCATTGGACACAGTGGTCCCAAGGGGGCTGTGAGCACCAGGTCCTCCATCTGGAGCTCAGCAATAGTATTTTTGGGTAATGAAGGACAGAGAGCTCTGAACAGCACTGGGAATGGGAAAAATAACTCAAGAGACATCTGCTTTCTATCCCAACTGATCACCACAGGACTAAATGAATTCCTGAATAAATGCTAAAGAGGGTGACCAGCATCAAGTAACTCAGAAAGGCATTGGAAGGGGCAAAGACCACTTTTAATGGATCTTGCAGTCCAACAAATCCATCTGGAAAAGCAATTTGTAGGAAAGAGGAAGAAAGAGAAGAGCCAAAGGATGCCTCCAAACTAGAGTGGAGAAATAGGCTGTCAGGGCCTGCTGGCTGTCACCAGGTTACTGCTAGGGTTTTTACGTCATTTCCCAATATCTTAGGAATTTCCTGGCACGGATGAAACTCCCCTGGGTTTTCATTCATCTCAACAGAGTCAACCTGCCCTGTGTTCAGGGTTTGGCACAGGGTGTAGCTGTAGATGCTCCCAGCCCTGGATACTGTCTAGGATGCTCCAGGAAGGGCTGACCCATTCAGCAGCAGCACATCCCCATGACGGAGTTGTGGCTGACACCATCTCTGTCACCCTGCTTCACCATGTCCCCAAAAAAAGGACTCAGTCCCCAGTGTGGGGGAAAATGGGAACTCAGACTGGTAAGAGCAGAGTGGCAATGGAGGGGAGCCTAGGATGGGAAAGCCTGACAACTGGGTTTAAAAGGGTTTCCAGCAGGATGTAAAAAGGGTTTGAGGCTCTGCCAGCTCTGCCCTGAACCCAGAGTTCAGCGCCCAGCTGACCCCACATCACTCACACCCCTTTAAATCCTACGGAGGAGGAGGAGGAAACAATCCGAGCTGCAGGTGGGAAAGGCACCGCCCAGCCCCCTGTGCTCATCCCGCGGGAGGGACCCCGAGCCCGGCAGTCCCGGGGTGCCAGGCTGCGGGGAGCCGGCTCTGCCCCCGCTGCCACCCACGGCGCCCGGCCAGACACAACGTGAGTCACCCACGGCCGGCAGCGCCTGCTGCCAGGGCAGGGGTGGGCGGCCAGCGGTGCCTCCCGCTCAGCAGGAGCGCTGGGCACGAAATGCCCCATCCCGCTGCCCACGATCTCGCTTTGGCCCCGCGCACGAACACGATTTCCTGATATCCCACTAATCCCTGCTGGCTGCCCACGAAGGCTCCCGAGGACGGGATGCGGGCGATGGGCTTAACTCCTCCTTTCCCAGCCCGGGGCTATCCTTGCTCCCTCTCCCATCCCTGGGGTACCCCCGCTCCTGGCTGTCACCCGCCGGGGGTACCCCCGGTCCCCCGCTCCTATCCCTGGGACATGCCCGCTCCCGGCTCTCACCTTCCGGAGATGCTGCTGCCGAACCTGCTTCATCCTAGACCCTGTTGCTATGCGCTCCCCGCTCCGACACTTTCCGTCTCGCTCTCTCCGGCGCTGGGGAGGGCGAAGGGGGAGCGGGGAAACGATGGCCGGCACGGAGGGGTGGGCACCCACCTGCTGCCGAGGAGAGCTGGGATCGTGAGGAGCGAGGCTGAAGGAAAGGTTTGCCTTGAGTGGAGGATGGCTGTGTGCGGAGCAGGGAGGGAGGAGGGAGGTCTGTCTGTCAAAAGCACTCCTAACGGGGAAAGGGGGGCTCCGGGACCTCAGCCCCCCCCCACCCGGGCAGCGAGGGAGAATGGCTGCTGCCTCACTCAGGCCACAAATGCATCAGGTGTCCCTAGAGATGGACCTGACTTTGGGGTCACTCTGTCACTGAGCACCCCATGTAGTGATGGCAGCAGATGCCAGAAGCTCACAGCACCTTCCTGTCTGGCTCTGAGATGATTTTCCTGTGGCAGGACACAGTTGGAGCTTCAGCAGATCAGAAGTGATTGTTCCCCATGATGCCTGAGCCCAGCCCTCAGTCCAGGGGAGGGGGATACTCCACAGCCATCAGTCCTTTTGGATAGGACCAACATATCCCACCACTCTGAGGGCAAGAGCAAGAGCACCCTGGACAGTCCCCAGGGTGAGCATCTGAGCCCAGCATATCATGGCCCCAGTGCTGGAGCAAAGATCACATCTCCGGGGTCTAGATGTCCCTGTTTGAGTCAGCAGTGGGATACTGGAGCCACAATCTCCAGGGAGATGCTGGCTTTTCACCCTCATACTCAGTCAAATCCTCAATGAGGTGGCTGAGCTGGTCTGTGCCTTCTCCTCCCACTTTTATGGTGGAAATATCTCCTGTGTATCTGGGAGAAAGGACAAACCCACACACTCCAGGGCCAGTGTGGGACCAGGACAGCTCCAGACTCACAATGGTACCTTTTTGCCATGATAATATCCAGTTGTCCATCACTTCATCCCTGGACTGCCCACAGTGCTCTGACACTGGATGTGTCCCTTTTCCTTGCAAGCGCCCTGCAGGCTCCAACCTGAGCCAGACCTCTGCCCAGATGCTTTACTGAGGTTGAAGGTGAGTGGGCAGCACTGGGGATGAGTAGGACAATGACAGGGCTGGAACAGAGAGAACTGGGCCTGCCTGATATAAAAGCGAATCTCCAGAACATCTAGTGGCAGTTGTGCTCCTACAGCCCTCTAAGCACTTCTGAACATTTTCCCTGAAAGGAAATGTATCCTCAGCATAAAGACACATTTCTGCAGGAGTCCAACACGATGAAGTGGCTCAGCATCTGCACAATGGGTCTTTCAGAGCTAATATTTACCTGGATTTCCCAGGGAAAGGAGGAAAGAGCAAAACTACATAACCCAACAAACATCTCTTTTCACATACTCACAGCTTCCTCAAAAATAAAAGTGTCTCTGGGAATTCACTCAGGCTAGTTTTACCTGCCTTGGACTTGCCCACCACTTCTCCCTCTCCCAGATGCTGGCTGGGAATGCTGAGCCTGGAGCTGGCCAGGCTGATGGCCAGAGGTTACATCAAGCACTGTTCCTACCTCAGCCTTCATGCGGGGCAGGGGTGCTTTGTTTGCCTTTCGTGCCAGTGCAATCTGATTCATCCCTTTTAGACTTTTTCCCTTGGGATCCACCTAAAGAGAGATTTCCCATGGCCACCTCCATGTCTGGGAGGGGAGAGCCTGGTGCCACCTTATTACAGCTGTCCCAGCCTCATGTCACCAGCACAGACTGATCTCTACACAAACCACTCAGCATTCCTGGGCAGACTTCAGGGCCTCATCTTGTCTCCAGGACAGTATTTTTCATTAGAGACACCAAGGCCTGATGGTGCCCTGAAATGTCCATGTTGATACCATTTCTTCTGGGATGCTCTGTACCGGGAACTCACTTTTCTGGTTTGTCTGGTGCTGCTCTGGTAGCACCAGCAGCTCTTCGTTGTCTGGGATCACCAGGGAGATGTCCCACCCCAAGCACCTGGGATGTTCCAGCTTAGCATTGCAGGGCTGGTCTTGCATTGCCCTGGAGCTGGCAAGAAATGCACTCCGTGGAACAGCACACACCGGAGGCAGTCATAGCCAGAAGGAGCAGTCCAATCTAGGGACCCCAAAAACCCCAGGAGAGGACAGAGGTGTGGACAACTGTCCCCGTGCCCCGATCCCCAAGGGGCTGGCACTAGGTAGCACACACAGGGCTTGCAAGCATTTTCTAGCAAGTTTTGTTTTCTCCCACTCCACCTCTGAGCCACCCTCTGGGACACCAAGTAAACCTTTCCCTTCTCATGGGCCAAAGCACAACACACATCCTCCACCCCAAAGACGCTGGCACTGCCTGCTCTTTGTGACACTGGAGGGCAAGGAGAGGGCAGAACACAGGCTGGGGAAACACCCTTACCCACCCTGCCTGGGCAGCCCGCACACATCCGGGTGGCAGCCGCCTGGGAAGAAGTGGGAAGGTGGCTGGCAGCAGGATGGGACCGTGCCCAGATCTGCGCCGCAGACACGAGGAAGGCGACGAGGCAGCGGTGCTCTGGTTAGTCACTGCTGGGAAGTGTGCCATGCTGGAGGCTGCTGGCAGGACGGGTGTGCGTGGCCACCTGCTGTGCCTGGCCTCATTTTGATGATGGTTTCAAGATTTCTCCAAGGAGGGGTAAAGCTGGGCAGTGGAAGCTGATGGAAAGTGCAGAGGGAGGAACAGGGAGAAACTTGTAGAGGACAACCCCCAGGGGGCTGGCATGAGGGCAGGCTGTCGCCATAAGGGCCAGGTTCCATGTGGCATATGTGACTCGGGAGGCAGCTGCTGCAGGTGCTAAACCTGGGTGCTTGTCACCTGTCGGGGGTGAAACCACCAAGGTGACACGTGTCCAGGAGGTTTGAACCAAAGGTTCCAAAGCTGGTGGGGACATGGTGTCCACCAGCCCCTTTCCTGGCACAGGGAAGCCCTGGAGGGTTCACCCATCCCTGCCCAAACGGCAGATGCAGGGCGCAGGAGAGGACATGGGAGGGAGAACAGAGCAGATGCATTTCGTCACCCGGTCAAGGGGCGTGTGTGTGTGTAGGGGGAAGGGGTGGCTGGGTGTGTGGGTGCATTTATTGCCTCTTCCCGCCAGCGCCGGCTCCCTGTGCACACACGGGTGGCAGGGACCCAAGGGCACAGCCCACGGCTCCCTGGACTTTTACCCTGCTGTGCAAACAGGCAGGCGCCAGATTAGGGTATCAGTTGGAATTTCATCCTGTCAACGGCACCCGCAGCCTCTCTGGGCGGGCAGTGGAGCATCTTCCCTCTGTCCCAGCCCCTCGTCTCCCTGCCGGCCACCAAACACCGCAGGTGAATTTGGGAGATGCACATTTCGCCCCCACCAGGACTCTGTTCCCTCCCCACTGCTGTCTGTGGGCTCCCCCCTTGCAGACAGCAGTGATGCCCAGTGCTGGGCTGCCATCACCCCATCCCCTGCTGAGGCAGGATCCCACTGCTGGTCCCCACGTGGCAATGGCAAAATTGGACATTAAGGGCATCCAAAGCCCAGTGAGGGAGGACGAGTGTGGGGGAGCCAGGCCCCACCATGGGGACCATGCTGGAGTCTGCACACAGAAGCAGCTCCAGTTTCCCCAGTCCAGCCCAGCTCTTCAGGCAGGTGCCTGATTCAGTCTCATCCCTTTCCTATATGGCACCAGCTCCATTGTATTTGCATCCCCTTGCCTGTTTTAGTTCCCGATTCCCCACGTCTCCTTGCAGGCGTGCATGAGGTGGCTCTCCTGTGCCATGGGCAGCCTGGCACCATGCTGGCAAGGGTCACCAGGGTGCAGCAGTAGGTGCAGCAGTAGGTGCAGCCTCTGTTGCAATTGCAGGAACAAACACTTTTCCCTCTCTCAGCAATGCCACCTCATCCTCTTCCCACTCTTCCATCTCCTCCACCCACGAGGACTTTATCCTGCTTCAGGTGTCCCTCCACAGCCAGCTGCCCTGCCCTGGCACCTCAACGCACCTCATGCAACACTTGGCACTGGGAAGAGTTTGGGGGCTGGAGGAGCCATTTGGGGCAGGGATTTGAGGGCAGCCCCTTGCTCAGTGTTCTGCTAGACGAGGGGAACACTGATGGGATGGAGAGGGGAGAGTGTCAGGCACCGATGCCAGCTGTCCCAGGCACTAATTCATATCCTCATTCTCTGTTTATTCATCTTGGACAAGGAGGATATTCAGCCCATCGACAGCCATAAAATGAGATTAGAGACCAGGAGGCGCCAATGGGAGGCTGCCACATCCCTGGGCAGCTGGCCTTGTTCTTTGGCCTCTGCCAGCCCAACAATGGCCTCACCCTCTCCGCTCTGTCTCCAGCGCTGCGAGTTTGCAGCCATCGTGTCACCCAGCACTGCCATCCCCCTTGGTGCCAAAGGAATGAGACGTGGCAGTGCCATGCCATGATATGAGCCATGCCACTGCCAGCTGTGCCCCTGTGGGACAGGCACACCTTGTGCTAGAGGGACAAGGCTGCTGCCTCAAGACACCCTTCCCAACCCTGGCTGTGCCCAGGAGCATTGGCGCCAGTGCGACCCCAAAGCCAGCACCCTCCCCTGCCACAGCACCACCGGCCAGGAATGACAGCAACAAACCTGTGTCACACAGGATCCCTGCTTGGTTTTATTTTCACTGATGCCTAAAAAAAAAAAAGGAAAACCAGTTCTGCCTTATATACACAAAAACTGAGCTGAAGTCCTGAGTCGATGCAAACATTTGTCTTCATCACCGAGCACACCTGGTAACAGTGGCCGTGGGAAGTGTCACCAGCAGGAGGGAGACCCAAAGCCTTTGAGGAGCAGAGCAGTGGACACAAGTGGGATAACAGGGACCCACTTGTAAAAGCCACAGCACATCTGGGGACTTTGTGTTCTGGGGGATGGGAGTGGTGGGGGCTGGCAGTGGACAGTGTGGCCAAGGGATGTGAGGCACAAGCAGTGTCACTGGGATGTGTGGGTTTGACTGGGTTGTCTTCAGGCAGCAGGGACATCTGCTGCTCTGTTTTCCCAGAGCTTGGAGAGAAAATGCGGAGAAGTATCACATAAGCCACCAAGCAAGGCTCATGCTTCCTCATCTCCCTGTCTTGGTCTTCGGAACTGCAGCTGAGGAGCATGTGGTGCAGCCCTGAGGAGCCACAGACCCTCCTTTGTCCCAGCTGTGTCCCAGCTGTGCCCCACTGGCCTTTGCAGCTGCTGAAACTGGGCTGTACATTAACCTGGGCCTGTACAATGGTCAAGACTCAGCAGGAGGAAGGGACTTCTCAGCTGCAGTTCACCAGTAGGAATGGATGGGGTTTAGCTAACTGGCCTAGGGAACACAGTGGGTGAGAGGAAGACCAGTGCATGGAGGAGCAGGGAGACAGGGAGGACAAAATCTGTAGTCCTGTAATCTGTAGTTTTAAAGAACACAGGACAAGAAATGTTTCTTTGTCTTTCTGAAAACCACCTCTTCATCACCTGACACCAGGGTAAATGCCAGTCATTTCTTGCATGCCTGAGGAAGCCCCTGCCTGTGGCAGCAGCTCCTGGTGCCTGCAGTTACTGTGCTCCCTTGGACCAGCACCCAAAGCTCTCCCAGTATTGGCCCTTCTGGACAGCCTGGGGCTGGTTCTTGGACCCCATCCTGATGGAAAACCTTCCGTTCTCCTTCCCTTCCCCATGAAAGGGCTCACCAGGGTGGTCTGCCCCAAATCTGCCTGTGCTGGGCTCCTTTCTACCCTCTCCCTGTGCTCCAGGTGGAGGAGCAGTGCCACTTTGCCATGGCACAGCCAGGGGAACCAGGGCTGCCGGAGACATCTCCACAGGGCCCTGTATGGCTGCAGGGGCAGGGCTGGGGATGGAGGGTTGGGCACTGCCAGCGTCACTGGGGACAAGGGTGGGCATGTTCAGGTTCTCTTGTCAAGGATGTGATCCAGCTTGCCCCCATCACCGTGGTTGGAAGGCCTCCCATGTCTTGTCCCACAGACGAGGGTCTTGCCCGGTTCCCAGAGCCCAGCTTGCTCTGCCCTCCTCATCTCACTTCCTGGGACACCAGCTCAGCAGAAATTCATTTTGTCTTGAGTCCAGCCAGGTCTTTTTTCTATTTCAGTCTTGTTCAAACTGCCCGAAAGCACCCGGCAGCTGGATGGCCAGGAACACCAAAGGAAGCACCTGGAGCACCAGAGGAAAGCCCTCCTCCACTATCACCCCCTTCCTTTTGCTGACATCAGGACCTTGCTGTGGGCTACATAGACCAGAGACCAAGCCAGTGTGTGGTTCCTGTGGGAGAGCAGTACCTAACCCATGTTTTTTACACAGGGGAGAGCCCATCAGTCCCTTGGGAAGGCCCCCGTGCCACCTGGCCCAGCCTCACTGTGTGCCCCATCAGTTCAGCCAGGGACAGTCACGTCTTTGGGAAGGGGCTGTCACCCTTCAGAGCACATGGGCTGGCGGGCCTCTGCTGCATAGTGCTTTTCTCTTGGGGTCTGTAGCTGGTGAAGAGGTTAAGGCATGAATTCTTCCTTGATCGTCAGCGGCGATGAGGAGACGAGGCTGGGGGCACTGCTGCTGCAGAGGCCTCCGATGGGTCCCAGGGTGCTGACAGCTGGTGGGGTCGGCGTGGTGGTGCTGGTGGGCTGGCTCTGCTGCTGCAGCTTCTTCTTGTTCACCTTCCTCTCCTTCGCCCTCCGATTCTGAAACCAGATTTTCACCTGCAGAAAGCAAAAGATGGCAATGAGGAGATGAGGATGGATGCAGGCAGAGATGACAACTCCCAGTCGCCAAGGCGCAGAGAGGGCATCCCGAAGTTTGGAAAGGAAGGGGTGTCTGTGCAGCAAGGTGGGGCCTCCTCTAACTGCTTTGGCTAAAGCCCTCACCCTTCCCCATCCCCATCTCCACCCAGGAGGTGGTTTTCCCAGGACACTGCAGCACTGACCTGCCGTTCGGTGAGGCCGAGGGCCACAGCCAGCTCAGCCTTGCGGCGGATGGTGATGTAGCGGCTGTAGTGAAACTCCTTCTCCAGCTCCAGGCGCTGGTGGTCCGTGTACACCACCCGGTACTTGTCTTTTGTCCTGGTCTTGCCTGGCAGAGAGAGAAGCGTGAGGGGTGAGCAGCAGGGGAAGAAGGGGAGCAGTGGAATGGAAGGAGCATCCCCAAGGGCACAGAGGAGACACACAGCCACCTGTGGAGAGCTCAGGAGAAACAGAGCAATGCCCTGGGGACCAGTGGGAAAGAGAGTCAGGAGGCTCCTAGTGGCTTTAGCATCCTTCCTGTTTCGCACCAGAGTGTTTCTTCTTGTTGCCCACGAAGTACCTGGGCTTTGGTGGAATTGCTTGGTGGAAAGAGCAGGAGGGATTCAGAGGCACCCCAGGAAGATGGACCATAAACCCCTTGTGTCATGACACATGGTCCCTGAGAGGAGCAGAGCTGCAGGTCCTATGGTGGGCTGAGGAGAGGCTGCCTGGCAGGGCTAAGGAAAGCCCAGCTCTTTTTCTAGGAAGCCCCAAACCAAGGTGCCATCACTTGAATGTGCATGGATCAGAACAGGGGAAGGACAGAAAACCCTGGAATGACCACTGCCAATTTCTCTGCCACCCTGACGTTACTCTCCTTTTCCCTGTACTGAGCTAAGACAGAGGCAGTGCTTTAGGTGCAGTCTTTAAAGAGGCACTGGAGAAAGCCCACATGATGCCTAAGCATTCCTGGGGACTGGCTACATGGGCCAAGGGTGTTTGGCCAAAGCCAGCCTGAATCTCTCCTTGGTCCCCCCAGATATGGACAGAGCTTGGGGCCATCAGGATCCACATGTCTGTGCACACAGATTCACACCCCATGGGTCTGCAAACAGCACCTGCTGCTTTCCATCAGAAAAACAAAGGTAGCCTGGCTGTCTTTTCCTAAGTTCCTTGGTTACTCCACAGGGACACAGGGTGAGCTGTGGAACTCTGCCTGGGCTATGAGGGGCAGGTGGCACTCTGAGGGAGGACACCCATGCCTGGCAGTTTGCTGACAAGTTCCTGGTGTTTTCCTCTGCAGAAGAGCCCAGAGGCAGGGAATAAACACAGCTGTGAATGTTTGCTTCTCCACCCAAAATTACAAAATCCTGTTCCAGGGAGTCAAGAGGGATGATGCCTGGCCATTTGTTTGCCTGGCAGACATATTTACCCATCTTCTCCTGAATTTCTGATGCTGAGAGCAGTGCTGCTGAGGGAAAGAGTGGGAGCAAGCTCAGAACAGCTCCATGGATTTCCCTGGGGCTGCCCTGGGTCTATCAGCATGGACGAGATACTGCACACCACTGCTGCAGATGTGCAGAAAGGGATTTCTAGTGACCCAGCAACCTATACAGCCTTGCTTGCAGGCTGGTTCTGCCAGGGAAGGCGATCTTTGTGTGCCTGCCATCCTGTTCATCTGTTTTCCCTAACGAGTCCTTTGCACATCCACCCATTTGGGCCAAATCAGTTGGACACTGGGCAGTCTCAGCAATACGATTAAATTCTGACACCATCTGAGTGGAAGCAGGAGTTTAGGTGGTCAGAAGAAAACTGGGCTCTAGACACCCCAATAAGACATCAGAGAACATCCACAGAGCAAACCCCCAACCTCCAGGCTGCAAATCTGTTGGTAAACCAGCTCAGTTTTATTTTTAACAGTGTCTCTCTTCTGCTTTCCCATTGCAAGGACATAGAGACATTCCTAAGCCACTTCTTATGCTGAAACTTAAATGTAAAAGAGACCTGGGATGGGCATGGAAGGCATCTGGCCTGGCTGGGACTTGATGCTGGCACTCCCAGGCACACAAGCAGCAGTCACTCAATTCAAGTTAGCACCCAGCTTCCATGACTATGCCACTGTCTGTGTCCTCCTGCCATTGCTGCTGGTGGTGCTGGCACAGGCTCAGCACAGTGTGAGCAGGGTGATGGCTGAGGGTCCCAGCACAGTCCCAAACAAACACTAAAGCTCTCCAGTGATCCATGGAAGAGGCAAGGAGCCCAGCAAGGCTGCAACATGACCAGGAATAGAACCAGAGTTCCAGCACCAGGGCAGGACTTCAGCCACTAACTCATATTTGAGGGATGTGATGAATTCAGTGAATGTTTCAGAGTGGGGAGCCCAGCTCACCCCAGGGCTGGTCAGAAGCAAACACCAATTCCCTCCTCACCACCTCCAGGTCAAACATGCCCATACCCCACAGGGTGACTCTGTGGGATGAAGAAGGGTAAAAAAGGTTAATCTGATTGAGCAAGGTGTTAGTGGAAAGTCTGCAGAGACAGGGCTGAAACGCAGAGATTCCACGTGCACGGTGTGTACGGCAGCTTTGCCAGGCACTTGTCTCCCATCTGGCACACATCAGCTATGACAGCTCCCAACAAAACTGCCCATGGGAGACTCTGCCAGGCTGGAGCGATGCCAGGGGCACCCAGCCCAGGCAGGGTCTGCACCCTGCCCTCACCCTGCCACAGGGCCCCTGTCCATCCCGGGGGTCACTGCTGCCTCTCACCACCCTGCAGGGGAAGGGGCCACCGGCATCAAAAGAACTTCTGCACCCCAGCCCAGGAGGGACCTGTGCTGAATCTGCAAACACAGCAATTCCCAAGAAGTTACAGAATAAACCAGATGCTCTGCTGGAGATTTATGTGAGGTTTAGCAGCTCTGTGAGAAACTGGGCTCCTTCTGGCTGCTCCAGGCTCAGAGGCTCCTGCAAGATTTTTATTTCTCATAAATTTATTTCTTTTTTTTTTTTTTTCATTTGAAAGCAAAAGCCTCTCTAAAGAGATAATAACTTTAAAATGGTTTTACTTGCAATGTTTTTATTTGAATACCACTGTTTGGAAAAAAAGGAACACCTGGAAAGTGAAAGAGTTGACAGATAGAGTAAAAAAAACATAAATTGAAGACTAAAGAAGTAAGGCGGTTTGTGAATATCACATATGCCATGAATTTCAGTAGGAATTATTATTTCCTGCTGCAGCTGTAAATACATCCATCACAGCCTGTTCTTTGTTATTCCTTCTTCATCCTTCATCCTGGATGGAGGCTGGGCTTTGCCTCAGGGATGGCAGAGCCATCACGGGATGAGCTGGGCACCAGGCTCAATATCAGTATCAATATCATCACTTGCTGCTCAATATCAGGTAGGAAAGACTCAAAACAGAGGGCTGACGAGCAAGCCAGAGATGGAAAGTTATTCACCTCCACTAATTGCTGGTTTCGGATGTTTGCTGAATTCAGGGATGTACTGTGGGTGATTCACAAGGAAAAGAAAAGGATTTGCAAGAAATACTATTGACAACGAATAATTCAACTACCTTGAATATGAATGCTGGGTTACACTTAACTCTCTCCTGGAGACTTTTTATGGCTCTGTGAAAAGAAAGAGGAAATTCGGGACAAGCCAATCCTGTTCCTTATGGGAAGCCCTCATGCCTATGGCCAAACAGAGGGAAACTGCCCCTGCATTTCCAGCCAAGCCTGGCAAAGCTGGATAACTTGGAGCTGGGGCTGCTGCCCCAGGAGGGAGTGTGGATGAGGTGCAGACGGGGTGCCAGTGAAGTCTCTTAGCACAGTTGCTAGCCCCTTCCAACCCTGCTGTGCATTTACAGCCTCTCCAGCTTGTCCCCAAAAGACCAGGCAAAGGAACTGCTTGGACAGGCAAATGGAGCCACCCGTGGGGCCAGTGGGAATGGTTTCGGCTTTGGGATCAAGGCAGGGCCAATGACAGCGTGGGGAGAGGGTATCGTTACCCCTGTTAATGTATAACCCTAATAGCACTCACCTGAGGCATGATTAGATAAGGGAATAGCTTTAATGTGCTGTGCAAACCCCAAGGGACACGCTCCCGAGTGTGCACGCACACACACGGGGGGATGGAGTCCTGACCCCAGCCTGGATTCACTCCCCACAGCAACCCTGCCCCAAGGGACACCAGAGCTCCTGCCCCGGGCTGCATCAGGAGCCTGGCAGGGTGAGGGAAAAACAAAGTGGATCCTGTGCCTACCATCCCAAGCTCTCTCCCCCCTCATGGCCACAGTGGGGGCTGCCAGGAAGGGGATATTTCACCATCCCCAGTCCTGGCCTGCCCAAAGCATGGCTTTAAGTAAAAAATTGTGCCCCAAAAGCACTAACAGACAGAATATGGACATTGTGAGACTGGTGCTGAGCAGCTCTAAGAACAGCTGGGAAAGCGCTGGTTCAAACCAGGGAGGAAAGAGACTGTGGAGTGGCAGTGGCACCCTGGGTGGAGGTGGAGCAAAAGCTGGCATGTTAGGAGGGGATCAGCCCAGCTACAAATGGAGAATCTCCATCCGTGGGACACATTTCTCCCAGCCAGAGCAGGAGCAGCACAGCTGCCAGCAGCCAGGAGCATAAACTGCAACACTTAAAAGTCTCTATTTCACAGGTCAAAGCAGCTCAAAATTACCACAATCACAAACTCTGGCTCTGTGGCAAGCTGCTGTGCAGCCATCAGGGCTCTGGTCAGAGGAGCTGAGATATGGCAGCCCCGACCCACTGGCTGGAGCCACTGAGATGAGAGCCCACGGTAGTGACAGCTGTTGCACCCCACAGCAGAGGCCCCCAAGGCCTGGGGACACACTGGATGTTGCTGTGTAGAGGAGGTGATGGCAGGGGGGATGGAGGCATTGCTGCCAGGCTGCCTCAGCAGCTCTCATGCCTTGCTCTGTGCTGGCTCCCTGTGCTCCCAGAGCCATCCTGCCTGATCCCATCTTCCTGGCTGTGCTCTGGCCCCACACTGGCTCCATCTGTACAGCCTTGTCTGCCCATCTGTCTGTACTGTGGCCCTGATCCCACACTATCTGATGGCATTACAATATTATAATGCTGAAAATGTTCAGGTGTAAAAGTGCTGTCACCACGGAGCGCCTGGCAAAGAACTGGTCCATACTGGAGGTAAAGTGCAGTAAGACAGGACAAGGGCACAAGGCTGTCCCCTCTGTGTGGGTGCTTCCTCTCCATGATAAAGCTGCTCCATTCTGAATGAGTAGCATCCACTTGCAAAGAGGATAAAATCCATCCCAGAGGAATTAGTGCTCCAGCAGGATCTGGCATTTCTCCCCAGGGAAAGGATCCCTGACAGAGCTTAGGCAATGCAACAGCTGGAGAAATTGAGGCACACAGTCCCAAGGCCAGAGCCACGAAATTCCCTGCACAGCTTAATTCCCAGTCCTTTTGCAGGTCCATGGGGGGAAATCCCCCTCACAAGCCCACAAAACTGAGGACAGCCAGCCGAGAAACGCCCCATGACAGAGACCCCAGACCCAGGAAAGGGCTGAGGTCGGCTCCTAAAGCTCAGGAGCCTCCAGGCTGGCTGGAGCCACCCCCATCTGGCAGCCAGATGTGCTCCAGCTGCCTGCGTGCGGAGGGGTCGATGCTCCCTCTGCCGTGCAGCGCGGATGGGAGCCGCCCTGCACAGAGCTGATGCTGAGGCTCGGGACAGACAGCGCAGCTCATTTCAACATCCCGAAACCGACCGGAAACGGGAACCCCAAAGTCTGCACTGCTGGTGGCAAGGGCTGAGCCTCTGGTGCCCTCCCTGTTCACCCCCTCCCCACACTCATTTTCCCCCCTCCTTTCTGCTCCAGCTCTCCTTCCACTCCAAAACACCCACGCTCCTCTGTGGCCTGGGAGGGGGGGATAAACCCGAGCCCCTCACACCCCCTGAGCGCTGGGAACCAGCAGCTCACGGTTTTCACAAGCCTTCCCCTTCCCTTGCATTCTTCAGCATCCTCAGCTATTTTTCCTCTGCCGCAGGAAGCAGTGATGGATGGCACGACCGACACGGGGCGAAGGACCGGAGCCATGTGGCTTGTTTCATCACAGCCAGTGAGAAACGACCCCCTCAGTAGGGCAATCCTTCCCGAGATCCCTGCCTGACATCATTCCTCTGCCAGAATGCATTGCATTTAGACAACGGCTGGGTGTCAAAAACTGGGTGAGAGGAACCACACATCCTCTCTGCACATATTTAATGTCTCAGTGCTGAGGAGGGAGGGAATGCTGGATGAATTCTCACTGAACGGACTCTGCCAAAGCTCCCCCATCTCTACTCTGGGTTGGGAAAATGGGCACTTGAGACATCAGGGTTGAGGCAGGACTCATCTTGGAGTCTGAGGGCCCCTCTGAGGACCCCAGCAATGCTCCTACACCCAGGGTAGCTCTCCCCATGGTGATTCACCTCGCACAACCTGAGTATTTCTTCCTGGTGCCAAAGGCTTCAGAGCAAACTGCAGTTCTCCCATGTGCACCAGGTAGCAATAAAACCCGATTCAGCTTGGTAAGGTGAGCACTGGAAACATTTCACTTGCCAAACTGCACCGCTTGACCCAACGGCTTTCTGGTCTCCTGCTCACTGAGGATCAAGCTCTGTGCTCCCTCAAAAGCTTTGCTCTAAGTGTGAGTGTGTGGCTGGGCAACCCACGCTTGGGGGTTGTGGCCCTGTGCACCAGGCTTGGCAGCCCTGCTGCCAGGAAAGGGCAGAAACACCTGGTCAAAGAGCTAGATCTGGAGAGTGCAGACTGGAGCACAGGCTGGGCCTGGCTGGGTTTGCACAGCCAATACAGTGGGACAGGGACAGAGCTGCACCCACATCCACACCCACTGGTGAGCACACCCCTCCTGCAAGCCTCATCCTCCTCCCAGGAGGTGCAAACCCCAAGGGGATGAAGAGCAGATGCCTGATGCTTGCAGTGAGCCGGCGATTCCCCATCACAACCCCATGTTCTTGGACATGGACAACACAACCAGAGGCACTTCATCCCCAGGGGCAGCAGCATGAAGCTGGGTGTTGGGGCGAGTCTTCCCCAGCCCTGCAGTGATTCAATCCTTTATTTTGGCAACTGGCAGATTCCTTCAGTTGTTGCCATGTTTTATGAGCGCTGAGCTGAGTGCTGCCAGCCTGGCTCCTGTGCTGGGTCAAAGACCACAGCAGCTCGGGAGGATGGGGAGCAGCGGGGTGACACACGGGCTGCTGGCACAGCAGCCCCATCCAGAACGTCACCTCACTCCAGCCCTGATCCAGCTCATCCCCACCTGGCCCCCAGCTGCATGTGGCTCATCTGCAGTAGGAGGAGGAGGACAGCAAGGCACTGAGGGCTCCATGTGGACACCAGGGTTCTTCTTCCCCTCTGCAGCCCCATAGGATTTAGCCCATCCTTGCCATAGGGCAGTGTGGGGGAAGGATCCAGCCCCTTATCCAAGCAATCACAAAGCTAACAGGACTGGAGTGGGTGTCCTTGAAACGTCCCCTATAGGAAACATCTGTCATTGGCCAGAGGTTTAAAGTGTCCCCCTGCTAATCCCGGGGTATTAGCCAGCCAAGCCCATCACGTAGGTACTGCCAGTGCTCCAGGGAAGCCCTTTTTGTTCAAGGAAAGTCAATTCTAGGAAAGTTTGAGAGGCCTGTACCTTGGCCAGCAGGCTAAGCAGTCAACAAACCCCAGCTGGGGCCAGGAGCAGGTTGTGGGTTAATAATTCAAGGGGAGAAGACTGATGGGGCCCAACACACTCCCCCTTGAGTGTCCCAGTGAAGGAAAGGGTCTCACAGGGAATGAGCATGTCCTAAAGAGAGGCTCCCCATGCAGGGACTGACCAGGGAAATGCACTGTTCTCCAGCCAGAACTATCATCCCAAAACATACCAAGCATAGCATGAATCCCAGCAGTCCAGGGGAAACGTTTCTGTCTCATTATTGGGATTTTTACTCTTTCCCCCACTGGTCATGGGCCCCACTAGGAAAATAAACAGGGCTGGAAAACTGACCTAGAAATAATAAAACTGAGATGGAAAACTGCACACCCAGCAAATCACCACATGCTCACACCATCACTGCTTGCTCTCCATCACCCCAAAACCTGCATGGGCACCACGGGCTTTGGTACCACATGAAGCCCTGAGCAAATTTGCCTCTGCAAGGGGTGCTCCAATTGCACTTTCACTTGCAATATTTAGCACTGCAGCCCCTGCTCAATTAGTGACCTAAAAGCCAGACCCGAGGCAGTATCTGAGGATTTGCATGACTAACAAGCAGAGGGTGAATTTCAAAGTTCAGCCAGCCCCGATTCCAGCCACCTTCCTGAGCTTTTTATAAACCCCGGGTGCAATTCACAGGGAAGTTTGCAAATAATTGTGAATAAGGAGGAAGCATGAGGCTCTGACATGCTGCTAGTGAAGATTTTATGAGGAGAATAGGAGGTGACATTGGAGAGAGAAATGAGGCCTGGGGACATCTTCCAGCTCGGTTCCCTGCAACTCCCAATTCTTGGTGGCTGCTGTTGCAATCCCTTCTGCTGCTGGGTTATCTCAGCTCAGCCAGGTGAAGCATGCATGAATGTAGCAACAGGTACAGAAAATCATCCCCCTGTAAAGCCTGACTCTGCAGTGAGTCACTAGGAGATTTCTCATTGATTTTTCTCAAGCTCTGGATCACATTTGCAGAAGCGCCCAACACACTCATATTCCCTGCACAACATTTTATTTTACTACCACGCAGCTCTTCCCCAAAAGCTTTCAAATTATGGCCAGGAGCTGTTCATAAGAGCCAAGACTGAAAGGGAACATTAATTTACAACCCTCTGAAGTATTATGATTTATAGCATCCACAATGAAACTGTTGATATTTATAGCAAAAAACTCCGTGTATTCATTTCCTATTCCCACTGCGGTGAGATGAGGAGTTTATCAATCCAGATTGATTAAAGTCCAGCTTATTGATTTCAACAAAATGATTCATCTAAGAATTTCACCCTTATCTATGTGAAACCCATTTCTTCCCTACTCTATTTCAAGCTTAATGAAGACTTTTATTTAAAGGGCAGCACTGGAAAACACCAACTGCATCTCACCATCTCACAGCTCATGGTCCCACCGTGCCCAAATCCTGCAGTTGCTTGGCAGCAGCAGCATTGGGCTTGGACCCAGCAGAGAAGCAAGGACAGGTCCTTAATCTGTGGGTGACTTAGAAAAGGAGCTTACTGGTCATCCAACCTAAGGAAACCACCCCAAGAAAGGGCCTTTCACCCCTGCATCGCTGTGGTGGGGCTGGGGCAGCTCCTCTGTGTGTGAGAGGAGCAAGGCTGGCTTATTTGTTCCTTTGTATGTATTTGATCTAAGAGATACAACCTAAGCAACTAATGATATTTTTCCAGAATTCAATCAACTCAATTGTTGTCTAACTCAATCAGAGGCACTTTCAAGCTCCTGTTTCATCTTGGCCCCACTGCTGGGTGTAAACCCATGGCCTTGATCCAGAGGAGAGGTGTGCTGATGGCTTTCCTTCCCCATTCATTTTCCCTCTCACCTTTCTTCTCAGAGGAAACCAAAACCTGCAGAAGTGGCAGGGTCCCCGCTGCAGGGGAGGGCTGCACACCACAATTCCCTTTCCACCCTGAGCAGAGGGAAGCCCTCAACCCTGGTATGCCTGTGCCTCTCCATCTCTGCATTTGGGGGGAAGCATTTTGCCTAAATAGTTACATTCAGTGCTTAAAATGGGACAGGAAATACCAGCCTGCCCCTCCCTCCTCTTTCCAGACTGGGGCTGGGGTTTTTTCCATTAATTGGGATGTTCTGCCTGCTCCACTGCAGACACTGGTCCCCATCCCTGCCACACAGATTCTGGGAATACAAGTAGGTATTTTCCATGCTGGAAGACCCCAGGCACCTCTGCAGAAGACCCTTACATGGCCCTTGGCCACTGGGAATAGTGCAGAGCCAAAAACAAGCCAAAAACTGGAGGCACTCTGCAAACAGGGAGCCCAGACCCTGATTCCAGGGATATGGGGCAGCAATAACTCAAAGCAAACTTCCCCCTGAGAGATGCCCACAGCCCCTCCTGTAGTGGTTTGGCTCCAGCAGTGCTCTGAGAAGCTCATGGCCAGCACAGGAAAGGGAGAGGGGTGGCAGGTTCAGGAAAGCCCCATGGGTCCCGCTGGGAAGGGTCCAGGCTGGGAAGATGAAAGAGCGAGGATAGGTCAGGACAAAGGGCCCGCACCTCACCTCACTGCCAAAGGAGCCGGCCACCATCTCCATGACAAAGAGAAGTCCTTGTCAATTTGGGCTGGCCCCAAGGGGGATCTGCCCACTGCCTTTGAAGTGGGCAGCAGGGCGGGTAGGGGGCTGGGGTCACCCAGACGCTTCCCCCAGGTCAGGAGTTCAGCGGGGACAGGACCCTGGGACCACTCGGTGCCCAGGCCAGAGGTAATCACAGGAACCAGGGCACTCTCTCCTGCAGAGCCAAGCACCCACTGGCCGTGCACCTGCAGCACCCACAGCCACCCTCCACGTGGCACTGTCCCCAAGACACACACAGTGCCCCTCACACACACACCATGCACGACACCGTCCCCCTCACAGCACACTGCACACACACACTGAGCACGTCACCTCCCCCAGACACACCTGGTGGCACTGCCTGTACACGCACACACACTCCTCATGGTGCCCTGCACACTCACACAGAGCCTGCAGCACCTCACTGAATCCACATTATGCACATGCACACACACAGCATGGACATACACACAGCATGGACACACAGCATGGACACACAGCATGGATATACACACAGCATGGACATACAGCATGGATATACACACAGCATGGACATACACACAGCATGAATATACACNTATACAGCATGGACACACAGCATGGCTATACAGACAGCATGGACATACAGCATGGACATACACTCAGCATGGATATACACACAGCCTGGACATACACACAGCTTTGGGCACCTTGCACACACACACACATGCAGACCCACCATACACAGGCTCTCACACAGCCAGCTCACACTCTCATGTACAGCCACAGCCCCACACTCTCGCCCTTGCACTTTTGAGACCCCTCATCCAACACCCTCCCCAGGGTCCTGGGGGTCTCTGGCTCTGCCCATCCTACCCAGTGGCCACAAGCAACAGCACCAGTTGGAGAAAAGGACTTTCCAGCCATATAAGCCCAGCTGCCGGTGTGGAAGGACAGCACCCTCCCTGCCCATCCTCAGACCCTGCCACCTCAGAGCTCCCCTGCTCATTGAGGACTGGGTATCATGCCAAGGGCAGGCCAAGCTTGCTGTCCCTCTGGCAGTCCCCATACAGGGAGAGCCACAGAGCCAGATCCAGCCCTGCAGAACCCCAGGCCCAGGGATCCTCTGCTCTGGGGACGGTGCAGGGGTGCAGGACTGGGAGTTTCCTTACCGTTGTTGCTGGTGCTGGGAATGCTGCGCCTCATCCACTCATACGGGGTGCGTCTCTGGGCATTAGGGGACAGCTGGGGGACCGAGCTGCTGATGGGTGGAGGCAGGAGTCCAGAGCCCGGAGGCTGAATGGGGTTAAAATCTGGGGGGCTGAATCCAAACTGCCCCGGGCTGGCGGTGGAAGGCGTCGCAGCGGTGCCATAGGAATGCCAGTCCTCCTTGGCAGGGGTGTAGGGAGAGCCCCAGGCAGCTGCCGGCTGCCCGTGGTGCAGGTCGTTGTTAATCCCCGGCACATGGTGGTAGCTGGCGAAGTCCGAGTACTGCGGTGGCCCCGGCACGTAGTTCTGGGGGTTGAGGTTGAGGCTGGGGTGCCGGACCGGGCTGGGATACATGTTGGTGTCCTTATCCACAAGATATCCCACATACATCTTCCCGGGCCGTCCCGGCGCTCATGCTGCGCTGCCGAGCCGCGACTGCGGCCGGTTGGGTTCGGCGGGGAGGCGGCCGCCCCTCCTTCGCCACCACTCACCTGGGCGCCTTGGGGAGCCTGTCCTGGGGCCAGGCACCTCCCTGCCCACAGGCTTTTATTGGGCCCAACCTCTCGCAGCATTTGCATTGAAAGGCAGGTTTGCATTTCAAAGTGCAGAAACCCCAGCGGGTGAAGGGGACGAGTTCGAACTTCCCACTCGGACTGCAAGGAGGATGAGGTAGGGGGTGACCCCAGGGAGCACCGAGGACCCCCCAGCCCCTCTGTCACTAGCCCCCAGCTGTTCCCATGCCACCGGATGTGGTCGTTCTGTAGCAGCTGGCTTTGGGGACGTTAGGGTGCCACACGAGCCCCATGAGGATGCCCCAAGGGACCCCACCACCATCCATACCCCAGGAACAGGGTGCCTTGACATGAACCTCTGTATTAAAAGCCAGCTGCACGCAGGGGGCAAGATGGCCTGTGTGTGTCTGTCACCTGCCCAGTCCCCACGTTGGGGGACACCAAACTCTTGCTCTGAATGGCATTTTCCTGTGCCCAGCGGCAGCATCTGCCTCTTCGGAAAAGAGGGGCTGGTGAAGACTCTGAGTCTGCATCTCCCTCATCCCAGGGCAAACTCACCCCTCCTATCCTGACAGCAAAGCTCAGCCCAACCTCAGAGAGCAGGACAGATGGGCAGACTTCATGTGCAGGGAGAATTCCCCCACCACGGACACTGCTGGGGGTACCTAGGCTGACACATCTCCAAGGGACTCAGCCCTGCAGCAAGAGGAGTTTCTCACCTGTTTTCTCTCTTAAGAAAGCAAAGCCATCCCCATATGTTGGTGATAGAGAAAATGAAGCAGAAAGGGGACACTTGTGAAGCCCTGTCTGCCTGCAAGGTGGGAGGTGCCAGCCAGGAACACCCCAGCAGAGATCACCCCTGTCAGGTCAGACACACGTGCACTCCAGAGGGGGACAAGGGACTGAGTGACACAGTGCCCAGAAACTCCCACCACTGGCAGCCGGGAACCTCGGCTGCTCTGATGTCCCCCTGCCTGCCTGTGTCACACTCCAGCTGCACTGGCCACCACTGCAGCCACAGCTGTCACTTGCAGGCTGGCTTTTTCTCCTCAATCAGAAGCAGAGTCTACAGAGGCTCCAGGAAGGTGTTTTGCCACTTCCTCAAGGCTGCCTCTGTCCTTTTCTCTGCACCAGCCCCTTCTCCTGCTAGAAATGTGAGCAGGGCAAGGACGATCCTCACCCTCTTGGGACCAATACAGCCTGGAATTCGACAATAGGAAACAGGAAAAAAAGAAAAAAAATATTAAGGATGGCATTGAGAGGAGAGGATAAAATCTCTGTCATAGAGCTCTGGACCTTCAGTGGTCTGTCAGTCCCAAGAACCTCATCCCATTGGTCTAGCCCCTGTTCTACCTGAAACTGGGTGCACATATTCCCCTGTGCTACATCCACTTCCTGCAAGGAGCTGGGTGCCAGCATGAGATGGAGGAGAGATGGGTAGGAGGTGAGGGGCCTGGTTTACGAGGACAGAGAAGGGTAAACCCCCAGCAATGGGAAATCACCCCCAGAGCTGGCATCACTTGTGTTCTGCCTTCCCAAACCTGGCATGGCCAAAGGCACCAGGAGAAGGCACCAGCAGCACTTTGCAGCATCCCCTCTGGGCCCCCAGGGTCCCCAAGCCCTTGCTCAGTCTTGTCCCAGGTCCCTCCCTTGTGACAAAGGTGACTGTCACGACCGTCCCACCCAGTGATGATCTCAGCTCACCCCTCAGCTCAGATTGCTTGATGTGCCATATAACCCCATCTATCCTGGATTTTGCTCAAGACCTCAGTACAGCCATGGCTTTGTGTAAACTAGAGAGTCAAGGCCACCCTACTCTTCCTCTTCCTCCCATCAGCAAAGAGGCTCAGGAAGTGAGGAGGAAAAGGAAGAAAATTCCCCCTGAGCAGATGGTGGGAGGTGCAGAGGAACACAAGTGGCTGTTGGGTCCCATCGCAGGGGTGGCTGCATTTTAGGGACTGGGATTATTCCTGCCACTGGCTGTTTCTTACAGGCAGTGACAGGGAGCCCAGGCCCCCTTTACCTTTTCCCAGTCTGTGGAGCCAATGCCAAGGGCTCAGGCAGTTGCTGGGGTCTGGAGGGGTTCAGGGGTCTGGGGCTGCAACCCACACCTGCATCCTCCCCAGGGGAGCAGGTGACAGGCTTGGCAGGGCACAGCATGCCCAGGTGCCCACTGACAGCTGGGCATGATCTCCCTCAGTGTGGGTGAAGGGGATGGGGGGGACAATTGGGCCATAAAGATCCACCAACAATAACTTCCCTCTTCTTTTCTTTGACCCATTTGCTGGTGGTGAAGTTTATGCTGGGGAGGAGCCAGATGAGGAGCCCTTCATGGGCTCCCCAAAGAACATCTTAGCTGCTCAGCTGGGGCTGAAGGGTGCTGAGGGGGACTCTCAGTGCCTTGGGATGCACCTTGCACTGGGGTCCCATGGGTGAGCAGATCTGGGACTGACAGAGCCCCTGGGGGTCCCCAGCTGGGGGAGAGCAGGTGGCAGTACCCCCTCCATCCATCCTAGAGACGCTCAGAAATGCACCCAACCTGGGGACCATCCCTGGTCCGTCAGACCTGGCATTCCTGGTGGAAACCAGGCAGGTGCAGCGGAGAGGGAAAGCAGTCAAGGCTCCCTCGATGCTCCCTGGGGCTCTGTGCTGCTATCCGTGATCGAGTGATGCCATCTCCTGGAAGGAGGAGGGCTGGGAGGTCCCTAGGGCCAGGCTGCACGCAGCTATCACAGGTGGAGCAGGGACACCATCCCTCAGCTCCTGCTCCCATAAAGGAGGCACTCGGTATGGGAAACCAACTCCTTCCTTGTGCCCCAGCTTGCTCTGAACCCCACCGTGGTTTCCACAGGAGAGGGAGATGCCCACAAAGAGTCAAGTAAGTGTCTCCCCTTGCTTCCCTTTTCCCCCACAGCCTCCTGCCCCACCACCTCCATACTCCCTCAGCTCCTATTGCTCTCAAAGGCAAATCTGTGGCTTCAGACCAGCATATCCCGGAGCTGCATGGCCCCACTCACATCCCAGCCCAGCCAGGACCTTTCAGTCATTCCCTAGCTTCCAAATGCCCCAAGAGTAACCCCTCCTCTCTGGCAATGGAGACATCAGTGCAACCCTCTTGCAGAGGACAACCCCCTGCCTCATCTCCCTCAGCCCCACTGCAGACTCCTGTGTGGCATTTGGCTCTCCACAGATGCCTGAACCGCCCCTGTGCTGTCACTTGTGTCCCCATGCTGAGGAGAGTCTGCAGAGCTGGTCCCCAGAGAGATGAGTGCTGGACTGGGACAGCCCAAATGGATGTGCCACCAGTGCTGCCATAAGCTCCTCTCTCCCCACCCAGGGCTCAGTGATCCTCTTTGGGATCTGGATCAGTTTTCTTGGCAAACGCAAAGGCCACAAATATTGTGACTATCCTCAAGGGGGCACTGGGGACAGGGACACATGCTGGCATCCCTCACCGCTTCCCAGCACGTGTGGGCCCTGCTCTCAGTGGGTTGGGGATGTGGTTCCCCCTGCACTGGTGGGGAGCATCCTGGTTTCACTCCTTCGCTGTGTTTCAGGCACGGTGCAAGCAGAGGGTTAACGATTCCCACGTTAAGTGGCTGCAGATGTGTGGGAAAGTCTGGGGCCAGTGGCCGACATAGTTATTAGTATTCACCCAGGAGCCTGTCGCTGCCTCCCGGGGCTCTGCCGAGCACATTTAATACCAAGGTTGGTGGCGGGGGTTAGGCAGGGTGCGTGGGATGGGGTGGGAAAGGCCCCGAGGTGGGGAAAGGCAGTGGGATAACATCCAAGGGCCCCAGCCCAGGGGAGGTAGTGAACGGGCCAGCATCCCTAAGGACACAGCACCATATGTGTGTATGGCCCAGTGCTACCTCCTGACACCGCTGGCACCCTGTGGTGTCCATGGCCGGTGTTTGCAGTGCTGCAGGAGTGTTCCCAGTGCTGGGGAATGCTGCAGGATACTCCCCAGGAAGCTCCCCCTCATGTTATGCTTGGGCATACACTCACTTTGGAAGAAGCCAGCACTTTCTACCTCCCTTTCTCCCTGGGCGCAGGTGTCATCCACCCAGTCAAAGCAGGACCCCAGAACACACGGGGTACAGGCTCCTCTGGACACCAGGGCAGAGCTTTAGAGATGCTGGATGAAGCCTTGGTGCAGCTCCCTGCAGGGCCCAAGAGCTGGATCCAGCCAGGAGCAAGTGCTGGCAGCTGCCACACCAGATGGGCTGCCCAGATGTGGTGCTGTGCTCTCTGGCACCCACCACTCCTCTCTTGTGGTCTGCGGCTTGACACCACTTCAGAGCGATGCTGAAATTCCTGGGCTGACTTGGAGTTGATAGAGGCTCTGAAAAACTGAAGCTGGAGCAAATCTGGCCCTCATCAAACCTTCAGAGAAGTGGGGCAGGCCAACATCTGCTGCTTCTTTTGTACCTGCCTGTCACCTGCTGGCACATGGTACCTGTTGCTGACCCCAGCACAGCTGTTTCCACCATTGTCTTGGGTCACCTTGGCTCTGGACTCTCTCCTCTGTGCCAGGCATGGGATATGGGCTTTTCTCTGTGGTCCCAGCTCCGCCTGGGATGGAGCAGGAGTTCAGAGAGATGCTTTGATCCCCATGATGCCAGAGCAGACCAAATACGCTGGAATGTCCTGTCTCAGTGGCTGATTTCCCCACCAAAGATGCTGCACTACATGACCCCAAGCCCCCATTAGCACTTAACGATGCTTATTGAGGCTGGAAATCTCAGCTGAGAGGGGTCTGGCATTCCACACTGCAGCTGTCCCAGCCCCAGGGGAACCACTGGGTCCTGCAGCACCACGAAGGGGGATGCAGGCACCAAAAATAGAGGTGAGCAATGAAGGGCTGATGAGGCCGAAGTAGCAGAGCTGCTGCCCTCCACCCACACACTTGCACAGGCGAGTTCCTCTGGCTTTGGTGCTTCCTCTGAGCTGGCCTTTCCCAGGAGCTGCCGTAACCCCAACGTGCTGTTCCTAAACAAAGTGTGCGGCTGTGGATGCTCCCTGGGGATGTACAGAGTGGGCTGACGTGTGCTTGCCGGGATGCTTTGGGCTCCCCAGGGCTCTCTCAGCATCCCCAAATGATGAATCCTGGCCTTTGCAGACTGGGAGGTTTTGTTTGCCAGATTCTTCCTGGTCCCAGCCTGGAGTGGGTATTGGTGCCATCTGTTGCAAAGGACAGAGGGGGAAATATGCCCCACTTCAGGCTCAGGGTGCTCTGCCCTTAACCATGGTCTGTGTCAGCTTTTCCACCCCCTGCTCATCCCAGGCAGCTCATCCCCAGTGCAAGGGGCCCAGCAGGATTGCAAGAGTGGGTTTCTCCCTCTCCCACTCTGTCTGGAGCAGTCATGTCCTTGGAGCAGGGACACTGCCAGGAAACAGCTCTGCTGAGCAATTCCCAGCAGCCCTTAGATCCCCACACATGGACCCACCAGACATATCTTTGTCCCTTGGGAAAAGCTTTGGGAAGAGCCATGTGCACAGCACATCCCCTCTACCACCTGCCTCCCACACGAGCTGCTCTCACGCTTGCTGGCTCCATTTCTGCACAGCAGCCTGTCTCGGCCCAGGGGGGTGACAGGGCCCCTGGCACAGGGCCACCACCAGGTCTGGAGTTGGGGGACTCCATCTGAACCAGGGCTGCATCCCTCCTGCAGCTGTCCTGGTGCCAGGCACTGCCAGGCATGGAGCTGGCACACCAGCCCCATGCCATGAGTGGCACACAGGGATAGCCTGCGTGCTGCAGCCTGGCTCTCCTCACCCTCCACAGCTGCACAGAACAAACACCTCCCCTTTGGTTTTCCACAGATACAAAGAAAACATGGAGATAATGCGAGATAAGCAGCAAATCTCTCAGGCTTGGGAATCCGTCCCTGTGGCCATTGTGCAGGCATTTACTAGCTTGGCAGGAGGGGATGAGTCTGCCTTGCAAAAAAGGTAGAAACATAGATTTCAGCAGTGTCATCATTATGGGAAGGGCTTTTTAATTCTTAGCATGGAAAATTAAAGAAAGATGGACAGGTATCTTTTCAGAACAACCAGTGCAGTTTTGCACTTTTTCTTGTTTGGATCAGAGAGAAACACAGAATGGTTAAGGTTAAAAAAGACCTCTAAGATCACCAAGTCCAACCCACCACTGCCATTTTCAGCACTAAACCATGTCCCCAACTGCCACATTTAGACATTTTTGAGCAGTTCCAAGGATGGTGATTCCATCACTTCCCTTTGCAGTCTGTTCTAATGCCTGACCACCCTTAAGCATCCCCAAGATGAAAACAGTGGCAAGAACGGATGGGCCAAAAGGCAGTTTTCATCCAAAGATGACCTGACCCTTGTTACAGTGCTAAAACAAATTGAAAAAAGAATCCCCTTATGGACACATGATAATGTTCTGCCTAACTGAAAGTTTCTCAGAAACTTGATTTGAACTCATTAAGATGCTGGGAGGATCTAAAGCCGGTTCATCTCCTGGATTCCATGCCCCCAGGGCAGTAGGGCTGTAGGAGATCTGAGATGATGGCACAGCTGAGGTGATCATTCCTGCCACCTCTCCAGCTCTGTGCCCTCGGCAGCCCCAACAGCCCCAAATCCCCAGCTAAACCCACCCTCTGCTGCAGCATCCCAGTTGCAAAGACTTTTAATCCCCCTTTCTGAGAAAGAAGAAGAGTTGCAAGGGTGTGTTGGTGGTCCCCAAGGGGCAGTGGCCAGTCGGGGGTCAGGGGCCAGGAGCTGCAGTGCTGGCACAGCACAGCACAGCACAGCACAGCACAGCACAGCACAGCACAGCACAGCACAGCACAGCACAGCACAGGGAGGCATCTGGGGGAATACACGGAGTCAGTTCAGTACAGGCCTTCTTTAATAAAAACATGAGTCAGCTGCTGGCGTGGGCAGTGGATTTTCTAAACATCCCCTCATATCCTGAGAAAGGGGGGAAAAAAAAAAAAAAGAAAGCGGGAGGGGGGGCTTGAGAGGAAAAAAAGAGAAAGAAAATAAAAGAAAAAGAAAACAGGGAAAAAGGCCAGAATTGAAAGCAGACACAGGGAGAGAGCAGCTCCTTCCCTCCGGTTTAAGGAGGCGATAGTCGGGCTGGTCCGGGCTCCTTTTGTTCCCTCTTAGCCGGGCCCTCATCGCTCGCCCCATCGCACACCGCAGCAGAACTCCCCTCTCCTTGCAGCCACTTTGGCTTCTCCTCCTTTTAATTTTGCTTTTTTTTTTTCGCCCATCACACCCGTCCGCCGGGCGTTAATCGCAAGCTCTGCTCTGCGAAGGGTCCCCACAGAGGGTGGAGGGAGGAAGTCGGAGGAGCTCCGCTCCTCATTGGCGAAACAGCCTCCCCCCTTCTCCTCCTCCCGAGGTCTCTTTTATTTATACACGCACACACACACGCGTGCACATCCCTCGGCCCCGGGATTTGCTCCACACTCGGGTCGGAGGAGGCTGAACCCCCTCCCAGCCGGGCTGGGGGCTGCACGGGGCACTGCTGAGATGCACTAGAGGAGCAGAGCAGGGGCTTGGCTGCAGCCCAGCCCTGGCACAGCCTTGCCTCTCCTTTTGATTTTATTTTATTTTTTTTTCCCCTCCTCCCCTGCACTTCATTTCTTTCTTTCCCTCTCTTTCGCCTTTAAGTGGAAAAGCCTTGCCAGCTGGGGAAAGGCTGGGAGGGCAGGGAGAGCCTCAGCAGGCAGCAGATAGAGAGTGCGGAGGAGGAGAGGAAGGAATTTCGGGGCCCTCGGCGGTGGGACGTGCGGCGCAGGCACTCGGCTGGTGGGACCCTGCCCAAGGTAAGCTCTCGTGTCGCCCACCCGGGTGCTGACTCGTCCTCCTGCTCAGCTCTGGCTCTCCAGATGGGAAATTTCATACCGGAGCTGGTACAGTCCCTAAGGATCCTGTCCCGAGCCAGCCTGGTTGCTCTGGAAGGGGCTTTGCTCCCCTCCAAGGGGTTGGCAGCCCAAAACGCCCCACCAAGCTCTGGGGAGATGGTGCTTGGTGGAAAGCAGCTGAATTCTGGTTCATCCCTTGGGAAAAACCACGCCATCAGTTCTGACCAAGTCCTGGACTGGGACAGTTGAGAGGAGCCCAGGGGATGCTGCAGCTGTAGGATGGGGGGGGGACCCCAGTGCAGCAGGAATAGGGCCCAGGTGATCTCTGCTTCTCCCTCGATCAGGGGCTTGCCCTGGCTCTGCAGGCTGGTGGCTGTGGGAGGGCTGGAGTGTGCATGGGAAGAGGCTGCTCACCATGCCCAGCAAGACATTCTTTAGGTGTGTGTGCCCCACTGCAGAGCAGTGTCACCCCACTGCCAGCCTGTCCAAACACATGCATGGCCATTCCTAAATGCAGGTTGCTCCAAGGACCATGTCACCTCTGTCTGTGGCCATGGCAGGGCTCCTGTGCCTGTGGCCCATGGAGAGGGACATCTGCAAGCCCTGCCCAGGGTCTGTGCCTGGGAGTGCTGGGTACTGGAGAGGGCAGAGCTTGGTAAAACCCTACTAGGCATGGATGTGGGCAACTACTCTGCTGCCCCAAAAGCACAAGAGCTGAGGGCCTCCAACAGGGCAGAGCTGGTCTGGAGTGAAACTCTGACAGCCCAGGGGTTAGCATGACCTAAGGAGCTTTGGTGCTCACAGTGGTGCCACTGTGGGCTCAGAGTATCCAGCTCCTGCACTCACCTACCAGCTGGGAGTCATTCCCAACAGGATTTGTGGTGCAAAGGGATGTTGTGCTCCTCCATCCTGGTCCCCAAGCAAGTGGGGTTTATGCTAAAGCATGGGACATATAGCTTAAAGTAGTTGGTCTGGTGTGCAAACCCTGTGTTGGCAGAGGCTTGGCATTCCCAAATCTTTTCAGAGGGTCTCCCAATGATGACAAGGATTAGCAATGTTGATACCCAGTGCTTCCCAGGGACCATCGAGGGGTGGGTGAGAGGGTCATTTCCCCCTCAGCACCCTGCAGGACAAGGTGCCTGTGCCTCCCATGCTCTTGGGAAAGGAGTGAGTTTCATGTGGTCACCATGAGCCAGTGTCAAGGACATGGCTCTGCCCGGCACAGGACACAGGCCAAGCTGGTTTGGAGGGGGAGCTGCCAGGCAGCTGCTCTGGTTGGCAGCCCTGGCCAGGGTCTGCGTGAGGCTTGGAGTCACTCCTTGACAGGGATGTCACCCAAGCTTGGGTGTGCTCTGGCTGTTGTGGCAGCCACCAGCCCTTGGCAATGTCCCTGAGCCCAGGAAACATCCCTAAATCAGTCAGTGCACCAGGAGGGATCGCTGTTTTGGACAAGCACCAATTGCAGCATGCACAGGGCTTTCTCTCTTCCCAAAGCTGGCTGTCCCTTCCTCCAGCTCAAGAGCATGGAGGGTCCTCATAGAAGGAGCAGACAAGGATACAACAGCCACTCAATTCCCTGTCCCTGGATCACCTCCTGCATCCGTGCACAGGTCTGGGAGTGTGGGGTGCCCGTGGTCAGTGTGAACACAAGCATGGCCAGCTGCAGCACTGCAGTCAGGGAGAAGTTAGCCATGGCTTATTGTCCACAGTCCTGGGCATATCTTGTGGTGTGCTGCAGGGCTCTGGCCAGGGCTTGGTCTTCTGCAATCCCTACAGGAACCACCTGGGAGGTGGCCGAGCACACATCCTGCACCCCGGGATGGCACCAAGCTGGGTGGCAGCTGGTGTGCATGGGAGTGTGGGAGGATCCCAAGAGCTCCAGCAGAGTCCAGAACCAACCACGGTGGCTATAGTGGACACAAACCAGATTGCAGCACAGTGCCAGGAAACACAAGCTCTTCCTGAGGGATGTGCTGAAAGATGCATAGCTGGAGGCAGCTCAGAGAGGCAGGGGGGAGGGAAGGGGTCCCCCCCAGCAAGCGACACCAAGTGCTTCAGCAGGGATAGACATGGAGTGGAGAGGCTCAGGGACAGCAGTGAGGATAATGAGAAGTCCAGAAGAAGCTGCAATGGACTGGGAGAGGGATTGATGTGGCTCATTGGTCACTGGGTGTTGTGGGAAAGTGACACAGTCTTCATGCACAGGAAAAGTCATCCCAGAGAGAAAAGAGCTTTTAGGGGAAATAACTGTAGGCTTAAAGACAAAGCTGAGTTCCTTCAGCCTCACAAGACTCAAAGCACATGTCAGGAAAAGCTCTGGCTGGGAAGACATGGGCACAGCAACAGGACAATGACACCATGATCTCTTTCAGCCTCATTTTTGATGGGTCTGTGACAGGATTTCCAAGGCATTCAGAACACTCTCAGAGAGAGGGGAGCACTGAGCCTGTCTGCAGGAGGAGAGCAAGACAGGATTGTCTCAGTGAACACCAGAGGAAAGCTGAGATTAAGAAATGCTCTCTTGCTGTGGGAGTGATGCTGTGCAAAAAGAGACCATTTTGGCTGGACGTGGCTTTGCCCAAATGTCCAGCTGCTGCCAGAGGCTCCAGGCAGGGACTTATCTGCCTGGTCCTCAAGGTTTCTTTGGCCTCATTGTCTGATGGGAAGTGGGATGGGATTGCAATGCTGTCCATAGTGTCAGGCTCCAGCAAAGCATCTTCCCGGGATGGAGTGGCAAAGGGCAGGGAGGAGAGGAGCCGTGCGGTGGCTGAATCCCGCGGGAGCACAGCCGCCGGCGCTGGCAACTGGGGCTGCCTTTGACCCAGAGCTGGAAGGAGCTGGGGACCATGTGGGCTTGGGGCTGGCTGGATGTATCCTGTCCCTGCGAGGGAGGATTGGAGCTGAACACTTCATGGAGTTTGTTTGTTTGTACTTTAACCGAGGGAAAGAAATCCCCTGGAGAGGAGCTGCAGGGGGAGGGTATAGATTGGGTATTGTTTCCTGAGGGGCTGGAGCAGCTCCAGGAGGCTCCTTCCGCTCCACCAGGCAAATTGGACATAATGAGGCTTGTTTTAGGGGTGGTTGTTCCCCCTCCTCCTCTCCCCCATTGCCTAATTAGGGTTCCCAAGCTAAGCTCACCTTTGTCCTGTTCTGCTGTCACTGAGACACCTCCTCCTGGAAGGGCAGCACGTTCCAGCACCATGGGGAACACAGAGCAGACCCAGTTGTGACAGGGACACAGCTGTCACAATACGTGCTGGGGATGCACAGAGGGGTGCTGGGATGGGTCGTGTGCTGAGCAAGGGGGTGCCATGGGTCCGTTGTCCCCCAGGCTGGTGACAGGAGCTGCACAGTGATGTACTGCCCCTCACACCCTGCTTTTCCAGTATCCCTGGGTACACATCAGGCTGTGCCATACCCTGGTCTGTGTGTGTAACCTTCCCTGGCAACCACCAACCTGCAGAACCAGAGGACCATGGTGTGTAGAGCCTATGCAGGGAGCAGGGAGCTCACAAAACTCCCACAGAAAGGCTGGTGCCAGGAGAGCCAGGGTGGTGCAGTGTGTGGTGTTTGTCCTGCACCCATGGATGGACTCATCCTCTCCAGGCCATGCCTGCAGGGGCACTTGCTTATCCATCCAGGAATTCACAAACACCCATCCTACACTCTTCCTTGCTGTGCGATGCAGCTGGTGGGGGGCTGTGGGTTGCAGGAGCTGGAGCAGGGAAGGGTTGGAGAATGCAGGGATATATCAGAGCACTGCACTGATTGCTAAACCCTGGAAATCCACCAGGAAACAGATGGAACACCTTCTCCCTGCTCTGGAAGGGGGCTGGTTGGCAGGTCTCCATGGGCAGCACAGAGGTGATGCTCCTGAAGCAGCAGGAGATGGGCAATCCTGCTCCTCAGCCCCATCCTGCCAGGCCCTCTGCCTTCCCTCTTCCGGCCCAGCTACCATGCGAAAGAGTCTGTGACTGAAATCTTAATGCTACCAAGACCCAGCAATTGGCACCAATTAAATTGCTACATTCATGTTTGAATTGCTTTAACTGGCGAGACACACTGTCTTATTTATACAAAAAAATATGTTTGCTTGTGGGTTTGTCTGAACTGGTGCCAGCAGAAAATACACCGTTTCAAGCCCTGCGCTCCGCAAGCTCATTCTCCTCTTCCGAACTGGAAGTCACCTTGGTTTCAGCCTTTGCCAGGCAATGGTGGCAGAACAGAAACACTGCTTTCCCCAGGGCTGAGCACTGCAGGCACCACGAGAGGGGTCCCCTCCTCTCTCCCCGCAGGCAGCTGCCAAGTTTCCTTCTCCAGCCTGGGAGCTGTTTGGGAGAATATGGGCTGATTCAGGAACAGGACTCAGTGCCCATTTAAAAGCTGCCCTCAGGGGGGGGCAGGGGGTGCTGGCAGCTGCTGGTGCCAAGTCCTGCCTCAGCTTCTCCTCTGGAGGTTCTGTCAGGTTTTGGGAGTGGGGGCTGTTTGCAGAGCATGGGTGCAGAGGGGAGCTGATTTCTGATTTGAGACTGAGAGGAGAAGTTACAAAGAGCCCCTCATGCAGGTTGGCAAGAATGGCTTATGCTGCCTGGGCAGAGCATGCAGGAGGAGATTACCCATCTCTGCAGTCCTGGTGCCAAGTTCCACCATCCTGGTCTTCCTGCCCCACCCATGAGCCTATGCAGGAGGGGGCAGAATCAGCTTACAGCACCAAGAGCTGCACCAGAAGTTGCATTTTGCCCCCTCTCAGAAATCCAGAAGTAACAGGGCCAAATAAAAAAACCCCTCTGAAGGCAGCCTCTGTCCCTCACACCCAGCACAGGCTGGCTCCATCCTTTCCCACCCTGGCCGCAGTGCCAGGCTCCTCTCCAGTTTCTGCAGATAGGCAAAGGGTGCCCTGACCACAAACATGATGAGTGCCTAATCCCAGCCACGAGAGCCTAAAACTCCAGAACAAAGCAATTAAGCTTGGGTCCCTCAGAGGCAGCTGAGAGGAGCCGATGCATCCACGGAGATTATCTCCTCCTCCACAGATCTCAGGGAAATGCTCACAAGAGGATCAGGTTGCTCAGCCTTTGCTGGGATGTTGGACGGGTAAGACCACAACACTCTGCCTGCTCCTGGGGCTTTGCAAAGCCCCTACATCCTACTGGGACTTAGGATGGTTCTTTTTTCTCATCCTGCCTCTGTTGCCCTCCCCTTGGAGCTTATTAGTGGTTAATTAGAGCCAGCTGAGACCTTTGGTTCCAGCCCTGCCCCACCAGAGCAGCCACCCTGGAGCAGTGGCTGTGAGCAGGTGATGGAGGTGCTGCCTTGCTGGAGACTGTTCTCCTCTCTGTGCAGACATCAGCAAAGACCTTCCCTTGAATCACCATGGGAAGGCAGACATGGCTTTCTGGCAGCCATGGAACAAGAGTGAGGAAAGCCCTGGAGATGCCAGGACAAGGAATGAGAAGCCAAGATAGTCCCTGATCTTGGTTCCATGTCCCCTGCTTCCCTCATTCTCTGTTCTGGTGGGGAGAAGCAGCAGGTTAGCAGATGGACTCTGCTCAAGGCAGGTAACCTCCATCCAGTCTGACATGCCCAGGAGCATAAAATGCTCTCCCCTAAATATGCCACTTTGGGGAGGAGGGATAGGAGAGCTCTGAGTCACTCAGCCAGCCCCAAGGCTTTGCTATGCAGTTGGAGGGGCCAGTGGGATGCAGGGAGATGTGTGGGTCCTGGTTTGGGTCCCTGCAGCCATGTTCATAATTGACATTATTGCTCACATGCCCGTGAAACAGCATGGTATGTTCTCCCAAAAATGTCTTTGCTGTCAGGGGCAATGGAGAAATTGGGGGACAGTCATGAACAGCCCTGGCTGGGCTGTGTTGGGTATTTTAGAGCATCCTATTGGAAAAGAGCACTGGGAAAGGCTGAAATGCTCCCAGGGGGCACATTTGTGTCTCCCTGGGGGGTCACTGCACTACAAGGGGTGAGCCCTGAGTCTGCACAGGGCTGCTCCCCACACACGATGAGAACATCCCCAGACGTGCACGAGTCTGTGCTCCAAAACACTGGCCAGCCTCCAGCGCCACCCCGGACCAGTCCCAGCACCACCCCAGACCAGTCCCAGCACCACCATAGCCCTGGCACACACTGTGTGCCCCAGGGAGACCCAGGTGGGCAGGATTTGACCAGGGCGGGCAGCAGCAAGGCACAGCTGGGCATTGCCCGGCACGTGGCAGCCATTCCTCCCAACACCCCCTCCCTCCTTCCCCAGGCCCAGGTGATCCCTGGTCCTCACCCAGGGTTTTCCCACAGCCCAGGCCAAGCTTGCAGGCTCTGGGGAGCAGCCCACGGGGTCTGGCCTTTCCTCCGAAAGCGGAAGCAGGGGAGCATGCGCAGCCGAAAGGGCCATGAATACCATCACTCGGGGCTGGGGGATTATTTATAACACTGGCACCTCTCCAAACAGATGTTTCTTTTTATTCTGAACTTGCACTAAATGGGTCACTCGTTTGCTCTGTCTCCCATGGGCTTAAAACAGAGGGGGAAAGAGGAGGGGATATGGGTGAGAGTGCAGGGCTCGCCCTGGTCCCACGTCCCTCTGTGCTGGCTCCTCGCAGTGACGTGCTGTGGAGAGCCACGGCTGGAGGTTTGCTGGATTCTGTGTGTGGACGCTGTGGTCCCCCCTCGCTCGGAGAGGGAGGATGGCCATGGTCACACAGGGCTGTATGGAGCTCGCCTCCCCACCCCATTCCTCACGTGGCTGACCCCAGGGCAGCTGAATCACACTGCTGGGGCTCAATGTGGACTTGTCATCTCCCCTGGCAGTCTCCCTCCCCTGCTTCAGGGTCACAGTCCTCATTTTCAGCCTTCTGTTGGATGCTGTCAAAGCCTGTGGCAGGCTGGCCTGGAGGAGGCTGGGTGTGCCACCTTGTGTGCTGATATCTACTGCAGGACCCTCATGACCACACAACCACATTCTCCAGGTGCCACTGAGGCTGGGGACCAGAGTCTGGGGTCCTGGGCAGGGGCTTTGGTCATATCAGATCTGCTCCCTGATGCAGAGGTCAGCAGGAGAGCCGTCCCCTCCTGTGGGCACAGTGTCCCTGGGCTCGTCCCTCGGCTCATCCCTAGAGGTGGCATCTGCCCATGCTTTTCCTGTCTCCTAGAGACCTCAGTCCATACCAAGGCTGTGGCTTTAGTCACATCTTCACAGCCAAGGAGCTGTCACAGAACCACTTAGAGGGTTTTGGCACTTTGCCCAGGCTTGCAAAACTTCACCTCTCCCAGACTGAAACACCCCCAGATCCAGCACATTGCCAGGTACCCAGGCTCTCAGCATCCCACAGTCTCACAGTGTCTGGGTAAAGCTTCAGGCACCCCTTGGCACTGGCAGGTGGCCAGGTGAGGAGGGTTTTGCCCCCAGGTGTCCATCTCGGGGCAGGGATGGTCTGTGGACGCAGGGACTCCCCAGCCCGGCTGCTCCTCAGTCTGGTTTCAGATTTCCTACCTCTGTATTTTATCAGCAGCCGTTTATGGGCCTTGGGATGACAAGCTCCCCATTTGTGTGCCCTGCCTAATTCTAGCCTTTTGCTGGGAAAAAGAAAAAGGGCTCTGTGATGATAATCTGGCCTGTGAGTAAACACGGTGTCATGGGAGCCAAGGGACCCCAGAGGAGAGATGTTGCAACTCCGGACAATTCCAGCCAAGGGAAAAAAAAAAACAGCCACTCAGTTTTATTTAGATTAAAGGGTGGGAAAGAAGCAGTTGCAGAGGCCAGAGGGAGGGTGGCAGAGGAAAACAGGACAAGCCAAGGAGTTTCACTGCCGGACAAGCAAGGTTTGGGTTTCAGGGGTCACCAGCCTTTGCTCGGGGACACTTTTGCATTCAAAAGTGGGGGATGGTGTCGCCCTCCCCCTGCCAGGAATGCCTTTCCTCCCTGGCTGTGAGCAGTATTGATCATGGGATCCATACAGGGAATTTTCTATTGCATATGGGCACCCATGGTCTCACTTAATGACTCAGATGTGCTTAGACAAAGAAGAAATCAAGTATATTTGACTTCCCGCTAATTTGCACCAGATGTCCCTTGCCTGCTTGGCAGGGCGGCGGGGCCATCAAGCATTGTGGGAGCGCCTGGAAGCACAGCCCTGCAAGAAAAGGGACTAGAAATAGAAATCCAGAGGAAGGGAAAGGATTGGCAGCTGTGTGAGACCTCCTTCCCAGTCAGATGAGATGCCCTCATGGGCAGGGCCAGCATCCAGCACCTCTGCCCAACACCACAGGAGCAGCGATTAGGGCAAGGAGAGCATGGCCAGAGAGAAGAGCAACATGGGCAATGGGTGCAGGAATTGCCCCTGGAAATACAAAAGAGGATTTGCTGAGAATGGGGCTGTGCACCCCGATTTCCAGTGAACAGTGCATTCCCTTACTGGTGACTAGTGGTCTGTAGGGACCAGAGCTCCTGCCAAGGTGGCTGTCAGGGTGGCTGTGGCTGCTCTCCCACTCCCCAGCATGCTGAGCCATCCCCTTCCCTGTGCACCAGCTTTGCAGGCTGGTTCTCAGCTCCCACAGCTCTGGGGATGCTTGTGGGACCCCTGCCCCCCCACTGGTTCTGCACAGGGCACTGGTTGTGGAGAGGCAAGAAACATGGCATAGGCAGCCTGGGAGGAGGGAGGACATCCTGGGTGTTCCTAACCCATCCTCTCCCACGGTTTATGATGGTTACAGGGCTGGAAATGGCCCTGTCCCACATGATCCATGCTTGGGGATGGCAGTGCCATGCAGTGTCCCATGCCAGCAGTGGCTGCCATGTGTGTTCTGCCAGGATGCTGGGAGACACACAGGGAGCAAGTGCAGAGGGAACGGGGCTCGGAGTATGGCCGGGGACACAGAGCAAGGGCAGAGGAAATTCTTGCCTTGTTACCCAAGGAGAGTGCAGACTGAACCCACACAGCATATTTTGGGCATTAGCAAAGGCATCTGAGGCTTACTAGCATTCTTAAACAAGAGAGAGGTCTAGAGTGGGGGAACATGAATGAATCAGTAGGGTTTGGTGATGCTTGAGCTGCTCAGCAAGGCACTCTGAGGTGCAAGGAGTAGCAGAGGTGGCTCCCTAAATTAAGGTGGTACCATCTCCAGAAGAGGCTGGATACAGCTCTTCCTTGCATCCAAACTCCTGGGCGTTGCCCTGCTCCTGCTGCAGAAATTCCTGTCCAAGTCCATCAGCCGCAGAGGCATCAGCCCCCGGCCGCCCGCGCGAGGGAGTGGGAGAGGAGGCGCAGGAGAAAGCTCAGCTGTCATCAGATTTGGGATGCAGGAGGAATGCGAGCGGGCTGCTCTGGAAAAGCTGTGTAGTCATGAGATGGGGAATCATGAGACTTGAATCCCGGTCCTGGCGCAGCCGTGGCCCTGGCCGTGCTGTTTGACCTCTGCTCTGGCCCTCTGGCCTGTGTCCTGTCTGTGGGATCACAGGCTGTCAGAGCCCTGTGCTCAGTGCTGTGGCTGCTCTGGGATGTTGGGGTGACTCCTTTTATTTCATACCCCAGAAACCCCCTGCAAGAGCCCAAGGCTAGAGAGGCTCAAACAGGATTCCAGTGGTGCCTGACCTCAGCCAGCCCTGGGACACTTGCCTTTGCCAGCTGGGAAAGCCAGCAGTCCCAGGGTTGGCTCAGCTCTCCTCATCTCTGCTGCAAACTCCACTCTCTGCTCTGCCAGGCTGCTGTGATTACAGAGGGGAGATAAGGACATGCAGTGTCTGTGTCATCAGCCAAGGACAGTTGCCTGTATCTGTGTCTTGTTTGGATTCCAAACCCTCCCAGACACTCTCACTCCAGTGGTGCCCAGCTCTGGCCTTGCTGGGCATAGCGTGGGGGCAATCAGGGATGTGCCAGCTGTCGAGGGCCAGCCTCCCCCACGGCACTTGGCCAAGCCCCAGCGTGGCCCCCGGGACCTGAGCCCTCCCAGGACCCGAGCCCCTGCGGAGCACAGCCACCCCACAGGCGTGTGGGGCTGAATGTGGTGTGGGGCTGTGTCACCCAGCCAGCACGGCTGCCCTGCAAGCCAGCCGACCTCCTGTCTCCTCTCCCAGCCAAATTCCTCCTTTAGAATAATAAACAGTGTGGCTCAAGAGAAAAGCTCCTTTCCCTGCCCGGCTAGGACTGGTTTGCCTTCACATCGAGGAGCTGGAGAGGGGCAGAGGGAAGGTCTGTACCAGTGCTGGTGGGGAGGGAAGGATGGTGAGGGGTGTAACGTGGGGATGGAGAGCTGGAACAGCACCTTGGTGGCTGCAAGGTGGGAGGCTGCCACAGAGCTGCAGGGCTGAGTGAAGGGTGCTGGATGTGGCATTGCTGCAGGAGCTCCCTGGCCTCCATGATTGTGCCTGGATGGGTGAAGGCAAAGGATCTTGGATGGCTTGAAAATACATAAGCCAGGACCTGTCCTGGCTTATGGAAAGGGTGGAGGGGTCTGTGGCACCCTGCTAACCCATAGGGGTGAGAGGACATCACCCAAGGCAGCTGAGCATCGTGTAGGTGCCTGTGCCTGGGTCCCTGGGTGGGATAATGTCTGGGTGCCTGCTTTTGTATCACCGAGTGGGATTGCTCCTCCTCGTCTGGCACTCTTAGTGGCACTCACAGTTCCTGCTAAGAACAAAAGCTGGGATTGAGGAGAGAAACAAGTGCTCTCAAGGCTGGCAGCGAGCTGGGTGCATTTGCATCCCTTGTGAAATGCCTGCGCGCACCCACATGTGCAAGAACACGTGTCCCCGTGACAGGGAGGGGAGGGCTTGTCCCCCTGCCCCTCGCAGCACGGGCAGAGCCCAGCCAGCCTCTCTGAGCACGCCTCTCGCCCCGGCCCGAGCAGACAAACAAGGGAGAGGTCACCGCTCTTTGCGAGACGTTGCCACCCTCCCACTCTGCTTGGGAAGCATCTCCAAGAGAAATGCCTTTCTGCGGAACCAGCAGCTTTATTAAAACCAGCTATGAACACAGCGGAGGCGGCCAGAGGCGGCGGGCGGAGGCTGTGGGGCTCTCACTGCTCGCTGGAGCAACACCCCTGCTAGCCCAGCAGCGGCACAAACCCGTGCCTGGCTCCCTGATCCGGCAGGGCAGGGGTTTGCCCATCAGTGGTCCCGCAGAGATCGCTGCTGGAGTCAGGGAGCCGCCTGTGTGAGGACAGGGAGCCAAGATCTGGCCTGCAGCAGGACTGACAGTGACAACCACGGAGCTGGAGAGGCAGATAAAAGCTGGGCATGAGTTCGGGAGGGTCTTAGCCACTTACAGGCAGGTATGTGGGGGGCTGGGGTGGTGAATACAACCTGGCTTGTGGATGCAGGCAGGGAGGAGTGAAAGGAGAGGATCCCAGTTGTCCTTACAACCTTGAACATTGAATAATGGATGAATCACACACCGATGTAAAGGAGAATGGGGAAACAAAGGTAATTGTTCTCATGGCAGTGCCTTGGGGGGCAGAGATTAGATTGTCCATCCTTCTCTCCTGCAGCTTGGTGCTCTGAGGGTGGGTGCAGGGAGGTCACATTCATTTACAGCCTGAATTTCACCTCGGTCCTTTCATCCTACCCACCCCCATCTCTTGCCCTAAGTGCTCTTATCCCCTCTGGCAAACGAAGAGAGAAAAAGAGCTATAGAGGTTTTTTTCTGGAGGAGGGAGACGGATGCTGCAGAATAAGCTGGAGACCTGGAAGGATTTGTGGTAGATCAGACTTCTGTTGAGCCAAAGCAAGAGAATAATAAAAACATCTGACAAGCGCACGTCATTTAAAAACCATTTCCTCCTTAACATCAAGCAGACCGGGAGGCCGCTCCAGGGCCAGAGGCAGCGGAGAGCTCAGTAAGAGACGGGGCTTGGGGCCGGGTCAGCAAGTCCAAATTGCCACTAGCCCTCCTTGAGCCTGGCAAGAGCTCCTCAGGGCACTGCCAGCATCTCAGGGAGCTTCTCCTCGGGGTCTGCCTTGCGAGGGGGCCCAGTGGCAGGGCAGGAGCTCAGCCCCGGGTTGCAGCGTGGCTGAGCTGTGAGGTTCAGCTCCAGGCAGGAGCATCCCCAAGTTCCCCAGTGAACTCATTTCCCCCAGGCTTTGCCCAGGCACAGAGAAAGCCTTTTCCCTTCCTCTTGTCTGTGTGTTCATTTTGCGTTTCAGAAATGCTCGTTCCCTCCCCTGCAGGCACCATGGGGAGGGGTACCTGTCACCCCAATACACAGGAGACAGACCGCTGCTCTTAGGGATCTCTGGCCTCGTCTCCTTTGGCTCCTGGTTTGCACCAGGGAGGGCTGAAAAAGCTCTGTGGAAAAGATTTCTTGAGAAATGTTGATTAGAAGCATTTTAAACTAAAAAAACAAACAAACCCTCTTTAGATATTCTCTTAAATTTATGTAGTTAAAAGTTAAGTACAAGAAACTCATTTTTTGGTGGAGTTTCTTCAGGCCTGTTGTGGTTTAACCCCAGCCAGCAACCAAGTGCCATGACAAGGCTTCTTTTATTTCATTGGAAAGAACAAACAATGTGGGAGGGTTGGAGGGGGATCTGTTTTCTAGCAGGTTTTATCTCACTGTGACTGAGGGAAGAAAAACTAAGGGAAAAAGGCAAGTGGTAAAGCAGAGGGAGGGAGGGAGGGAGGGAGGGAGGAAGGCAAGGCTCTGCCAAGGGGGGAGAGGCATTTCCAGCTGAGATGAGCAAAAGTTGACACAACTGCTGGAGCCTCCAGCAAAATCCCTGTTTACCAGTGGGAGAAGTCTTAGAAACTGCAGATCCAGAATGAAGGGGAAGTACCACTCCCCCAGGAGGGCAAGGCTGAAAACTGGAGAGCTGGAAGTTTTCTGAGGTGGAGAAGTGAGGTCAGGGCTTGGGTGGGGGCTCAGGGACCCCTGCCCAGGACAGCTGAGGGATCCCTCCTCTGCTGAGTGCTGTGCTCATCTCACTTTGCTCTTGACAGGCCTCAGACACCAAGCCCAGAGCCCAGCATGCCGTGCCCCACTCTCAGGACGTGTCCCTGGCTCCTCATCCTCACCGGTGAGTGCTGTGCCTGGGCAGGGGTGTGTGATCCCTGGGGGGCTCACCTCAGGGTGAGGGGGAGGAAAGGGGCAGTGCCATGGGGAAGCACTGGGGTGCACAGCATGCTCCAGGCACATCTACCCCTGCTGATGCCTCAGATCCACGGGCTGACTCAGTCCTGTGGTGGGGTGGATGTAAAGTCCCCACCTGCTTCATGGTGATGCACAGCACGGTGGGGTATGAGAGTGGAGCTTCTGTGAGGGGGTGGAGGGATTCCACAGTGGGAGAAGGAGACCTCTCTATAGTCAGCAGTGCCAGACCTTCCTTAGCAGACTCCCAAGAGCCCACATTAGCTGGACACCCCCCAGCAGGAGGGATTTGGTCAGATCCCATATATCCAACAACCCCCCACAGCAAGGCACCAGGGCTCCTGGCTGCACCTGGGCTGTTCACAGCATTGCTGCAAGTCCCTGGAGCTGTCCCCAGCTGTGCTGCTCACCTGTGGGGACACCAGAGAGGAGCATGTCACAGCCCCATTGGGACATCTGGGAAAATGGTGAAGCAAGGAAGCTGGGAGAGACATGGGGAGCCATTCAGGAAGGCCTTGCCTGCTCTATTGCTTCCAAAGGATTTCCTGCAAGGTTTTGCTTTCATTCCTTTTTCACTTTCTTGTAAACTGACATTGTTTCAGCCTCGTCTGTGTCCTGTCTGACACTGTGCGTGTGGACAGGCAGCCAGAAGAGCAGGGAATTGCCTCCTATCCTCCGTGGGGGTTCTCCACCCAATATTGCCACAGACAACATGGGCTGCATTGAACACTGCTAAATCCTGTCATGCCTGATTTGCTCTCCAGTAAGGGTTGCAGGAAGTGCAGGGAGTGAAGGGTGACCCACCAAGGTCTGGACTGGCAGGACATTTTTGAGGGGACCATGGGTTTGTCAGTGGTAATTACACTAGGGAAGGCAAGCACAGGACAATTATTTTTCAGTGTAAAGGCTAACACTACATAGCAAACACAGTGCCACGAGGTGTGCTTCTCTGTGGATTTCAGAGGAATTCAATTTGGTCTTATGTCACTCCTCTCTCAGGTCTGCTGGAGGTAACATTTGGGGACAGCGGGCTGCGCATCGAACCCAGAGACACTGAGCTTGTCCTCAGCCTCCACAGCACCTTCTCCCTCCTGTGCTATGGGGACAGAGAGCTGCTCTGGGAACGGGAGGGGCAGCCCCTCGCTGCCTCGCTGGAGCACAGGGACGGTGGCTTTGTCAGCAATCTGACCCTCAGGAATGTGACAGGCCATCACACTGGGGAGTACACGTGCACCTACAGCCCGGGGCAGGCTCCAGAGCCAGCCGAGAGGAGAGCCCTGTACATCTATGTTCCAGGTAGGGGACAGCATGTCCTTGCCTGTGGGTTTCCATGGGGTTTAGCAACCAGAAAAAAGAGGGCTTTGACTTGTTGTTCTGTCTCCAAGCACCTGGCCTCCCCAGATCCCTTCTCCAATAGCAGGAGAAGGTCTCTCTGGCTGTGGCATGTCTCTGGTGTGCCAGGTCATGGGGAGTGTGGTGTGCTGGGACAAGTGGTGGGGGAGCAGTGGTGCTTGGTGATGCTGGGTCTCTCTCACCCTCCCAGGAGACGTTTGACAAGCACACAACATGCAGCTCTACTTTCCCAAGGGAAGTATGGGAGGAAGCATCCCCACTAACTCCCTCTAAGCAATGTTCTCTCTCTCCCACAGATCCCTCCCTGGTTTTCCTCCCCGCAGTCACCTCTGAAGAGGTCTTCATCTTCATCACGGGCTACACAGAGGCTGTCATCCCATGCCGTGTGACCAACCCACAGATGCAGGTCACCCTCTATGAGAAGAAGGTGGAGAACCCCATCCCAGCTACATATGATCCACAACAGGGATTTAAAGGCTTCTTTGAGGATAAGACCTATTTCTGCCGGACATTTGTGGATGACCAGGAGGTGGATTCAGACACTTTCTATGTCTACAGGATCCAGGGTGAGCTGACATTGTCTTAGCACACCTGTGCACCTGCTGTGGCTGTTTCTTCAGGCCAGTGGCAGGAGACACCAAAGCTCTCCCCGTCTCCTCAGTGATGATCAATTTGGAGGCTGGATTTAATCCTGTCTCCATTTGAAAATGGGTTTTTCCTACAAGTCACCTCCACCCCTCAGGGAAGACAGTTTCCAGTGGACCAGTCCACCCAGGGTAAATGGACTGGGTGCCCACTCACCCCTTCATAATTCAATCCTTTCTTCCACTGTTCCCACAGTGTCATCTGTGAACGTCTCCATCAGCGCAGTGCAGACCATGGTGCGCCAGGGAGAAAATGTCACCGTGATGTGCACCGTGAGCGGCAACGAGCTGGTCAACTTCAACTGGGACTATCCCCGCAAGCAAGTGAGTGCTCCACACCCACAGGCTCTGGGCAGCAGCTCCTGCCTTCGCTCAGATGTGCCATAGCAGTCACTCATCAATATCCCCTAGCAGAAGTTCTGGGATGCTGCTGCTGCTGCCACACACAGGGGTTTGATAGGGACATGCTTGGATTGAGACTGTCTGTCTCAGGGCTCTCTGATCGGTGCATGTTCCCTGTCCTGTGGCAGCCAGACTGGGTCCTCTACCACTTTCTCCCCCCTCCCTGTGAACCCAATGGCAGAACATGTTTCTGGCTCCTCAGACCTTGTCTCCTATCCCCATTTTGCAGGCAGGGAAGGCTGTGGAGCCAGTGACTGACTTCCTGCCTGGGTCCACTCATGAGATCCGCTCCATCCTCATCATCCAGAATGCAGAGCTGGAGGACAGTGGGACCTATGTCTGCAACGTCTCCGAGGGCTACCATGAGAAAACAGACCGGAAAGACATCACGGTCCAAGTGATTGGTGCGTTGCTGCCCATATGCCCAAAGCCAGCGAACTGTGTGGGCGTCCAGGCAGGATGTCCCAGAGTGACCCCCTCTCCCCTCTCACAGCCTCCAGCTTTCTCCCCTCCTTACTTCTGCTCTAAGTAGCCATGACAATGAGCCAAACCTCATCCCATGTCACCCCTGCCCACTTCTTGGCTTCAAAACATCCCAACTTTCCCTTCATGGTGTTTGTGACCCTTTAAGACTCTTGAGGGTATTGGTAAGAGCTCCTCTGCACTGTGCAGCATCAAGGTATTGTGAAGACATGTCTTCCATCTGCATCTGACCTTCTTTCATATAATTAGAGGGAAACTGCCCCATCTCCATTATCTCCACAAGATAACACCCACATGTTTCTGCCCTGTGAGCTCCTCTGCTCCAGTGTGGCTCTGCATCCACACTGCCCTCAGACACAAGCCTGCAGTCTTGAGGGATGGATCTGGAGCTGCCCCACCACTTCTGGGTGCTCAGAGAGTTTTGTTCCAGATCCATGTTTATCCAAAGGGCCAGGGAGAGGGCTATTCCCCTTTCTGACCCCTCTCTTCCTCTTGCCTCAGAGCATGGCTTTGTGCACTTCCACACCCACCTGCCCAGCACGGTGTATGCGCAGGTCCACAAGAGCCGCACTATCCAGGTGGAAGTGGAGGCTTATCCCCAACCCAGCATTGTGTGGCTGAAGAACAACAAGACATTGACCATGGAGAGCAGCAGCGAGTTCACCATCACCAGCAGGAACCTGTCAGAAACCAGGTAGGGGCCCATCATTCCTCACCAGGGAGCTGAGAGGGGGTAATTCACAAAGGAATCTCCAAATTGCTGGTTGGACACAGTTGGTGGATTGAATAGTTTTCTGTGAGTGGATTTCGAGCGCTCCTCAGGTGGGTGGGAGCTGGTTGCCTCCAAGCATTATCAGTCCCCAGGTACCTTCCCACAGCCATCATTCTGGGACTGTGTCTCCCCCAGGTACCAGACAGCTCTGGTGCTGGTGCGGGTGAAGCAGGAAGAAGGAGGATTTTACACCATTCGGGCTTCCAATGAGGATGATGAGCAGGAGCTCTCCTTCCATCTGCAGATAAATGGTGAGGATGGGCATGCACACACATGGCTGAGGAGAGCAGGAGCAGCCTGAAGGGCTGGCACTATCCTTTGCTGCAGAACCCTCAGAACGAAGCCCTTACTCCTATGGCTGCAGGTCCAGAGAGGTCTTGCTTAAAGAAAGAGCATTCAAGAAAGAAATATACTTGGGTGAAATATCTCACATTTGGCCTCAGAGCAAGGGGGACAGGGAGGCAACACAGACACCATCAGATTGGCCCAAGGTAGTAGATGTAGAGATGTGATGCCCAGGACTTTCCCCCCATGCTCACCCTGCTCTCCAGTCAAGCTACATGTGGGCAGATCTCCTCCATAAACTCCTCAAACCTTACTCTTTTTGCTGTTCCCTTTCAAAAATAAAACACAATGGACGTGATGAGTCCTACCTCATCCCTCGGCTGTGGTAGGGATACAATAGACTCACATTCCCCAGAGGAATCATGTTCCCTTTCCATCCTGCAGTCGCAAGGAAAGATTAATTCCCATCACTGTCTTTTGGTTTCAGTGCCAGCTAAAGTGGTGGCTCTCAAGGAGAACAGCAGTGCCAGCAGTGGGGAGCAGACTGTAACATGCTCTGCTGAAGGCATGCCCCAGCCAGAGATCAGCTGGTCTACTTGCAGCGACATCAAATGGTGAGAGGAGGGATGGAGGCCGTGAGACTTTTATTTATTAGAATAACAGGCTGTTATTTAATTGTGTTCTGCTGGCACACACGCCTGGGCATCCCACGGTGGCGCGTGGTCCCTGCTGCCTCTCAGGTGCCTTTGTCCTCTCTGGGCCAGGTGCAGCACCAAGGGAAAGCCCACCCAGCTGCTGGGGAACGAGTCGGCCGAGATCGGCGTGCAGACCAACGCCTCGTACCACGTGGAGCGGCAGCTGTACCGCGTCAACAGCACCCTGCAGCTGCACAGGGTGCACGAGCCCCTGCTCCTCAGGTGCACCGTGCAGAACTTCCTGGGCACCAACTCCCGGGACATCACTCTAGTCCCACACGGTGAGGGCTGAGACAATTTTGAGCCAGTAGTGGGGAGGTAGACCTTTCTGTGTCTCCAGCCTGGAAAACTGGGTGCTTCTGCCCCAAATGAAGCTTCCTTTTGGGTTGCACAGAAAAGATTGTTCCAGTTGGAGTGTGGAGCCCTTATGTCCAATGGGTATGGATATGCTCTTCCCACTACTGGCAGGGTCATCTTTCCAGGGAGGCAAGACAAGTGTGCCTGAGCAGGTCCACAGTGTCTTGTTGTTAGCCCACGGGTCACTAGATGGTGCCACGGACTTGAATACCCACGTGCTGAACATCCCAAATATGAGGAAGGATGGTCTAAGCCCAGGCCAAGGGCTGCCAGCTCTCCCCCAGGCAAAACAGCCCCTCTAGATCTTTTCACCCTCCCGTGGCCAAACCTCTCCTGAGGCAGAAGCCAGTAACAACCCATTACCCCTTCATCCTTGGGGGGCTGGCTCTGAAAGTGCTGGGAAAGTCTGCCCAGGATGAGACTGTCCCTACCCAGAGAACAGCTCAGGGTCAATGTCTGGGGAAGGAGTGTGGGGACCTCTCTGCACTGCTCTCACCTCCTTTCTCTGGGTGCTCAGGCTGTGCAGGGGTGAAGACTGACTGCTGTCCCTGTTATCTTTGTAGCCTTGCCGTTCAAGGTGGTCATCATTTCTGTCATCCTGGCCTTGCTGGTCCTCACTGTGATCTCCCTGATCATCCTGATCGTGCTGTGGCAGAAGGTAAAAGTGTTCCCAGGCTGACACAGGGGTACCCCAGGGTTAGGGTGGCTGGGCCTGGTGATGTCCCAGCTGCATCAGGATCTATGGGCCTGCATCAGCTCCTGTGTGCCCCTGGCATCTCTGGGGTAGATGGGGAATGAGACAATGGCTTTAGGGACCAAAGGCTCCCTAACAAAGTCCGGACACATCCCCCATGCCCTCTCTGACTGCCAGCCTCTCAGATGTCTCTTTTCCCTCTGCTCCCTTTTCCAGAAACCTCGTTATGAAATCCGCTGGAAGGTGATTGAGTCAGTAAGCTCTGATGGGCACGAGTACATCTATGTGGATCCCATGCAGCTCCCTTACGACTCCACCTGGGAGGTGCCCAGGGACAAGCTGGTGTTAGGTAAAGGCTCTGCAGGTCCCACTGATGGATTCCTGAGGCCCTGGCTCTCTCGGGGTGATAAGTTTTGGGGGGGAGATCTCCAAAAGAGACCAACCCAGAATAGACACAGAGATCCCTGGAGATACAATGTGGTCCTGGAACAGGGGGATCATCTAGGACCATGGTGGGAGGCCAGCTGCCCCCTTTGGCATTAAGCACTGTGTTATTCCTGGCTATCCCACCTTGAAGCTGGCAGTTCTGGAAACCAGCCCCAACCCCAAACATCATAGCTGATGGCCAGGTCCATGCCCCCCAGAATGACTGCAGCAAGGCTAGTGTGGTTTCAGACAAGCAACTTGTATTTTCCAGGCTCCTCTCCTCGCCTCTCCTCTAGAACATTGCCAACTTTGCCTCCTGGCTGTTTCTTTGCAGGACGCACCCTCGGCTCTGGTGCCTTTGGTCGTGTGGTGGAGGCAACAGCCCATGGCCTGAGCCATTCACGGTCCACCATGAAAGTGGCAGTCAAAATGCTCAAGTGTGAGTTGTCCTCCTTTCCTCATCCTAAAGCCACAAAGCCACTCAGTGCCACACTCTCCCCTCCTTGCCCTGCTGCTCACACTGGCTCTCCCCAACAGCCACAGCCCGCAGCAGTGAGAAGCAAGCCCTCATGTCTGAGCTGAAGATCATGAGCCACCTGGGACCTCACCTCAACATCGTCAACTTGCTGGGGGCCTGCACCAAAGGAGGTAGATGAGCCCTGAGCACCCTGTCTCCTCTCTCTGCTTCCTTGGGCTGTGCTTGGGCGGACAGCTGTCCTTAGAATAATTCCTGTTTTCTGGTTCCAAATGACTCAACCTTCTAAGAAAGCCTTGTGGGACTCCGAACACCTTTCTTCCAACCTGATTGAAACTGGGAAGGCACGTGTCTGTTAACCCCCACCTCCCTCCACAAACACAAATTCCAAATGCCAAAAAATGCTGAGTACCAGAAGGGTGGCTATTCCCTTTGGCACAGCCTGGACATCCTGTAGTCTGGTAGTATCCTTGTGCGATGAAATTCTCGGCCGCAGTGGCCAAGGCAGGGCTGATGCAGGTGTTGTGTCCCACCAGGACCCATCTACATCATCACCGAGTACTGCCGCTACGGGGACCTGGTGGATTACCTGCACCGCAACAAGCACACCTTCCTGCAGTCCTACGGGGACAAGGCACGGCGAGAGGCAGAGCTCTACGGGAACGCCCCCAAGGAGGACCATGTGCACAGGTACCAGGAGAGCAGCCCTCTCCTCCTCCCGGGTGCCTGCCCCGTCCTAGCCCCATCAGGGAGGGAGGCTGGTACTCGCAGGAAGGATCCTATGCTTCTCCAGAGCAGTGAAATAAACACTGGCCCAGCAGTGGAAACAGCTGGCTACTCTGTTACCTTGTTAGACCAGCCCATGTGCCAACCAGTGACATCCAAGCAGCTCCTGACGGCGGGGAGTTAGCAAACTCTGTGTCCTGGAGACTGTCCTGCTCCATGCCAGTTGGGAATATTTTCTGGCATCGTTAACCTTATTTGCATAACCATAGCCATGCACTGAGTACAGAGACACAAGGTTTTCCAGCATGTCTTAACCACTGGAGATCTCAGCTCTGCATTTCCAGGGCAGGTTGGGTTGCTACCAAGCCTAAGGGAGAAGTGCTGCAAGGAGGGCAGTTACACAAGAGGTGCCACAAGGAAAGGGAAATGATCCTTTATCTGGTTGACAGCTGTAAGGGATGCAGGCACAGCAGCACAGAGAAATGGTCCCCTGGGAAGTTAGAAAGAAGCATTTCCTTCCAACACACCAAAACAATAGTAAAATAGAGCAGTGTTACAGCTTCCCCCTGCCCTTTTTGCCTGAAGGCAGCTGAGATCTTCCTAAGCACTATGCCATTTGCACACCACTTCATCCATGATGCAGGGCTTCTTTCCCGGCTGTGTGGGACATTTCAGTGCTGAGGCTGAGGGTTTGGGAATTTCAGACTCACAAATCATTGCCCCCAATCCTCATGTCTCCTCCTCTCCTCTGGATCTGAGCAGCCCCTTTGCTTTCCCCCACAGCCACCTCTCCATGTCGGTCGAGAGTGACGGGGGCTACATGGACATGAGCAAGGACGACTCCCTGGACTATGTGCCCATGTCTGACATGAAGGGTGAAGTCAAGTACGCTGACATCGAGTCCTCCAACTATGGCACCCCCTATGAGCTGGACAGCTACTCCCCATCAGGTAACAGCTTGGCCACAGCAGGAGGGAGAGGTGCTTGTACTTTGGGTGCTGGATGCCTTTGCTTGCAAAGGTCACTTCTGGGACTCGTGCAGCAGCAGTGGTAGATGTCCTCACAACGAGAGCTCATAGCTCTGTCCCTTAGTTGCTGGAGGCAGAGCATTTCCTAGTGTTTCCTTCCGCTAGTGGGAGGCTCACCAGTGTGCTGGGTAACACCAACATCCATCTCTGCTTGCCCTCCAGCTCCTGAAAGAACAGACCGGGTGACACTGATAAATGAGTCTCCACTCCTCAGCTACATGGACTTGGTGGGCTTCAGCTTCCAGGTGGCCAATGGGATGGAGTTCCTGGCATCCAAAAATGTACGTATGCTGGCTGGTCGGTGGAGTCTGTAGTGGTGGTGGCCAGCAGTGAGTTTTCTGCCATGTCCTGTGGTCAGCTTCCTCCCACTGTCCCTCTGTCCATGCCAAACTCCTCGTGGGATAAGTGGCTGTGCAATTGAAGAGATGCTGACCACTTCCCTTTGGAAACACAGTCCTGGAGATCAGCATGACTACATTTGCATGTGACAGCTAACCCTGGCTCACACTGAGCTTCAGACCTCAAATTCCCTGACTCTGTGCTCCTCCTGAGCCGTGTTCAGCACAGCTGTGACATTATATCATCCCTGTTTATTGGGATGACCAAGCAGCATACAGGGAGCTAAAGCACAAGGCACTCTGCAGCAGAGCAACTACTCTTCCTAGACACCCTTATTGCATGCTCTGAGCACCCCAGGACTCATCAGAAGTGCTTCTTTAGTGGAAATTAAGCCACCATGGAGGACTAGGCTCTGGCACTTCCTAAGGTCTGGCTTAGCCCAGGAGAGGCAGTGATATAGCTGGATCGTGTGAAGCATCACACAGGGCAGGGCTGACAGAAGGTGTCAATGGCATCAATGCAGGGAGAAATTCCTGGCTCTCTGCCCCCAGCCAGACAGTCTGATCCCTGAAAGTGCATGGTCAGGGCTCCCGCAGCAAATGTCAGGGCTGTTCATACGGAAAACATCCAACATGCTGGCAAAGTAGGAGACACAAGCCAGGCTGGTGTAACTCTGGTGTCTTCAGGCTGCTGGGTTGGATTGTCCAAACACAGATGGAGACAACCCCTCCTTCCAGCCCACCAAGTCCCCTTGCTTGGTCTGGCCCTGGCAATCCCCTCTCTGCTGGGTTGTTCAGATTCCCCGTGCTGGATCCATATGGCTGTTGCTGCCACGGAGGAAGCAGTCCAGGCAAACAGGAAAAATGTGGTAGCTCTGCTAGTGGTCGAGCCATGATTGTCCCTAGAGGTGAGGGAGACACCTGCAATGACGTGAGGTGACTCCTGTCCCCGCAGCCCCAGGAATGGGCTAGTGCTGGAGCTGGGCTGTGTTCTCAGGCTGTTTGAAGGCCTCTTGCATTGACAGTGCTCTGTCTCCCCCCTGCAGTGTGTGCACCGTGACCTGGCTGCCAGGAATGTCCTCATCTGTGAGGGGAAGCTGGTGAAGATCTGTGACTTTGGCCTGGCAAGGGACATCATGAGGGATTCCAACTATATCTCCAAAGGCAGTGTGAGTACCAGGAGCCTTGCAAGCTCCTTCTTCCCAGGGCTCTGGGCCTGGCAACCCCCTACATAGCCCACTGGGAGTCCATCAGTGTGCCCAGAGGTGGTGACAGGGCAAGACTCCCAGGAGATAATGTCAACAGTTAAGCATCCTTCACTTTGTTTGCTCTGCACACTGTGAAGTAGCAGAATTGCATGCCCACATCTCCTGGCTCTTTACAGAAGAACCTGAGCAGTAGCAAAACTCAGGATTGTCCCCTGTACACTGTCCTGATCACAGCAGCAGTGCTGCAGCCTGCTAGCACTGACTGTGGTCCTGAGCTTCAGGCAGGAGGAGGGCAAGGTTAGGCAGCTTGGTAGGGCTGTAGTGACTCACTGACCACTCTGGGAAGAGATTCGCAGGAATCTGCTCTAACCACTAGACCACAAGTTAAGAAGTGTCTTCTTGCAAGCAGCTACTTTCCAGAGAGATGTCTCCAATCTTTCGAGGCAGGAGAGGATAAGGCTGTCATTGAGCTTTGCCAGAAAGCATTTCCCTTTGATTTCAACAACAACCTATCCACTCCAACCCTGAGGCATTTGTGAACCTCCAATCCCAAGCAAAGTAGGCCATGTAGTTCCCAGAGAAACTGAGGGTGGGGGAGCTGAGAATAGAGACGGGTGCCTTAAACCCCAACCTTTATCTAATCTACAAACTACTTAACTTCTCTCATGCTTTTTCCCATGTGCTGTCAAACAGGTACTCAGAGCTTGGTCAAGGGGACCCTCCCCCAGAGGGATTGGGGTTTTCAGTCCAGCCTTGACATAGCTGGTTTCCTGTCCAAAATGGGAAATGAAACTGAGCCCCTCTGCAATCCTTCCTGGAGATTATTTTGGTATTTATTGTGCAAGCAAATCCCAGGAGCAGCACAGTGAGTGCTGCCTACAAGCTGGTCAAATGAGGCTTTCTTTTTTATTACTCTGCATGAGTAAGAACAGAAAAGAAGCTGGATGCATCCTTTGGCTCTTTTTTGGTCATCTCTTAGCGCCCTCCAGCCTGGTTTCAGGTTTCCAAAGTCAGATAGGTCTGGACTTTCTTCAGAAGTCTTTGGTCAGGTTGTGGAAGTCAGTGGCCTCCTCAAGAGCGAGGGAACAGAGAACACACACTGTGATGTGTGTGCATTCGTCGTGGCAGGCTGTGATGGAAATGGATACAGCACATCCATTCTTTCCTGCTGAGCCTGTTCTGCACAACAAAAGAGGCAGCTGGTCCCTCCCAGAACTGACTGACAGCAGATGTCAACAGATGTGTTGGACTCACAGGCAGATCTGAAATATCTTCTTTGCTTGTAATTTGGGTGTCAGGCTCTTATCTGTTGAAACAAGTTCTGTAGGTACAACTGATGCTCTTCTTGTTTCATTTTTGATTCTCTCTTAGACCTTCTTGCCCCTTAAGTGGATGGCTCCAGAGAGCATCTTCAACAACCTCTACACCACCCTGAGTGATGTATGGTCTTTTGGGATTCTTCTTTGGGAGATATTCACTCTAGGTAAGTGCCCTGGAGATCATGGTGGTGTCTGTGGTTCTGATAACGTTAGCAGTATCCCTTCGAAAACAATAAAAACGCATTTCTAACGCCCAAGTCCCTACTTTACCAGTCAGAGCATCACTTCATTTCCTGTCTCCTTCTTCCCCATGCTCACGTTGCATTTGGAAGTGAAATGAAACAGGAAAGGTAAAGAAATAAGAAAACCTTGTTGGCTGGAGGGTAGCAGGTAACCCTCCAGCCTAATTCCTGCTCTCCCTTTACCCCCAGGAGGGACTCCATACCCTGAGCTGCCTATGAATGAACAGTTCTACAACGCCATCAAACGTGGCTATCGGATGTCCAAACCCACCCATGCCTCTGATGAAATGTAGGTGCTGTCAACATGTGTTTGCTCTGCACACTACAGAAGCATTTCTACCTGTTTTCCTCACCTGCTAACTCAGTGCTGTCCCTTCCCTCTTGGCAGCTACAACATCATGCAGAAGTGCTGGGAGGAGAAGTTTGAGATCAGGCCATCTTTCTCACAGCTGGTGGTGCTTATGGGAAACCTCCTGGTGGATTGCTACAGAAAGGTATGTCCAAAGGACCCTGTGCTGGAGGGACAAAAGAGGGTCAGTGCCTTGGTGAGGGCCCTCTCCAGGGTTTGGAGACCAGTGTTCAGTGCTGCAGTGCCAGAAGATTTTGCTGTGACCAAGGCTGCATTAGCTGGAGCAGCCAGTGAAGGTGGTTTGGGCATCCTGGGAACTTTGCTGAGACAACTGCACCACCAGACAGGCAGCTGGTAACTCAGCAACTGCAGAAATCAGAAGCGGCAGGAGATAAAATCCTGCCTCCAACTGTTTGGGGTTTTGGAGCTGTGAAGTTGTGCCACTGATCTCTCCCTTAGGAAAGGTTCATGGCCTATCTTTGTTGGAGTAAGGGCAGCTGAACCCAGCTAGAAGATGCCAGCCCTTCTAGGAAAACCCTGGCAGGCAGGGAAAGGAAACACAACACAAGTGCATTCTCCCCACTCACAAGACCTTTCCCCTTCTTTGATGACCTGCCCTGTGAGAGCAGAGGTACCAGCAGGTGGACGAGGAGTTCATGAAGAGTGACCACCCCGCTGTGGTCCGCACAAGGCCCACAGTTCCTGTGCTGAACAACGCCCGCCTTGCTGCCAGCTCCCCCACCAGCAGCATCCTCTACACAGCCGTGCACCAGAACGGGGGCGAGAATGACTACATCATCCCTCTTCCCGACCCCAAACCTGAGGCAAGCTGTGACCTCCCTCAGGAGGCCTCCATCAGCCGGGCCAGGTAAAAACATTGCTTCTGAGTGTTGGCCTTTCCTCCAGCTGTCCAAATCTGAAACGGGGACTTCAGGAGAAAATGGAGATGCTCTGTTGAGGCATAGACTAGGGGTGGGTATACTGGGAGAGAAGGAGAGCAGCGTCACCCCATCTGAGGTGCTGTGACCTGCATGAGCCCACAGGGGTGGAGATGAACCAGAGGAGCTGGGACATGAGCGAAGATAGGGCACAATGTCACCTCCCTGCACATCAGCCAGCACAGCTGAGGACAAGCAACCCCACTCACAGGGAGGAGAGCACGCAGGGAACCATGTTCTGTAGAACCCAACCAGCCATGTGTTGTGTTTGAAGAGAATAGACCTGGTATGGTCTGTTCCATGGTGGGGAGCTACTCAGATAGAGTGGGGCTGCTGGGAACTCAACACACTTCTCCATTTCTGGGAATCCTCTCCCACCAGGGGACCTCGGACAAGACACTCATTTCTCTCTCCCTCTTGTCTCCCTTCAGCTCTGTGCTGAACGAGGCCAACACATCATCTACAATATCCTGTGACAGCCCTCTGGGCCTCCAGCAGGACGAGGAGCAGGAATCTGACCCACAACCAGGCTGCCAGGAGCCAACCACAGGACACCAAGAGGTGGAGGAGAGTTTCCTGTAGTCAGAGCTGGGCTGACTTTGCATCTCCTTATGGAGAGGCCAGCTGAGGGGCTGACCCAGATGTCACAGAGAGCCATGCTTGTGCTTGTACACCAGGACATCCCCTCCTGTCCCAGCGTTCCTCCTTCCCTCCCGGTGCTGGGTGGGGAATTAAAGACTTTTCCCCATTGCCATCCCCTTCTCCCTTAAAAAGAGGAGGCTTAGTGCCAGAAACCCTCTAGATCACTGCCACATCCTCCTCAGTGATCAAACCACTGCAGGAGGGAGACATCTCACAGACCAACATCTTTTCAAGTGGAAGACGTGGGTTGGATCTCCACGAGATGCCACTTTCTGCATTGCTAAGATGATACTCCAGCCTCTTCCTCCTCCATGGCACGGAGTTTCATCTCCTCTGCACCAGCACTTCTCTGATGGTCTCAGCATCAGCCACACCGTGGTTCTGTGAAATGCCACTGGGACAGACAATCCACCTGGAGCCCATTGCTGGGGTGTAGAGAACCTGCAACACCAACCTTCAGCTGCTGGAGGTCAGGAGTACCTTGGGTTCTCCTCCAAGCACAGTCAAGTCCTGAAGAGGCCAGGCAGTGTCTGGGAGGTACAGAATGACAATTTTCCTCTCTTGACAGCGCTTCTGTGGTGGATAGAGCATCAAAAGCACTACAGCTCTGGGGCACAGGTCTGCATCCACCTGGAGCCTGTCACACCCTTTTGTGCCCAGCATGGCACCAGGAGCCCCAGGGGCATGCCAGGAGTTCCAAATGCCCTCACAATGACTTAGCTATAGAAGCAAAGAGGGCAGTCACTCTTGTTCGTGTTGTCTGTGTGGATGCTAAGCTAATTATTCTCCATTGAAGACTTAAAGGGAACAAATATATTAATCCACTAGCCAGGGCCAGTATAAGGAAGCAATATGGTTATTCATTAATCTACTGCCACTACACCCAGCTCATCTGCTGGGAAATCATATAACCACGCCAGCTGCAGAATCCTTCAGCTTTTTCTTTGGGAAGCAAAGGCTCACCTTTGGTAAACTGTTCACCCAAACAACCTTTCTCAGGATGGGAGGGCTCACTGTTCCCTCCTGAGTCACAGCAAGATTGTGGGCAGAAATGAGGATGGCAGAACACCAGTCCAGGGATAGGCCCAAAGAAAGAGAGGGAGAGAGGCTGGGAAGCTCCTTGGTCCCAGCTGAACTGTATCTCACACCATGCCACCTTCTGGGGCCAGGCAGAGCCACTTGCAGCCTGCTGAGGCTGTGAAATATCACAGGGAACCAAGCAGGGCAAGAGGAATTGGGGAGGATTCCTCTCTCTTGGAGAGTGTTTTGAAAACTAAACGGGCCCAGACCTTCCCCCTGCTTCTCACCTCCTTCCCCACTCCTCACAGATGCGTCAGGGGCTTCTTGTGCTCTCACCTGGCACTTGAATGAGCAGACTCAAAGCAGGAGGAGCACCAGGCTTTGGAAATCAGTTGTGAACCCCACCTCTGCAGAGGTGAAAGCTGGACCCCCAAAACTGCAGGTCTGACACCACAGAAGACAGCAGATTTTTCTCTGAAATGAGTTTCACTTCACACAGAGCTCTGGTTACTGCATATCCCCTGCTCCCATTAACTCTTCATTGCCCTATTCGTCCACATCTCTCTGTGCATCCGACAGAAAGTGCACAGGCAGGTTTACAAAATCAGAAATTCAAATCAGCGTCTTGCTGGGCTTCTGCCACCTCAGAGCCACTGAGAATTTAATTTTTTTTTCAAAATATGGAACTTCTGCCAGAAATCCCCAGCAAAACAGCTTCTGTTTTAAGTTTTCCACCATTCCAGTGCTGCCATTTATGCGGCTAAAGGAGGAGTAGGTGTTTTGTGGGCTGATGTCCTTGGTAAAATGTGAACATAAGAAATAGCACTTTTATTGGCAGCCAGCAGAGGATATTTTCAGCCTATGTGGTCAGATTCCCCACCATCCATAGGAAACATACTGTGAATGACAACTGTTTTTCCATCCTCTGTTCCTCCTGCTTGTGATGAAGGAGCCATCTCCTATGGCCACAATTCATTAAATGATCCTCACTGCAGAGAAGCAGTAATTTATGAGATCCTTTGGGTCAGATCACTTGATTTTTTTTTAACATGTAAGGTGCTTGGTAGGATCTGTGTCACTGCAACTTGAGCCCAGAGGATGGCACATCAGATTATCCTAACAGCCCCTGTCTGCACCAGCTCCATTTTTAATTCATCCTTCTCTATCAAAGGTGACCAGAAGTACCCAGTACTCTAGGTGAGGTCAAACCTGGACCTCACACTGGGCATTAATAGTTGTGGCCTGTGCTCTTGACTTGCCTGGTGTAGCTTTGGATAATATTGGCTTTTTCCCAGCCACAACATAGTGAGAGCTTGGAGTCATCCTCTGACCAATCTAGGCACCTACGTCTTTCTACACTTCCAGCATTTCTAACCAAGCCACTCCCTGCTGTTCCAGACATTGGGTCATCAGCAGATTTTGTTAACAAACTGTTATTTTTGGGCTGGGCTGACTAATAAAAATACTAGATACTTCTAGCAACAAGAACAATCGGAGATATCTATTTTTACTACCTCCATCCAGCCCAAAGATTTCCTCAATTAACACCTTTCACTTTCCCTTTGGCCATTTGCTTATTTCAAAAATCCCATTCTAAACTTCATCTTGTACAGATTGAATTGCTAATTAAATTACTAATTTCTCACTATCAAATAGTTTCCACAGTCCTGAAAGGGGAGATCTCCCTGCTGGGGGAGCTCAGGTATCCTGTCCTATTAGCTGGGCATTATCTACTTTTGAATGCCTGTTGCTTTTTGTAGATTTACTGCAATTTGTAGATTTACTGCAATTATTATTTGCATCAAAATCTGTTCTGGCTGCTGATGGGATGCTACCCCCACCTCCCTATTCCTTCTGAAAGTAGGTACGCCAGACTCTTTGCAAAATGGTACCATTCTGCACTCCAGAGGAATATGACCAAATACTTGCCCTTGACCCTGTGATTTTAAGGGCTGAGTCTTGCACTTTGTGGTATTTTCCTGTCCTTACTCAACCTTTCACAGCACCTTTAGCAAGTTGCAGTGACCAGATCTTCTCAGCCAGGGACAAGCTGGCAGCTGGACAAAGCCAACATATTTTGCTAAGCATCCCTCAGAGAGAGGGCTTGGCAGAGCTGGGAATGACAGATCCAGCCCCACACTCCCTCTCTCTCTGCTGCCAACATTCCTGTCCCTGCATGGCCTGGCAGGTGAGGGCCAGGAGAAATGTTTGGCTGATCTGGGCCCATCACCTTTGTAGCCATAATTTCTCCAGTGAGACTCTGAAGGGAACTGGTCCCACTGGGTTTTCTGTTTTGATGATCAGTATTTTTGTTTGGGTGTGTTTTTGTGTTTAGAGGTGGACCCAAACTAAGCCCCCCACAAAGGGGAAACATGCCACAGCTTGGGCCCATCTCTAGTGCAATATCTTTTTATTTGTAGGTTATATTTTACTCTACAGCTGTTACATTGTTATCAGAACCAGTATATGCATAATCCTACTGCCAGTCACTATTTCATACGTGTATCCCAGAAACTAATGCAGCACTCTGGTGTCTCTTTCCACAGTTAAGGCATTCCTCAGACTGATGTGTGCACAGGTTTTAATCCTTTTGTCCTTCTTAGTTTGAGTGTGTTACTTTCTTAAGCGCGAGTGTCACGTTTAGTGTTTGTTTGTGTTGTGTTAAGAAATCTAGAGCACAGCGGACTTTACTTGTAACTAAATTGTCTCTGTTCACCTGCCAAGGGCACTGTGGCAGGGTCCCACGGGGATGGGGGCAGAAGTGCAGTGCAGATGTGCAGCCAGGGGAAGTCAGCCAGAAGTGAGAAGCAGCTCTTCTCTTTCTTCCCAGTCAGGGCTCTGGGCTGAGGGAGAGACAGCACCACAAATAAAGGGCACCAAGCACTTAGGGTTTGCCTGTGAGGAAGCCCAAGGTCTGTGCAAAGCTGGCAGCTCTGGAGAAGGGGATTTCACAGAGTGCTAAGGAGACAAACCCCCTGTTCCAACGCACAAGTGCAAGGAAGAGCCCTGGCTGGGCTCAGTGCTTAGCTCAGGTGCCAGGATGGTCAGGGAGCCTGGATGCAGCCTGGTTGTGCTCCCACTTGGAGAACACAAAGGTTGCCCTTAGGTGGCCCTCAGTAACCTTTTGGCATCCTTTGCCTCGGGTGGTTGCCCAGGCAGGGAGCAGCCAGGGCAGCTGCAGGTCCTCCCGGGGCACTTGGCAGCTCCAGGGCCTCACAGGTCATTCCTGCCACAGATCCCAGCCCTGCCTGGATGCTGAGTGGCCAGTGCTGACTGTAACAGTGGAGGCACCATGTCATCTGCAGGACGTGCCCAAAGCAGGCCAGAAATTGCTAAGAATAAGTGTTCATAGGCCAGCACGCGGGTTGTTGGGCTACCAGCATAGTTCCCATGTTTCACCTGGAGACCTGAGGCCTCTGGGAAATGCCAAGGTGGATCTAGTTGGCTTTGGCAAAGGCAGGGGAACTGCTCCAGCAGCACTTTGGAGAGATGACTCCTGCCTGGGGTGGGAGGAGGCAGAGAAGCCAGCTTGTGTTGGGAGGCTTGCAGTGTCCCATCATTCCTCTTCTTTCCTCCTTCGTGGACTGATTGCACCAGAACTGCAAATCTTGCTCAAAATGTGCCCTCTCCCCATCCTGCTGTGCTGGCTTGCTGGCATCACACTGTTCCTCTGCAGCTTTTCTGAACAGCAGCAGCACATCTCCATGCTCTCTGTCAAAATCAGCACGAGGGCGAAGGAAAAAACAGAGCTCAGACTAAGGTACCAAAGAGTTAACATTTTTCTAGGTTTACAGTTGTATTTGTAGGATTTGTACTACGTCACATTTATAGCCACGAGATACTATTTTTATGCTGTAAACTTTTACAAATACGTTTTTAAAGAAAGAGTTTAAAAATAAAGGTGTTTTTCATTTTGCAAAGTCCCATCTCTTCCTTTATTTGCCCGCTTTTGGTTGCTCCCGCTCAGATGGGGCTGGGAATACAGCTTAACCCTGTGGTGGGTGAAGGCCAGGCATGTTAATACGCTGTGCATGACCCCAGTGCTTAGTGAAAGCCAAGCTGGGAGCCAGGCAGGGAGAAGCACTGCAAGGAGCAGCTGAGCCCAGAGCCAGGGTAAGGAAAAGGGGCAGGATCTGCCCCATCTCTTTGGTAACTGTGCTGCTTGTGGGTCATGAGGCAGGTGGGTAGAGGGAAGGATACCAGGAGTTGTTCCCATGTACATCCCCACTGCCTGGGGTTTGGGCCAGCAGGGCCAGCAAGGACTTGGCTCCTTGGAGCATTGTGCTCCAGTCAGGGTGGGGGTGCAGGAGAAATGGCAAACTGAACAGTGGCTGGGTGGAAGGAGATGGCAGATACCACAGCACTGATTTTTCCACATAGTTTAATAGCTCAGGGCAGTGGGAGGGCCTGGAGACAGCAATAGGGCAGGGCACCAGCAGGAGCCACACTGCAGCACACAGGGCTCCCCATGTCCAGCTCTCCTCCCTTCCCTCTGGGATGAGGAATTTGCTGATACCCTCAAAAGATGCAACTCCAAAATCCTGGCTCCCCATGCCACCACTCCCTCAGATCCACATGTCACTCTGCTCCTATCACCTTTCCCCAGTCACCTTTCCAGAGGCACTGAGGTCCCCCAGCTGCATGAAAGACAGGCACCTTGTGAGTCTTGCCCAAAGTTTTCTCCTCTTTCCAGCTCAAATTTAACTGCTCCTCCAAAATCCATCTCAAGCTGCAGAGCAGAGGTGTTTGCATCTGCTCTGAGCCAGGTGCTTGGAAAGCCCAGGGTTGCTGCAAAGAGGGGTTTTTGTTCAAACATATCAGTGTTGACCCTGTTTTCTGCCTCCATGATGCAGCCCCCACTGGCAACAGTTGTGCCTCCCTCAGCTCCTGGAAACTCCCTGTGTACCCAGAGCTCCAAGGCATGGAGTGCAGCAGCAAGGAGGTCCAAATTCCAGCAAGGCTCCCCTTTCCAGCACAGCCTGTCCTGGGTTCCTACCTTTGCTCATTTTTCCAGAGTGGAGGTTTGCAGTCTCCCTGACCAGCTCTATTCTCCCCAGATAGGCTCTGAGTCACCTGGCACGGCTCAGTCAGGGCATTTTTCTCCAAGAGCTGAATCAGCAGGGAGAAAAAAAATCCCCTTTTGTCCAGAGAGGCTGCATCAAAGGCTTGGGGAGAAGCAGAGGGGGGGAATTGACAGACCTCAACCCGTAACCCTGCAGGCTCCCACTGGTCCCTACGTACCAGACCTTTTGCATCTCAGGATGTGCTGGAGAGGGGTCATGGGGCTGGAAATGAGCAGGCCAACGTGGAGACCCTCAGAAGGGCATTTCCTCCACCCGAAAACAAGTCTCCTCTCCTGTGATGAGACAGACACCCCACGGAGGAGCCGAGGGAAGCAGAGAGACTGCAGTGACAAACCTTGTAGCTGTGGGGGTACAAACAGCTCAGTACCAACAGGACACAGGTGTTCCACGTGTGTCCCCAAACTGCTGCAGGGCAGCTCAGGAGGCACCATGGCCAGCTGTGCTCAGTGCTGGGGTCCCATAGGGTTCCCAGCCTGGGAAACAAGCCTGAGCTCCCAGTGCTCCCAACCAGGGCTCACAGCAGCCTCCATTCCCCCTTCCCAGCCAGTCTACCAGGCACTGAGCAAGTGTCATCCCATCTTTCACAACCATCAGGGCCTCCACAGATATTCCTGGGCTTCAGGTTGTTCAAAGTAAGGTTGCAGCTTCTCTGAGACCATCCCTGCCCTGTGCTCAGAGCTGCCTGGGCATGTGGGTTCCAGCAGCTCTCCTGGGGCTGAACTGCTGCTTGCACATAAGATTTGGGGTGCAGCCTGCAGGAGGAAGAGAGGGGCACAAAAGAGGGAGGGACCCCAAGCTTGTGCCAGTGAGCATCCCCAGGTATGCCCAGTCCAGGCTGGGGACCCACGTGTCCAGGCTGTCACCTGGGGATCACTGCCATCAGATTTGCTCTGCAAGGGGCCCCCTCAAAGAGAAGAAAGAGGGCTGAGAGACTGTTTCCTTTCTCTCTATTGAACATGTCTGGTTTAATACTTATTCACATTGGTGACTCAGTTCTCTCTGAGCTGGCATTTGTTCCTGGAAAAAAAAAAAAAAAAAAAAAAAGACTTAAAAAGAAGAAGGAGGGAAACAAACATCCTTTAAAAAGCCCCTTTGGCTTGAAAGGAGGAAAGAATAATCAAGCAGACATCTCCTGTGGCCCAGCTGCTTGACAGCCCCCCAGCTCTGGGCAGGAGCCCCCAGAGCATCATGCTGCCTCTAATTCATGCTCTTCTTCCCTGGATCCTGCCAGGAAAAACTGCTGAGGGGAAACGTTCTTTGGCCAAAAGCTGCCTTTCCTTCTCTCTGGACTCCCTCACACTCTCCAGCCATCCTTCTGGCCAAAACCAAGAGCTCTCCATGTTCCCATGACTCTTAGTCATCTCCAGCACACTCAGCCATGCTCTCATTTCTTGGCCCCAGGACCTTGTCCTGCTGGTACCTCTCTGACTGCCCCCTTTGGAGAAGCCCATTCCCCTCCAGGCTGGGGAGGCTTTCAGGGCACTGCAGGTGCAGATTCAACAGCCACCTCTGTGCAGATATTTTGGAACAACCCTTCTCTTTCTGCCCATGGTTTGTCGTGGTGTTCCTGTCACCTCCCTGCTGTTGGGGCTGCAGCTGGGGCAGTTGGCAGAGCCCCTGGCTGGACCTTCCTCCCCTGTGCTTCCATCCCAGCACTGCCAGGTGGTGGCTGTCACTTCCCACCCCAGAGCTGCTGGGAACAGCCCTGAACTTCTGCTGCAGCATGAGGTTATCCAGAGACAGAGCAGAGAGCAAGAGGCACCCTGTGTGTGACGGGATCTGCTCATCCTGCTGACTTGGGTGTCCCTGGGAGAACTGAGTTACTTCAAGCCCTCCCTCACAGCTGTTTTGGAACACCCACGGTCCGGTGGAGGGTTAACAAAGTGTCTGATTAATTAATTATTAACACTGCTAATTTGCTAACTGTTTAATTACCTCTTCAAGGTGTCTGACAGGTTGTCAATTACAGAACAGCTCCAAGCAGCCTCCCCACCAGCCAGGCAGGATGGCTGGGAGGAAGGGTCTGTGCTTGAGCCCTGTGGCTGCCTGAAGGTGACAGGGTAACTCTGAGCCCCAGGCTAGGAGGTACTGGGACAGGAAAGAAGAGGGGTCCCCATGTGCCCCCCAGCCCAGCCAGGAGCCAGAAGGGGTCTGCATGCTGAACTCCAGCACGTCTGCCTGCCAGGGAGGGTGGTGAGGCTGGCATGGGGCTTGGGGGTGATCCCTCTCTGCAGCAGGGATCACACTTCTGGTTAACACAAAATAATTTGGCATCTTCACGGGCTTTTTCCCACCTGGGAGCTGCCCCAGGCTGAATTGCCTTTGTGGGCCTGTTGTGAGGGAGCCTGCCACGTCCTGTGAAGCTCCTCAGGTCCCAAAGCCAGCAAGAGCCACTGGGCCTGAGGTGAAACTTGTCCTGCTGAAATAAACTGGAATCCACTGCCTGCAAGTGTAGGGACCCTTTATGTCCCCACACAAGGTGAAAGTTTATAAATGTCCCTGGGGGTTGGAGTGGCAGAAGCCAAAGAACACCAGGATTATCCCAAACCCCAGTATGGTGCAGTGGCTCCTGCCAGCCCTGGGGAGTGGTCTGGGGATGGACTCCTCTCTGAGACCTGAGGGGGACCCCCAACAACAGGGAGACCCTGCAGCAGGGTGTGCACATGGCCCCACCTCTGCCAGGGGCTTTGTCACTGGTGACGTGACAAAGCACGGCCTGGGTTTTTTTCCCCCGTTTCAAAAACAAACAAAATAGGGAATTTGTTAACTTGTGGTCAGCTCAGAAAGGAGAAGCTCCCGACAAGGGCGTGCTGGGGACGGTGCCCACGAGAAGAGGCACCCAGTGCTTGGAGGATCTCCAGCGGCATCGGCTCCACGCTGGGGACACCACGGTCCCTGGGGACATGGGTCCTGCTCTCCTGCTGCTGCTCGCCGCAGCTGGCTTCTGGCATGGTAAGGACACTGACTCCCAAAGCCCCCGCGTCACTCCAGGGGAATTTTGGGATGTGGCAAGGGTTCCTGGGTGTCTGGTGTGAGTGCTCCATTCCTCCTTGGGTGAGGAGGGGTGATGGCCTTGGTGGGGACAGGGCTGTGCTGAAGCTGGACCAACAGGCACACAGCTCCTGGAGGTGGAGGGTGAAGCTGGGCTCCCAGTCATGTGTCCCAAAAAGCTGCTGTGGGCTGGGGTGGTCTCTGTTTCTGGATGCTGCTGCAGGAAGTGGACGCTGCTGTGAGCAGGTTCAAGGATCCTTGGCATGGGTAGGCAGAATGTGTGGCACTGCAGGGAAGAGACACCAGAGCTGGAATTCAGTGCAGACTTTGCTGTAGCAGCTTTCTGAAGGTCATCCAGAGCTGGCTGCAATTAGAGGGGGAGGGCAGTGGTGGAAAAAGGGTGTGTTGGTGGTCTGTGTTGGCTCTGGAGCCTGGCTTGCCCTTGGCTGCCTGCAGCCTTGCCAAGGTAAGGCCAAGGAGGATGGAGAGGTGCACGTAGCATAGGCAGAGCCTTGGCTGTGGGGAGGTAGGAAAGGGAAACTTCCCACCCATTGGATCTGGACAGGGTTTAAAATGAAGGAATGGTTCAACAGCAACTGTGTCCTGAGGGAAGCTCTTTCCAAAATAACACTTTGCTCAAATGGGGAAGGAGTTGGAGATGTTTGGTCTGTAGGTGAAGGAGTTGGGAAAATCAGCTGCACTGGCACCTTCCAAAGCACCTCGTGTCCAGCTGGAGTGTCTGAGGATTGCTGGTTTCTGGTGGTGCTGGCACACAACAGGGCTGTAGAGCCAGGATGTGATGGAAACAGAACTCAGCCAACCAAGAAAGGAAAGGTGAACACGCCTGTTTTTTAAGGCTGCAGAGATGGCCAAGAGGTGATAACCCACCAACCTCAAAAAAGAGTCACTAAGGCTGTTTTGAGGTTTACAACCAAAGAGGTGGAAACCAGCATTACTAATCTTGCAATTTGAAGTGCTGGGAACCTCTCAGGTCCTGTGTGGCACTCACCTTAATATTCCTTTTGAGTTTGCTTGGGGATGCAGTGAGACTGTGGTGTGAAGTCCTCCTTGTAAGGGGACAGCCTGTGGGGAAAGCATTTAGCATGTGGCAGGTAGGCAGTGAATCTTTCTTGGGCCACTGCAGTGCTCATGTTTTCATCCCAGGAAATTTGCATCCCTCTCACTTGTTTCACTTAAAGTGACATTTGCAGCATGTGAAGCAGAATTTTCTATGTCTGCTGTGCTGGGAACTGGGTTGCGAAGGCTGCAGGGTTTTTAATTTCCTGTGTTTTTTACAATAATAGAGACTAGGCATGTCTAATACAGATCTGTGAGAGATCATAGCAATAGCTGTCAGGATCTCTCCAAAGGTTCCTTGAGGCACTGGCCTCACCAGTTGTGACATCTTCATGAGGCACTGTCTGCCATGTCAGGCTGTAGGACACACATCTGTGTGACTACCAGCTCTGCAGGCCATTTGCAGCACAAAGCTGCACCATGCCAAGGTTCTGCAGAGTAATAGCCTCCAGCTGGAGTCAGAGCCTGGCTTCCTTCTCCTACCTCTTGGATTGCAGGTGCATCTTCTGTGAGTTCCCAGGGCTGATGTAATGTGATTGTTGTGATCTGGGCTCTTGCTGAGGGAGGGCAAGGGGCTCAGATCAAGCACAGGAAATGCTTTTAAACCTGATCATCTTGCATCTATGTTCTTGGCCATCTTGAGGTGTATTCCTGAGGGTTTTGTTTTGTTGTTGTGGTTAATCGAAACCTCTGAGGTACAAGCCCCAAGCAGAGATGCCATGAGCACACTTTTCCCCATCCCCAGTCCCCCGGATACTGTAGGTGACTCTGGGGAAGGAGTCCTCAGAAATCAAACTTTTCCTTGCTATCATTAAGGGTGGGACAAAGGGAGCTCAGGTCTGGTATAGGTCCCTCTCAGGGCCAGACCCTAGCCTAGTTACTCCCCAGGACTGACTCAAGATCCTGGTGGCTTCTGTGGTAAGGATCCTGGGCACTTCTGTCATACCAGCTTTGACTTCTCCTTCCTCACCAAACGCTCGGCAGAGGAAAGCAGTGTTTTGGCTGGCATAGGAGAGGCAGGGACAGAGTCTGTAGCTGTAAGGAGAGGTCATGGTTACACAACCCAAGTGTGGTAAAACCTCTGGCCAGCAGTTACTGGCAGTGCTGCGGAAGCTGCTGGAGAGCAGAAGAGAGACATCCTTGGGCTTCGTGCAAGATTGCTCAGTGGTCAGCAGGGACAGAGCCTCCCCCAGTAGCCCTGCTTCCCCATTCTGGAAAAGGACCCACTGCTCTGACTCATCCCCCAGCACACATGAAGGAGTGGGTGCTTGGGTGACCTTCACCTCGCCTTGTCCTGCATTTAGTGTCTCTGTCTTGTCTGTCCTCACTCCACTTGTGTGGTGTTTATATTGTTGATGTGAGTCTCCAGTGACAGCCTGAAGGATTTTTCCTCACTGTTCTGGAGAGCACCTATCCAGAGCCTTTTCTGGCCACAGCATCTCAGTAGTACCTGTAAGCTGGTGACAACAAAGATGCATGGTGAGATGACTCCTGTTCGTTTTGTTTTCTTTCCTTGTCCTCCTGCTGTGGTCAACCCAAGGACAAGTAGAAACATGGTCTTTCTCTGAACTAGTTTGGATACAACTCTGAGTCAAAAGAGTTTGGATCCCCATGAAATGGTGCCAAAGCCCTGGATGTGGATGGATAACCAAAGCAAAGAGTAGATGAGGGAAAAGGATCCAATGACAAAGAGTTAAAGCAACAGAAATATCAAACCCCGCTAGAAAGTGCAGCTTAACAAAAAGGGAAGAAAGTTTTGCCTCAGATATGTGGAAATTGTAGCTTTGTAAATTATTCTGGGATATGTTTTTCTCCACGCTGGGCTTCTCCTCTTTCCACAGAAAGATAAAAGCATTAAAACAAAACAAAAACCAACCAACCAACCAAACAAGAAACCCTACACAACACAGGGAGATAAAATGTCAAATATTCCATGCTCCAAAGATCCTTGTCCTTTGCTTCTCCCCACAGGGCCAGTGAGTTTGATCTAGGCCTTGTCTGAGCTTCCCCATGGCAACTGCCATGGACACACCAGCAACGGTCTTGAGTCTCATATTCTCAACCCTTTGTTGCATGGAGGGAGTCATCAGCCCAAGATGGCTTAAATGCTGCTCGTTGGGCTCTGGGTGGCACAGCCCTGGGCACAGCTGGTGTCCTAGGACGCACACACTTCAGGATGGGGCATACAGCTGTACCTTGGGCATTGCCTTCCTCCCTGAAAGAGGTGTGATCAGGGGTGCATGAGGATGGGGGTGTGCTTCTGCTGGCTGTTACAGGGACAGTGTCCACGGCAGGAGGATCGCTGCTTGCAGAGCAATGAATTGATGAATTGCACAGCTCCCTTTGTGATTAGTATTATTTGAATGAGGGTGTGTGTCCCTTTAAGATGTGAGGTTAGCAACTGGGAAGGAAAGCAGAAGTGGGAGAATAGGCCTGGATAGGGGCTGGAAGAGGGTGCAGAGCCCCCCAAGCACAGATAGCCATTTGCAATGTGTTTCCTGTCCTCCCTGAGGGCCTGGGGTGGCTGTACCACTTCTTCCCCAACCCCGTGGCACTGATTCATTTTGCACTTCCCCCCACCCTAAATATAGGTGGTAACTCAAAGAACTCGCTGACAGGGCAAAACAAGGAAAAAATATTTCCCTCTGACACCAAGGCTGGAGTAGGGCCCTGGTTCCCTTTTATTCAGCCAGCAGAGCAGGCATCTTCAAAGTAGAGATGCATCAGACCTCTGGGTGGTTGTGATGCTGGTGTCTGCAGGACTGATGTGTTGTATGAACAACTGCAGCTATGGGCTTTCATCAGCTGTTCAGCTTTTCCATGCCTCAGTTTCCTTTCCCAAATAGGAATAATAGTGCTGTCTCATTTCATAATGTTTTGTTGGTGTCTGAGAGGAGAATGCAGTGTGTGACTCCAGGACACACATGAGGAGGTGTCCTTCAAAATCCAGTACTTGGCAACAAAAAGCCAGTCTTCCCAAATTATATGCACTGACCTCCTGCTCTGCAGGAGCCTTCCAGGTCTGTTCTAGCTCGTCTCAGCACCAGTGCAACAGAGAGCCCCATGCACCAAACTTGGCTTAAACTCCATCAAATGATGCTATGGGCTAAGCCAGCTCATAGAGCAGCTCCAGCTCAGCCACAAAAGGAAAACTATTGTAAGAAGAGGCAAAAATCAGCAGGAACAATTGCCAAGCTGGCATTTGCCCTAATCAGCTCCAGATGATTGTTTTTCCTGTCCCAGTGCTCTAAATGTTCAAATGGCAGGGAATAGGGAAGTGTGGAGGGTGGTGTTTCTTCCCTGAAATTCATTCCTTGGAGTATCAGGCCATATGGGTATGGTGGGACAGAGAATGGGTGATGTGAGCCAAAAAGCCAGTCTGAATCCCAAGCTTGGCCTTTTCCTGATGCTGAGCTACTCCATTCTCAGCAGCATGAACTCCAACAGAGGATCTTTAGGGATCATTTTTGCTTTCTGACTGTCTCTTTCCCTTGCAGGCTCAGCATCTCCAGTGATCAGCCCTGACCTCCCTGCTCTGGTTGTCAACACGGGTGACCCAGTCCTCTTGCACTGCTCAGGAGAGTCTGAAGTTGCATGGAATAGCAAAAAGTATACATTCAGTAACCACACCATCAGCACGCTCAGTATTCCCAAGGCCACTTACAGGAATACAGGCACCTACAGCTGTGGTTATGTCAACAGCAGTGACAAGGGCATTGCAGCCATCCACCTGTTTGTGCGAGGTAACCCTGCTTCTCTCTTCCCACATCTGCTGGCAGAACAGCCTCCTTCCAAGGAGCCACTGACAGGTCCTTTCTGCTGTGCTAGGCTTGTGTGTGTGCTTGGGGAGCAGTGCAGGCTCCTGGTGGAGCCACAACCATGTGAGTCCACATGAAATGGAGCCCATGGTTAGAGCACTGGGATACAGCACATAGCTACATCTCATGTATGTGGATCTCTCCTGTATCTCTCCCTCCTTCCTCTGTGGCTTCTCTTCTTGAAAAAACAGGGATGTAAGTCTGTTCAGTGTTGTAATGAGCAGTGAGATATGCAAATCAGAGAACTGTATTGCCAGTACCTCAGATGAGGGAGAGGTTCACATGAATTACATCCTCACAACATGAGCTGAACCCCAAATATTCTTTTATCCCAGAAGAAGCTATGCTGTGGTAGCTCTACCACTTGACTTCACCCCTTCCCCTGTACCAGAGGTGCTGCCCTGAGCAGTGAAGCTGGAGGTCTCATAAGTAAGATTAGCACCATGGTGACAAGTTTAATTAGAGGTATGCACACTTTTCAGCCTCTCTTGCCCGTGGACATTCGTGAGCCAGCTGCTGTGATCCCCTCAAACGCCTCAGCTGGAACCGGCTTTGTCCTGTGAGTCAGGCTGAGCCAGGCAGGCGCCGAGCAGGGCTGCCCCAGCACCGAACTCCCGCTGGGCTGCAGGGCTGGACACTTGCACTTGCTGGAACGTGTTTCTCAGCTTCAGTGCATTTTCCCACCCCTCTCACAAGCCTGTCCTGTCTCCTCCGCAGACCCCGAGAACGTGTGGTACACCCCCCATTTCCGGAGCCGGGGAGTTGAAGGCGGGAATGTTGATCTCCCGTGTCTCATCACGGCCCCCGAGTATGGATCCAATGTGACTCTGATAATGGATGATGCCTCTCCTCTCCCACCTGGGACCAACTACTCCTTCAGTGCTGAGAAAGGAGTAAGACTGTACAATGTGCAAAGCAAGCATAAAGGTTCTTACCGATGCCAAGCACAGATAAGTGGAAAAATAAAGAATTCATCAAGAATAAGACTGGTTATGGAAGAAGGTAAAGAACTGGGGTTGTTGCTGACATAAGGGCCACAAATAGCTAAGCTGGCCCTAGTAGATAGTCAGGGAAAGCTTCTTGCCTGTGGCAGTAAAGACCTTCTGAACCTGCAGATTCTTAAGGTTATTTAATGTAGGCCAAATTCCATCAGCCTCCGGTAACTTGGTTCCTTCAGATGAGTTTGCATGGGTTCAGCAGTCTTCAAATCTTTGCAGGCACTGTCACAGACCAGAGAAAAGTGTCCACCAGTCTCTCCAATGTTCTGCAAGTCCTCAGGCTCCATCTGCAACCAGGGCAAAAGCTGCTCCTCCCCTTTCAACCCACAGTCCTGGCTGCTGTATTCTCCCCACCTGTACTGCTTCCCACAGACACGTGCTCAAAAGGGAGTGCTGATCAATAGGCAAGGGAAAGGCAGGGGGTAAAGAGGCTAAAGAGGATGGAAAGGAGGAGGTAGAATCACAGAATAAAGTCATAGAATAGTTTGGGTGGGAAGAGACCTTGAAAATCATCTAGTTCCAAGCTCACTGCATGGGTAGGGATGTTACCTGCTGGATCAGGTTGTTCAGGCCCCACCTAACCTGGCCTTGAACACTTCAGGATGGGGCATCCACAACTTCTCTGGGCAACCTGTGCCAGTGCCTCACCACCCAAGGTAGCCAGGTCCTGGGGAGTTTCCAAAGCACATGGAATCACTGGACAAGCTGACACTGGATCTTTCCCTGCTTGCCTTTGTGCAGCACTGGAGAAACCTGTGTCAGTGCTGATGGACCCTGCAGACCATGTGCGCATCGTGGGCGAACCTTTCCAAGTCACCTGCAGAGTGATTGCTCCTTCCCACAAGTATGACATCAGATGGGTGACAGCAGCAAAGACAGTAAGTTGGGCTGTGGGGCTTTCCTGGAAACTGGGGCACACAGGGTAGTAAGAATTGCCCAGACCCACAGCAAAGCCTTCAACTACTCAACCAAAGCAGCTATTCAAGCTGTAGAAATTTGAATATTCTTTCTTTGGGATGACACAGGATTAAGATATACCTGCCTATTGTCAGAATTGTGCTGCAAGAGAGGAGAGTGTGTTGTTTCAGCTGAGTTTGCTGGATAGGAGCCACAGTACCCATTAAAGCAACATTTTTCCACCCAGCCCTCCCAGGGATTATAAAGCAGCAGACATTTGCAGGACAGAGTTCTCCAGAGAAAAGATATGTGTGAAGAAAAGGAATACATTTCAAAATGTCTGTGATGCTGACCTCTAACTGCTAGATGGTTAGACGAGGTTTGATAGAAGTCCTTATTATAACTGATGCCTTTATTAAGGAGATGAAACAACACACAAGGTATGTTTGGATCACACAGTGTAAGGCCAAGTTGTAGTCAAAAGGCTGACAATAGCTATAACCTAACTGCTGTGGAATATCTGCCCTGCATCCTTGGGTTTAATGTCTCTGGGTCTCCACACAGGTTGCTCTCAGTGATGAGCTCTCTAGCCCAGAGCAGGCAAGATGTGTTTGCTCTGCCCTTTTAATGTGTGCTGTTCCCTCTCTGCCTGACAGGTCATGAGAACTAAAAGGACTGACTTTGAAAATGGTAACTACTTCATCAATGACACCCTGTCCGTGGCAGCCGTGACCATGGAAGACAGTGGGAAGTATGTCTGTCTAGCTAACAATTCAGTAGGATTCAGGAATGCCTCAACAATGCTTCAGGTAGTAGGTGAGTACTTCCCCAAAAGGCTAGTAGGGCAAAATCATGTGTAGCCTTGAGTATTTGCTCCTTCTGCCTCCATTTCCTTCCTAGATTTGTTGTTGAAAACATAATTCTCACTTGTGCCTGAGGGCTTATATGAGAACTATGGAGCTCTAGGAAAGGAACTGGTGTTCTCTTCATATCTTGAGGGGCCAGAGGACATGTTTTGGGCTCTGGATGAAAAACCAGAGTGCTCTTCTCAGTCTCTGTGCATTTATACACAGATTTGAAAGAGTAAAAAGGGAGTGGGACAAGGCTGTGCTGGAAGACCAGGAAAGGCTGGTTAGAAGGAAGGGCAAGCAACATGAGCAGAGTATGGATCTTTGTCTCTTCCAGTCACAGATCCACACAAGGGGTTTCAGGTCTATTACACACTTGTTTCTATCTCAAGATGGAAAATTCATCGTCACAGCTCACAGGCTGGAGTTTGCTAATGATCCAATGCTGCTGCATACCACAGCTCAGAAAGAAGGTTCAGTCTGAGTTATTTCCTAGTGGAGAAGCCAGGATTTTATAAACAATTAGGAGATACTGTTTTAGCCTCATCACTTCTTAGGATACAGCACGTAAAACTTCTTTCCCCATGAGACTTCACTAAGGTTTTCTAGCTCTCCTCAGGCAGTGTAATCCAAGGTGCCATGACACAGAAGTAATTTAAGAGTACTCCTTTGGCAACATACCTGTGTAATGTTTCATTCCCTCCTGCAGTCTCACAGCTGAGGTTGCTCTTTCCAATAATGATCTATTTATGGAGCTGATATAATGTTATTCCAGATCTCTGTACATGCCTACTGATGGTCATGCTCTCCTTCACTCTGCAGAGAGAGGTTACGTGCACCTGATCCCAGGGCAAGCCACCAGCCAGGAGGTTGCTCTGGGAGGGAGTGTGAAGCTGCAGGTCCACATTAAGGCTTACCCCAAACTTCTCCAGTGGGTCTGGGAACACAAGAATCCCTTAAAGAACACTAAAACCACCATATTCGAGGGCCAAATGATCTCTGGAAACAACTGGTACGTGCTCTTTGTCTTCTACACTGGCTATGGCATGCTTCCAAGAGAGATTTCCTTGAAACAGGCAGGCCCCATTCTACAGAAAACTCTCTGGTTTTAAACACAGAAACTGTTCTGCATTTCTGTTTTCTCTTTCCAGTGTTATTAGCAAACCACAGTATGATCAGATCAAGGAGGACACCACCCTTCTCTAAATTGGTGGCCTTCTCTTTAGAAAGCCTTGTGGATGTCAATATCATGTTTGTGATCTGCTTGGTCAATTATGCACTCTCCTTGCCAGAAGAAATTGCAGGAGTGGATGAATAGAGCAAAAAAGATAATTCCCTCACTGGCCCTTGGACCCATCCCCTGCTCTGAGGTTGTAAGGGTGTGCACTGAGAGGCACTGAGAGCCCCATGTCAAGAGAAGTCACAAACACTGTCGTGTTAATATGATCTACCAGAGAGTACAGGTCTGCTCTTCCAAAGCCTATGGCCAACTGAGACCAAGGGGAGACTGAAAGAAAATTATTCCATTTGTTGGGCTTTTGGGCAATTCCCCTTTCATTTTCTTAGAAACAAAAAACAATCCACAAGAGGAACTGTGCCACTTGGCGAAAATTTAGGGTGAACTCTTTCTTGCACTGGGGGGCTGAGAAATGGGCTGGGGGCAGAAGGGAGTGGGTACCTAGGGAGCACAACTTCATGGAGAAACTCATTCTGCCAAAGGCAGGAGGACCAGCATCCCCTGAGCCTTGAAAGGCAATGACTTAGATGTTAAGTTATTTCTGAGTGTTCATTCACCTGTAGCCTTTCAGAAGTGCTGAAATGCACTTGGTGGCAAAAGGTGTTTGCTCTAAGGAAGATCAGTCCCTCTCTTCTCCCAACGAAGAAGCAACTAGCAGGCTCCCTGGTGGGCTGGGATTAGTGCTGGAAGTGTTCACTGTTCCAGAGCATAGGAAGCAACAGCATCTCAGTGAGCAAGGCCTCTTCACAGTGTTTCTCTCTGTGAGCAGGTACAACAACACACTCTTCCTGAACCGCCTGCAGGAAGGAGAGGGAGGGTTCTACACATTTTATGCCTTCAACAATGTGACCAATGAATCAGTTACCTTCAGTATCTCTCTGAAGTGTAAGTGCTTGTCCTTTCTTTCACCCTGCTTGCCCGTGGGACTGCTTCCCTGCTGGGAAAAAAAGTGGGTCAGGGTACCAGGCTGCTTCCAGCTCAGCACCCCCAGGACACACAGACCCAGCCCAGACCTGTCTGTGTGTAGCACAGGGGTTCCTTCTGGTTTATTGTTGCATGCTTGGAAAGGAAACCAGAGCACAGGGGATGTGCTCTTCCTCTGGTGACAGCATTCACTGTTTATGTGACTTCCCTGCAGCTTCTCCAAGGGTCTGTAAAATCAAGGTGCCAGCCGACGACTCCAGCATCCTTCAGTGCACGGCCATCGGGTACCCTGCCCCACGCATCGAGTGGTACCAGTGCCCCGTTCACTCGGACAGGTAACAACTGCCCTGAGCACCTCCAGGCTGTGCCCCTGCCCTTGCCATGCTGGCATTCGCTGGGCAGCACCACCTGGGCTCCCTGGCAGGCAATACAGCAGAGCCTGTCCAGTAACAGCAACAGGGATGTTGCTCTGCTGCAAAAAGAGGTTCTTGGGGTCTGCCTGAGAAGAGGAGGCCCTTTCTATTCTTAAAGTCCTGAGCCTGAGGAGATTGTCCACCTGTGATTCATGTTCTCCCCATGCTTTTCTGAGGAACATATGGATCCCTTGGGGAAGTGCCCTGGTGTATGTTGCTGTAGAGGTGCCTCCTGGCTGGCCCAGTCCTCTTTTTGGGACTTCCACAGGTCTGAGGCTCTGCAGAGCATGGGTTTGCTGAGCTACAGAATCATGGGAAGCAACTGCAGTTGCCTGGACAGGGCTGTTGTGTCTCAGGACCAGCCCCACTGAAGGGATGGATGGCAGAACATATAAAATGCTAATTATGTGTGCTGAGCCACATAAAGGCAGTCATAGCTCTGTCTATACAGGGCTCTGGTGTTCAGGAAGAGGTCTCGAGCATAGAGTAATACATCTCACAGAGCTGGAACCCTAATTCCCTTTGTCTCCTCTCTGGTCTGACACAGGCCCCACTCAGCTGTGAGCTGCTGTGTGCAGAGGAGCACTCACTGTGTCCTCTTGCCATCCCTGCAGGTACAGTGAGGACTACAGATTGATACAGAATGACTCCAGACCTCAGGTGGTGAATATGTTGCCCTTCCAAGAGGTGGAGGTGGAGAGTATCATCCTCTTCCAGGAGCTGGGTGACAATTTCACCTTCTGCTGCATGGCCATTAATGGGGAAGGGAATGCCTCTGACATGTTTCACTCAGTCACCATCACCAGTAAGATACAAACCATCAGCTTGGCAGAGTGAGGGGGAATCTGGGGGCTTTGAGATTACATTCTTTATGTATATCCCACTGTCGTGCAAGAGAGCTAGAACAGATTCCACAAGCCCTTTATCCTCACAGGTGTGAGCCTTTGCTCACTTTTATCCCAAGAGATGTGTGGGAATTTCTGGCTGGGTTATAGCCTGAAGCCAAAGGCTGAGCCACACCATGAGGCTGGACTCAGCTCCAGGGCATGGTGCATCCAGCAGTTTCTCAGCTCATGAAAATTCAGGGGCTGCATCTTTTGGTGGGGCTGTTCTTGTTGCGCAGATCTTGGTCCCCAATCAGTCTGACTTGTACCTTGTGCTGTTTGTGTGGAAATAGAGGGGCATGAGGAGAACCATTGCAGCCTAGAGTTTGGCATCAAGACCTTCCCTCAGCTCCCAGCAACTCCCAAAAGGGGGTACTGAGGGCAGTGCTGGGGTGTGTGGCATACAGAGGAATCCAAAGTGAATAGCTGGGCAAAATGTTCCCAGAGTTGGAATTGAAATAAGAGTGTTTACTCATCCTCCTTTTTTCCTTCTCCTTTCCAGGGAGTGTCATGGCCCTTCCAAACAAGCTCTTCAGCCCTGTCCTCTCCTCCTGCATAGGCGCATTGGTGCTGCTGCTCCTCCTACTCCTCTTCCTGCTCTACAAGTACAACCAGGTCAGATTCCCTGTTGCAGGGCAAGGGCTGCAAGGGCTGCCCAGCCTCAGAGGCCACACAGCCTCTGCTGGCAGCCAGGGCTGGGACCATTCAGCTTGGAGGTACGAGGCAAGCTGCCTCCTTCACTTCCCCTGCCTCCCAGCTTCCCTCTGGAGTTTCCTGCTGCAGTGCAAAGCTCATGCACCCAACCCAGTGTATTAATACCTCCCCTGCTCTGGTCCTTCAGTCTTGTAGCCCAGAGGTCAGTGTGGTTATTGTTTGTGTCAGACAATACACATTGTATTGTGTCAGACAAAGGTGCTCACTCTGTGCTGTCTGTTGCAGCTGGTTTTGCTCTGGTCCCCATAAATTCACAGATTGAATTAAGGGAGGGAAAAAAAAGTGGTGAGCAGTTTGCATCTACTTTTTATTCTGTTCACTGCTTTATAAAAAACTGTTGTTATGGAGAAACAGGATGATGTTAGAAGAAGTTTGTTTCCAGGAAGACTTGATCACTATTTTTATATAAGAACTTGCCCCATTTTCTCTGCAAGGCTCATTCCCAGCATTTGGATTCCTTCTCTGTTTTTTCCACAAACTGAACCAATTAGTAGCCACCTCTGCTTCATCAGTGTGTGAAAATCTGGTTTTCATCTCACCCTTTTGGCACCCTTCCTTTGACAGTCTATCAAGTCTAAAGATTTTGCAGCAAAATTCTGGTGCTGGTTGTCAGAAGATCCATCAGAACCCCCTCTCAGACAAACACCTACAGCTTAGCAGGCAGAGCTGCCTTTGGACAGTGGTGCAGAGACAGAGAAAGATGGATCAATGTGTAAGCACAGATCTGAAATAAACAGCTTTTTGGAAAAGCTTGCAAGCCCAAGAGAAGCAGGATATGTCTATAAATAACATGGTTACCTATCTCAGACAAGTACCAGCCTTCTCTGCTCAAGGACTCCAGCACTGCTTCTCTGCCTTGCCTGGTTACTTCTGCCATGACATTCTTGGAAAAGAGAAATTCTTACTTCTCTTTCTCCTTTTTTATTTTACACTTGTAAGGGAAGTGAGGCTGGGCTAGCTCCACTGTCCTGCTGTGCTCAGCAACCAGGGTTCCAAGGAAGGAGACACAGAGGGGACATCTCCCTCCACCACCAGCTGGACACTGTCAGCCACTGCTCTGGTGGGACATGCTGGATCTCCCAGCTCTGCCATCCCAAATGATGGCAACAGGCTCCCTCAGTCATAGGTGATGACTTGGGGGGACTTCATAACTGCAAAGGGTCCAGGATGTCCAGAAAATCCTCTCTCACTCAGTCCAGATTCAAAAGATATTTGATGGGCTGAAATCTGTATTTTCCCTCTGCACCTGCAGAGTGAGCTTGAGTGGATGCAGGGGCTGGGGAACCCCCCCAGCTTGGGAATCACTGGGTAACTGGAGTCTCCTCCTTACAGAAACCCAAGTACCAGGTGCGGTGGAAGATCATTGAGGCCTGTGAAGGCAATAATTACATCTTTATCGATCCCACTCAGCTGCCATACAATGAAAAATGGGAGTTCCCAAGGAACAACCTCCAGTTTGGTAAGAAACCTTCCCTGCTGCTTGCCTGTGGCATGAAGCCCATCAGAGAGCTGAAATGCTTTAAGGGTCAGATCCAAAGCTCTGGGTGATATCTAAAGCTGCATCCAGACATTCCAGCAGCATCCTTAACCAGGCCTTGCTGCTTTCTTCCACTCAGGGTGGCAAGTGGTAGGGTGTAAACTTCCCTCCCTCCTCCTTTGCTCCAAGGAAGGCTGCAAGGGTCATGTCCCTCCTCTTGCATGTGGGGTCATTCCTAAGGCACAGACTTGGTGAGGCAAAGTTTGGAGATGGCCTCTTTCACAGCATCTTTGCTCACAGTAGAGTTCCCCACAGATGTTTGCCAGCTCCCTACTAGGATGTATCATCTTGTGTGAGCCCAGAAGGAATCCCCATCCACCAGATGTCCTCCTCAAGGCTGTGTGCAGGACAGCTGCTCAATCTTTGTCTACAAAATGTCTTAAAAGTGCTTTTTTTTTCTCTCTGCAGGAAAAACTCTTGGAGCAGGAGCCTTTGGAAAAGTGGTAGAAGCCACAGCTTTTGGGCTGGGCAAAGAAGATTCAGTGCTTAAAGTGGCTGTGAAGATGCTAAAGGGTGAGCACAGAGCAACTTGCAAGGGCTGAAATCCTCCAAGCTCCTCTTGGCAGGATGTAGTGTGTGTTCACCACATGTTGGTGCTCACAGGCTGCAAAAGCCACTTTTAAAAGTTGTTTCTGTGCCAAGTACCAGATGCTGGAATCACACTACTGCCTTTTTTGTGGGCAGGGCAGGCCAGAGGCACAGTTAGAGGACACAGTTTTCACTCTGTCTCCTCCTTTTATTCCATAACTCTGTCAACACCTATTTCTGTCCTCTCCTTAATCTCCCCCTTGTCCCTCCCTCACTCCTTCACGCAGTCCTTCTCTCACCTCGCAGCATCAGCAGACACGGATGAGCAGGAGGCTCTCATGTCTGAGCTGAAGATCCTGAGTCACTTGGGACACCACGAGAACATTGTTAACCTGCTGGGGGCATGTACCTGTGGAGGTAGGACCCCCCAGCCCTGCTGCCCCCACAGAGCCCTGACAGGGCCCCTCCTCTGAGGCACAGCCTGAGCTGATGAGCTGTGTGGATTCTGCTGCCCTCCCAGGGAAAGCAATCCTCAGGACAGGTCACAGTAACATCATTCCTTAATGAACCCTTTCTGCTGCTCTCCCAGGCCCAATCCTTGTCATCACCGAGTACTGTCGCTATGGAGATCTGCTGAATTTCCTGCGGAAGAAGGCTGAATCCATAATTATCCAGGATTCTGCCCTGGACACCTCTTTAGACAGTGCTGCTGATTACAAAAACATTGAGCTAGAGAAAAAATACATCCGCAGGTAGGAGCAGAGCTCGGGTGGCTGCAGGCCTGAGCAATGCAGGGCCTGGGTACTCATTGGGAGAAGTGTGAAGAGCACTGTGCTGGGGAGAGATCAAGGCCAAAGGTCTGGGGACAGGCAGGATACCACGATGTAAAACCTGTACATTGGGGTTGCATGAGTTCAGACCTGGCCATAGTTCTGAGTTTTTCAAAGACTTTGAGAGCAGTCATTGAATATCCCATGATAAATCCAGGTTGCAGCCCTGCCTGTCCTTCCACAATTCAGCCGGGACATCATTAGGATTGCTGCACTATTGGGCACATGGGTTTGGTAGGTTGAAGCTGACTGCTCCCCATCAGCCAAGAGCTTAAAAAAGGGGAACAGCACCTGAAGCTCCATAACACAGAGGGCCCAGGTCCCCTTTCTGAATCAGCTTCAAGTTTGCCTTTGCCCTTAAGCCCCACTCTAAGTCACCTTCTGCAGGCAGGCATGTGGTTTCTCCTCTTGGTGGATATGGAGCAGGGCAGAAGGTACTGCTGGAGGGTTCTAATAGTCTGCCCCTCTCTCTCTTGCTTCTTACTCAGTGACAGTGGCTTTTCAAGCCAGGGTTTGGAAACGTATGTTGAAATGAGGCCTGTGTCATCATCATCATCTTCAGCAGCATCAGATTCTGTGCAAGTCAGGGGTGAGTCAAAGGCTCATTTCTGTGATTTCATAATCTCTTTCTTTCAGACATCCTGTCTGGTTTAGCTCTGGGAACCACAACATGCCACAGTTTGCATTACTGGCCAGCTTTGCAGCAAATCTAAATCTCTGCTTTGAATTTCAGGGAGAAGCTTGGAGGAAGAAGGTGAAGCCAGGGAGGATCTCCGTCCCCTCAATCTCTCTGACCTGCTACAGTTCTCCAGCCAGGTGGCCCAGGGCATGGCATTCCTCGCATCCAAGAATGTGAGTGCTGAGAGGAACACTGCCCCCAGCACACCAGGTGGGAAACACCAGTCCAGCCAAGCAGGAGCCAGCCATCCTGACTGCAGAAGGCTTGGAATGGGGCAGCCAAGCTCAAGCAAGCTGCTGCTGCAAATGGGCCTCTCTGCTCTGTTGGGTTCAGACAGGCTGGGCCCTGGTGTCTGGTGTTCCCTCCACAGCCTTTGTCTCCCGTGGCCATCATGGGAGAGTTACAGGGGGAACCCAGGGCTGGGTATCATGCTGGTCTCAATATTTTCTCCTATTTTTGCACAAGGTCAGGAACTTTGTTGTGAAGCTCTCTTGCTTTGGCAGCGTCCCTGCTACCCCAGGGACAAGGAACTGAAAGTGGCTGTTGAGCTGAGTGCCAGAGCTGGCTCCGAGTGTCAATCACCCTGTGACTCTTCCAGAGATGAGGACACAGTGTCAACAGCCCCTGGTTCTCAGCCTCCACCTATGGGGAAGATGAAAGCCCCATGAGTGACTAAATAACAGAGCAAGAAATGTCACGGTGCCTTAACATCGCAAATGAAGTGCTTGAAAGAGAGCTACAAACGTAGCTTGTACAGGACATGGTGCCTCAGACAGGGGCTCTTCAAGCAGTACATGTTTCCCTTGCCCCTACAAGCATTGTTCTGGTGGCAGGCCTAGGCTGTAGGGAATTTTTTGGGACTGTTGGGGGCCAGTGACTGGGTCTCAGTTGTGGTCTCTTCTCCCCAGTGCATCCACCGTGACTTAGCAGCCAGGAATGTGCTCATATCCGATGGACGGGTAGCCAAGATCTGTGACTTTGGCCTGGCCCGGGACATCATGAATGACTCCAATTACGTTGTCAAAGGCAATGTAAGTAATAAAAATGGGCACAAGAGAAGGTACAAGGGTAGGGGGGCTGGAGCATGAAGGACAGACAGGGTGTAGCATAAGCTGCCAGCTTGTCTCAGTCTGCAGGACTCTCTGCTCTTCCAGGCCCGCCTGCCCGTGAAATGGATGGCCCCAGAGAGCATCTTTGACTGCATTTACACAGTGCAGAGTGATGTGTGGTCTTACGGCATCCTGCTCTGGGAGATCTTCTCCCTTGGTAAGAAAGAAGCGAGCTTGCAAACCTCTTTTGTTTTCCGTGGCTCACTACTGCCCTAACGTATCTGCGTTTAAAATTTCCAAGAAAGGAGGAAGGGTGACAGAAATCTAGGTTTATCAGGGCTATAAAATACTGTATTACATTTCCAGAGGAACCATTCAAAACAAAGAATCCCACATCATTTTCTCTAACTCAGACCTCCCTGGGTAGCACCAGCTCAGGTGATGCTCCAGGCTGCCTTTCCCACACTTTCAAGGCTGGAGTGTTGAACACTCTGGTCTCACAGCCACCTCTGCTCCTTCTACTGTCACAGGGAAGAGCCCCTATCCCGGCATGGTGGTGAACAGCAAGTTCTACAGCATGGTGAAGCAGGGATACCAGATGGCCAGGCCTGACTTCGCTCCCTTGGAAATGTGAGTGGATGCACTGAGATTCACACAGCAGGGACAGGGGGGCTGCTGGAGCTGCCGCATGGCAACAGGCAGGGACATGGCACAGGGACCTTGTCCACAGGTCTGCCTGCTGGCCCCAGGTGTCTGCTTTGAGGTTAAGGATGAGTCCTACCAGGCTGCTCCTTGGTCGTTCAGGAAAACAAGGCCTGAGGCAGCATCTCCTGTTTAGGGACTGGAGGATGAGAACACTCACATTACAAGTCTACATTCCTGAACTTGATGGGGTTTTTTCAGTTAGTTTCTTTCTATGATTATGAGAAGACAAGTCTGAGTAGGCTACAGGAGAGTAATGAATGTAAGTCTGAAGTCTTGGTGGCATAAAGCTTCTCGTTGATTAGTTTGCTCCATCCACTCCAGTGCTCACCATTCCCTGGAGCACTGCACATGCACTCACCATGGTTTTTATGGAAGAAGATAAGGGACTGCTCAGTACTGTGTCCCTGGCACAGAGTGCTGCAGGGAAGAGCCTGGGGTTGCAGACCTTCCAGCAGCACCATGCAACCTCCCCGTCCCTGTCTGGCCCTGCAGGTACAGCATCATGCAGGCATGCTGGAGCCTGGAGCCCACACAGAGACCCACCTTCGACCAGATTGGCTGCTTCATCCAGAAAGAGCTGGAGGTGCATAAGGAGCAGGTGAGGACCTCTGGAGAGAAGGGGGAGGATGTCTTTCCCCCTACCTGAACACAGCTTCTGGACACATTTTCTGTGATATCCACTACCTTAGCTGATGGGAGCAGTGTAGTGGGAAGTGCAGAGAGGCATCCAGCTGAAGGGTTAAGTCACTGCCCACCATGGCCAAAGAGGGCTGGACAAGGAAGCACAGCTTCTTGGCAGAAACCTCTCTGTGGCAGCCAGTCATACACTACCAGCACAGCACCCTGCCCCATTCCCCTGGATTTGCTGTGCATTCTCTCAGGACTAGCTGTCCACAAAAGCACAGGCACATGCCTGCCCTGCCTGTTAGTCATGCCTTGTGAGCACAGCAAAGGGTGGTAATGTGGAGTGAGCACATCCCCAGCTGGTCACCCAGCTGGAACAGGTTTCATACACAATCAAAGAGACCAAAACACACTCGGGGTGTTGTGTTTCTTCCTTTTCTTTCAAGGACTACACCAACCTCCCCTCCAGTGCTGAGGAAGACAGTGGCTGCGACACCTCTGGCTGCTGTGAGGAATCCTGTGAGCAAGAGGAGAGTGGGCAGCCCCTTCTCAAGGGCAACAACTACCAGTTCTGTTAGGTGGGACCTTCACCCTGAGGTTGATCCTTGTCCTGGCTCCACAGAGCTCACCCTAGGACACAGACACCTTCTGCTTTGGCCTTCTCTGTGCTTTCTGAAGTGTGAGTGTTACGGACTCTCTCACCAAAAGGAGAGCGAAGGAGTTACCATGGGGTCCCTGAAATCTTATCTCACACATAGCATAGAGCTGTTAGGATGGTAACAAGCTCCATCTCTACAAGGTACACAGAGGTCCCCATCACCTGCCTCCCCATGCCCCAGAGAAGGCTGTGGGAGTTTGGGTTTTGTAGTTTTTTTAAAAAATACTTGTTACAGCCAAGTAAGACATTTCCAAGTGTCACTCACATTACTGAACCCTTGTGTTTTACAAGCACATCTTGAAATATGTCTTGGCACTGGAAAACTACTCCACACACTCTCTTGATAGTCCTGCTCTCTTCCCTTTGTCATTCTGACCCCAGACATTGCAGTGTGTTTAGATATAGCTTCTACACAGCATTAAATACGCGTTAACCCCTACTCTTCCTCGTGCAAACCACCTCTCTGCAGCTGATGCTTCTGCAGGGAGTGTTTGGGTGAAGTGAGCCACAGAGCCAACCCCAGGGTTATGTGAACTTGTGCCTCACTAACAGGACAGAGGGACAGCTCTTTCTCAGGTAAAACACAGCAGAAAACAGCGCTCTTCCATGAGAGCACTGAACACAACCCCAATCCAGGAAAGAATGGCAGCTTAAAGAGGTCTGGAAATGATCAGCATTACAATATCCTACAGAACTTCTGAGTTACTGAGCACGTAGCAATCACTGCCTTTGTGACTATTACAGACTTGTAAATTTCCTAAATGTACTTTTAATAGTGCAACTGAGGTGATTTTTTTCATAAGCTAGGGTCTAATGCCCTTCAACCTATTTCTCAGCTAGTTCTTGCTCAGGGTTACTACTGCCCCAGCCACCCAGTCCTGTGTACCTACCAGAAGTAGCTAAAGAACCTTCTTAGCTTCACCTGACTCAGTGGGTAAAGGATCTCTATTCCAGGTACAGGCAAACTGCAACTGACAGGGCACAAGCAAACTACAACTGCACTGAAGGTGGCCTTTGTCACACTCTGAGAAACTTCATTGTGGGCCATTTCTGATTCTCTTAAACCCGGTTTTATGCTAACACCGAGTGACTCATTCCTCCTTACTAAATGAAAAGCTAATGTAACTCTATCTGTCAGCATTATAAAAAATAAAATAAGATGTTTAACAAAATGAGTCTCTTCTAGGGCTCTAAGGACTGTTCTCAGAGGGGAACAGGTCAGAGCATGGGTGATGCACTGGCCTACCCACTCCCCCTGCAACTCTGTTCCTCAGTACCAGTTCTCAAAACCACTCATTCTTGTGTAATGCAAGAACTTATTAAAAGCAAGATTTTAAAGCTCTGAAGTAGTCCCTGCGCATGGATATAATGGAATGTAATTTCAATTGTGATGATGGGACATCTGACAAGTCATAGTGTGGCACATGGCAGCCATCTCTGGGGCAAGTGTAATGCCAAAGGCAGGGCAAATGCAGAAGAGATTCAGCAGTGTTTGTGCCTCTTCTCCTGAAGCCATCCAGGTCTTGTACCCAAAAAGAAAAAAAACAACCCAAGTCACTTGGCCAGTTTCACCCCCAAAATTGGAGATAATTTATTAAACTTTATCACTGACTGAAAAAAGTCACTAATGTCTCTTATAATAAGTTAATGTTCTTAACAGAAAAACCCCAAGCCATGATTACTGCATTTGCTCAGACTTAATACATTTACTTTAACAGTACGGTACTCAATAGGTTCCCCTTCACAGAAGGGAGTTTTCAACAACACCGCAAGCCTCAGAATCTTCCCCATTGCTCACTCAGACAAAATAAACTCCCAAGATGGCAACTTAGCAGTCTGGCACCCTGCTTGTCTCTTCTTTGGGTCACAGCAAACACCAAACAGCTTCACTACCAGCCATGGCCAAACGGAGCTGCAGCCATGACAGCACAGCTTTGCACCACAGCCCCAGGTGTTCTTCAGGTGTGCTGCAGAGGCCTCATCCTGACTCCTCTCAAGGGGCTAGAAAAGCAACCTGGGCAGCAGGAGACTCCTTTAACCCCCCAGAGTGCTGTGAGAACATGAGCAGGGCAGGTGTGACACCTGACAAAGTGATGAGATTGCACACATGGGTGCAGCTCTCCCAGCACATCCACAAGGGTGGAATACAGAACCCTGCTCGCTCTGGTGACACTGCATTCATCGTTCCTCCTTAATCACACAGGCAGTGTTTGAGTGTCCCTCCCCTCTCCACAGCCACCCCTTGCACAGCACTTAAGCCATCCTCCAACCCCTCGGCTGCCCTGGGGCTCAGTTCTTACCTTACCATACAGAAGACACTCCTCTCACTGTACCTTTTGGCTTCTAAGTTATTAGTGCTCATGTGAAGGGACAAACAATTCTAGAAACTCCCTGCAGCCAAAGCACCCACAATCCTGGACCAGGAGTGCAGCCTCCCCAGATACAGCATGTTAAAGCAGCGCAGCTCCTCCTCCTCAAGACTCCTTGCAGCCAATGCCTATGAAAGCTCTGCAAGATTACCAAGCAGGAGTCAGTATCCTAAGTTCACCTATTCAGAATGTTTGGGGGGAAATTGTTGTAGCCATCTACCTTTTATGCCTGGTCCCACACCCCCAGCCCTGCCACCAATAAGCACAAAGAAGTTAGCAAGCAAGACTCAGAATTAAAAAACCTGTGTGTGCTTGACCGTGCACGCTCCCTGCTACCAGCAACTCCTCTCTCCTCTCCAGCTGCAGGGAGGGCAACATCCCACAGCCCTGAATAGCAGGTCCATCACATGCCTTGGAGGCAGTTGCAGCCTTCTGCAAGGGGGTGACAGACCTATGCTCGCAGCAGCTATCACGATGCTATGGAAGCACAGAGCTCTTTGGTCAGTAACAGCAGTCAAAGCCACCAGCATCCCATCTCCAACCTGTCAAAATAAACTCTCAAGCCAGACAGCTGCAAAAGGTGGCTCAGCCCACCGATCCATGCAACCAGAGAGAGAAACCAACAAGCTGTTTTGTTACTCAGCAACCTCTATCCTCCTCCTGCTTCCCCTCTTCGTCCTCTTCCGTTTCTGTTTTGATCTGGGCCACCCCGAGCCGGTAGAGCGCGTCACGGATCACCACCTCCCCCGGCTGGCAGCTCTGCACGATCTCCTGGATCTGCCTGTTGACAATTTCCCTGCTGGTGAGGAAGTCCATGAGGCGGTTGTAGAGGTAATAGTGCGTGGGGTTCTCAAAGGTGATGGGCCTTTGGCGCACGTTGCTGGTTTTGCTGTCGTTGATGGCGGCGATGATGGCGCCGTACGGCTCCAGCTCGCGGCACAGGGAGATGCAGTGGTGCCGAGCTGTGGGATCCCAGGGGCTGCTCTGCTCCGAGCCCGTGTGGACAATTCGGCGTGCCGAGGACTTGGTGATGGGGTGCTGAAGGGAGTGCTCAGCCACCGTCATGTCTACGCTGTAGTGCTGGTCCAGCAGTTCAGGGCAGGACACGTACTGGGGGAGAGACACGCACAGCATGTGGAACAACAAGTAACTTCCCCACAGCTGAGAAGACAAAACTACTGGCTGACCAAACTCCAACCAACACTATGACCCACGACTGAGGGAGGGCTAAACAATCCAGGCTTCCCCTACCTGCCACAAAGATGGTATGTACACTCCCTCCTCACTTGTATGCCCTCGGATAGACCCAAGGCACTAGGAACCATCTTCCTCTCCCACTTCTCAAGGAATAGCAGTAGTTTGAAAGAAGTGAGTTGCTGTGTCAAAATAAGTGATGTGCTCCAAGATCTGAACTGTTACAATGCACCCCCAGCACAGCTCTTCCTGTTAAGGACAATTAATCAAACACAATCCCCAAGTAACACCTGATACATTCTGCTATGCTTAGGAGTGATGCACTGGCAAAGTTTAAATCAGGAGATATTTATCAGGTCAAACTCACCCCTGGCAGTGTTCATCCCCCAGACTGGAAGGGGCTGTGAGCAACCTGGCCTACTGGAAGGTGGCCCTGCCTGTGGCAGGGGGGTGAACTGGATGAGCTTTAAGGGCCTTTCCAACTCAAACCATTCTGTGATTCTACGAAATTATCTTGAGCCACAATGCAGGTTACATATAGAGGAGAGGGGTTAGTTTTTATCTCCCTTGCAACTTTTCCATACGGGACTGGCACAGCAGAGAGCAAAGACATAACTAACCGTTGGAGGTTCCATGGGGTCAGAGAAGCAGCCCTGGTTCTTCCCCCACATCTGAGAAGTCAGGCCAGGCCAGCAGAGGTCTGCACATAGCGCCACCGAAGATGCTGTATCAACAACATATACTGGAGGCCAGTGACGTGAGGATACCAACAAGTCCACGTGATCCCGAGCATTTTCTCCTCTTACTATGTACTTTGAGCCACACACAACCTAGAAAAAAAAAAAAGTATTAACATCAGCAGCACAATAAAACTAAAAACACACAGTAAAAAAAATCTAGTCTTAAAAAAATTCAGCTTCCTTTCAGGTATTCCAGACTATACAGTAACCAGATAGCTACTTCCTCTAAAGATACTCTGTTTCCTCCTCATACACATTCACCTTGTCTTGGGGAATTTTCCAAGCCCTGAGGAATATATTTCATTCCCAAGGGTCAGAGAAGCCCATTCTGTTGCTTCTATTCAATAAGGAAGTTCCATGCTATTAAGTCAAATAATGAAGAGCCAAGGAAGAAAAAAAGTATCGTGGCTCTAGTCTTCCTTACCTGATGTGGACACACTTTGTAGATTTTTCCTCCTGTGTGATGAGCAGAAGGTGGTGTAATGCTTGTCCCATTCTGTACAAACTCATAGAGAGCCAGGAGGGAGTAGCAGAGCTCGTCCTAGAAAAGACAGGCCCCAGAGAAAGTGACTAAAATTTACGGACTCCTGCAGAGAGGGAAAAGGCAGCATGCAAGGTTTCCCAAATCCTAATTTGCACTTCATCCAATAACTTCCTAATCCCACACTCTGCACTGTGAGGATGACAAGCAATTACACAATGCTGAGCTGGTGACAAGGTAATTACAGCCTTCCTTTCTTCTAGCCCACAAAGGTTCAATTTATTTCACCATGTGTAAATTATCCTATAACCTGCTGGCACCCATCCCTGCCCTTAGTGCAGTCAGATGAGAAATTAATTGTCTAGGATGGCAAGAGTGGATGAGGGAACGACAGTGAAGAACAGCTCCACTCCTGCAGGCTTGTATGTGGGCAAACAAGCCACTACCTTTGTATGTGATGCCTCCCAGGGGATGCCACACTGTGTCAGAAAGCTCTGCAGCTCTTCCTCACTGTACGAGTTTATCAGCTCAGGCCTGAAGACTTCTTCCTGAAGGAGCCTCACCAAGGCACTCCCATTACCTGCAAAGGCAGGAAACAGCTCTCAGCACTCATTCTCAGGATCAGAACTTACCAAAATAATTTCTTATGAAGACTACAGAAGCAGAGATTGCACAACTCACAGCCAGCAAGAGAAAGCTATGAACAGTTCTACTTGCAAAGTGTGTCACAGCCCACACTTGTCTTGAGCCCTTCACTGCTGAGGTCACCAGGCTGAGCCCAGCACAGCTGCAGACTCCACAAACACTTATCTATCCAGTCATTTGTAACCTTTAAATGACTAATGTGAGGATAACCAAGTGAAGAAGAGAAGAGATAAATGTTACTGAAGCCTTTGGACTGAACAGCTCCAGGCTCAGCCTTCACATCTCCCTGGTTCTTTCTCTGGAGCTCCACTTCCACACAAGCCCACATAGCTCTTCTGCAGCCCAGCCCTGAAGAAGCTACAGCCCTGTCTGCAAAGCCAGTTTTCCTTCTTATACCCAATACCTAAATTCTTAAGGGAACCCAGTGCGAACTGATCTTAGCTCTCAGATCTGAGATGATTCCTCTCACTGTTTCTTGTTCCATGCAGTCAATATGCAGTGGATATACTTAATGTTGACAACTCTGATCATGACTAACACACCACTCTCCTAGTTTTTTCTCAAGTTCTGTAAAACTTATCCACCCTTTATTGAGATTGTAACACTGAGATACCAAGCACTACCTGTAACTTCCACACTCCAAGTATCAGTCTAACTTGAAACAAACACTGACTGGAATTCAAGATCTGCATGCATCCCTCTGCAATCAGACTATTTCACCTGGGGTGCAATGCTCTCATGCCCCCCATGTCTCAAATGCATCAGAGCCCAGCACTGCATCCAAACTTGACAGGAAAAGCCAAGCCTCAAGGAGTAAAGTAGCCTGAGAACAGCTGAAATCACCCCAGTGTTCCTGTCTTTTCTCAGTACACATAACTTTTAAAGTGTAAATCATGCCATCAGCAATTCTTAATGCTAAACATCACCAAGACTGAAGTCACCAACACATGAAGCACTCCCTTAATAAGCACAACCTGAGCCATTACCTGGCACTGGCTGTGCATGCAGGTTCTTGTCCTTCTCTGTATTGATCACCACTGCTCCTCTCATCAGTGGAGGGAAGAAAGGAGCAACAATAGAGGCATCAAACTTTGTGATGGGAATGCTAGAAGGAAAAGCCACCTGCTCAATCACCTCGGTCTCCATCGTGGACCAAAAGTCTTCTACATTCACTTCACTTGATGGCAAGTATTCTGGCCAAGTAAACTACAGAGGGAAAGAAATACTGGTCAAATACAAATAACCACAGTTCATTTGAAGTTTTGTGTCAGTCTCACTCATGGCATGAGGACTACCCACGAGAGCGCTCAGCCCAAATATAACAAGATGATTTCAGTCTCCTAAAGGTTCCCACAACCACTTCACATCAGGTAAGACTCAATATTTGACATACTTGACATAAAAGCCAGATATGCTACATTCTCCTGCTAGGGTTTTTTTCCCATTAAAGACAGCACCTCAGGGAAACTTGAGGAAAAAAATGTGCTCATGTCAAAGGAAGAAGACCAAATTCAACAACTTCCATCCAAGGCTGCTGGACAAAAGCTGTGGTCCAGGGACAAAGGATCTTGTTTTCCCTGAACTATGCATCAACACCTCTAGGAGGAAGCACAGGCATTGCTGCTCCAGCCACATCCTCTTGTCAGACATCAGCAGAAAACCCTCAAAGGTCTTGTGTATTTATTGTGCATCTTGAAGACCAGAGTCAGCAAAAAATCATTATGATCTACTTTGAACACGAACAGGATGTGAGCTGTGGGAAAAACCTACCTCTATATTTTTCAGTGCTAGGACATTTTCTGTATTCCTCTGGGCTATTTCCACCTTGGGGGTTATGCCACAGATTCCACAGATCATATCATTGTAATCCCGGACTGTCAGGCATTCAAAAGCCCAATAGCCATTGCACAGCAGTTCCTGGAGCTGACCCTGCTCATCAGGGCTGAGGCTTTTGTCTGAAAAGAAAACATGCCACTGGTTACAGTTTTCGCGTCCTGACGCCAGTGGAGAGGTAGTAGGGCTCTCCTATGCAGGATAAAACCAAACATGCCCTCCAGAGAATTGTTACAAAGAACTGGTCATAGAGGTACTGTTTGGTTTAGGAAGTGATTTAATAGAAACATACCACACTAAAATAGGTGAGGTTTGCCTTTTTATAACCTAACAATCATCATCAGGTCACAGTTTGGTATATTAAGGTAAAAAGCAAGAAGGAAAACCCACCAGTTTGCTCCTGAACAGAGTCAAGGATATTGCCAACAGCCACTCTGGGATCCTCTCCAAGTTTAATGTGGTTTCGGATTGCAAACAGAAGATCCAAGCTCACTAACAATTTGTTACCCACATTGAAAAGGCCTGCAGTTAAAACAAGACAGTTATTGTCTGTTGGGTTCCAGATCTTCCTCACAAAGAAATATATTCCTTACTGATACACAACACACTCACATGAGCAAAGTTTAGAGGATAATGGAAACACAAACAGTGCTTCTGCACCTCTGAAATGCAGAGCTCCCTGCTGAAAGATTAGCTCCTTTCACAGACTTGTCTATTGATTTAAAAAGCTACAGGGAACAGCTGCCAATCCATCTCACCAGCTAATGCCATGAACCAGCACTCTCCAGAGATGTCCCTGACTATGATCTCAGGGGTTGCCTTGCAGAACTCAACATTCACACAGAGACCTACACCAGTCAATCAAGGCAAGGCCTTCTTCATCAGAACATTTATATGTTTTCACTCACAATATAGATTTACTTGCAGAATAAGCAGGAGCAATTAAAAAATAATTCAAATTTAGAACACTGGGGAAGGGAAAGAGCTTTTCTGTGCCTGGACAATGCCCTGATACAATCCCAAGGCTTCCAAAGGGTTCAGACTGTAGTCATGCGATATGCTCACATCTTTCCTACCTGTGTAAATGTCAGTGAAGCTATGGAGGGCCAGACACTGTAGGTTCAAACACACTTTGACCTGAGCTGTAACCACCTGTAATCGATTGGCTGTCAGAAGCCAACACTCCTGAGGACCAGCAAGGGAACTGCAACACACAACAAAAAAAAAAAAAACAACAAACAAACACAAACACACTCTGAGTGAAGCCAATGGGTTTTTTAGTCCAGCCCTGCAGTAACTTCAGACATTCTAGTTGACATGAGTTCATTATTATGTAAATCTAAACCAGCTCACCACATCATATCACATCAGGAAAAGAAAAGTTACATTTTAAAACAGGTTTCCCACGCAGAGTCAGGTCACTGCTCACATTCTTTAAAGAGCACTAGAGCACACCTCCAGCTCCATACACTGGCCACCTACTACTGGAGAGGTGGAGAAAATCTACAGCCCCAGCTGCCCTGGGAGAAGTGTCTGTACCATAGCTGTGGTGATCAGTAACACATTCCACCCAACAGCCAGTCCCTGCACACAGAGATCCACAAAGGCCTGCTCCTCTACAGTGTAACTGCCAAGGGGAAAGTTCAAACAGGAGAGTGCCAGTGGCTGAAATACTGCTGTCCACCTGAGAAAACAGGAATCAAAGCCTAAGTCACCTCCTTCCCATTGGCAGGGCTGTAATTAGAGCCTGTGCAGGCACATGGGAAAGTCCCACAAACACAGCACAGCAAAGCAGCCAGGTACAGATAAGGATTTCCAATGCACAGGTTGTTAAGTCCCAAGGTGAGGGACAGAGTGTGAGATTGCTCTATTCTGAAAAAAATACAGAGCATAAAAAGTATTTCTTCTGGAAAGATCTCACTTAGTGCTAGCCTGACCAAAGCAGATATCTATAATTTTTATCAAGAATTCTTTTCTGGAAGAAAAAAACACAACGCTAAACGCCCTGACATTTTGCTGTAGGAAAAATTTTAGATCATGCTTTCAGAAATAAGAGGATGTCTGGCAGACTCGAGGAGGAGATGCCCTACAGGCTTTCATACAAATCTAGTTAAGGCAATCTAGCCTATGTACTAAAAGTTTCTGAAAGTCCTTCAGGTTTCAATATGGATATTTGTTCCAAAAAAGCACTCACTCAGGCACACAGAAAGAAATGAAAGCAATGAAAATATTGTAAGCAAAAAGATCCACACAGGAAATATTCAGACCAGGGAGAGAGAGAGAAAGGAAATCACACAATGCACATCTGTAAACACACAAGTTTTCCTCTCTCAGCCTCAAAGCATCAGAATGGAAAACAAAGAGGGGATGACTAATGAAAATACTGTTTCAATAAAAAAAAAGTTACATCTAGACTTTGCAGTCACTCTGATTCTGCTAAACCCTTTCCACACACATTTAGCTTATTCAGTGGCACTTTCACCAGCTTCACTACCAGAGGCTAAAGCAAATATTATTTCAGGCAGACTGGGAACAAAGAAAATCAGCATGAGTTTGACAGAGTCAAAATCCAAAGCAGAATCTTACTTCTGTCCCCCTTTGAACAAGGGGCTGTTACAGAGGAGGCACTGCACGCACGGAGACTCGTAGTAGTTGGACCAGGAGGTCTGCTCGATGGTCACTGTCTCCTCACTCACATTGGACAGGATGAGGCGGGAGCTGTTGAGCTCATGGATGAGGGTGAAGATCTCTGCCAGCTCCGACTCGTTCTCGGGGATCTGCATCACCTTGCGCAGCAGCTGCAGCGTGGACTGACGCTGGGTCTCCTTCTGCGATGGCGTCAGGGGCTCGCTGGTGTTCAGCACGTCCGGCTGGCCCGGGCTGACCTCCTAGAAAGCAACATATCCAACTAGGCAAGCATGGGGATGAAATATTAAGCCCAAAGAAGTCATAAAAGGCAGCAGAAACACAGTTTCTTTAGACTCAGTGAACTTGACTTCTACTCTGCTGCTGAATCATTGACTCCACACAGGAGCTTCAAACCCAAATTACTTTAACAAAAATAGTTTATTACAGCCCAGCCCTTCAGGAACTCCTGCACTGCCAGAACATCACAGATTGGCCATTAAACTGTTAAGTGCAGGGACTGGGGATCCAGAAGGTGAGGATAACCACCAACAGGTATATAAACACTTTAATAACCCTCATCACTTGAGCCCCCAACCACCGTCTTTCTCCACAGGTTATCAGGCACAGGCTCAGGGCAGCTTGCACAGCTCTCCAGAAGCTGGGGAAACCAAGTACTAATAGAGAACTGGGGGCTGTGATATGCAGAGCACACTAATCAATAACAATTGATCAGCTACAGTCCACCCTTCTCCCACACACACATACCACCGCAACAAAATGCACAAACACAGGAGAACAAACTCCGGGTTGTCCCAGGAGAACAGAGAGAACACAAACAGGCTGATCTGTTTAATCCCTGAAACTCTTCTGTCAATATTTCAACCTGGTTTTCTGACTAGTCTAGCAATGAGATAAATCATCAGTCAAAAGCCCAAAGACAACAATGAACTGTGTGACAGGAATGTTAAACACATCTGCAACCAGAAAAAAAGAGAAAAAACTAAATGAGGAAGAGACAAGCCACATGCCTCTCAGAATGCAAGCTGAGCTAAGCACCCTCCTGTTCCTTACACAGCTGTTTGTGTGTGAGTTTCACACAGGCCATCTCAGTTTGTTTGTGTTTTTAAAGAAAAAACAAAACCACTAAACAAAGTTATGTTCTTCAAAATAAAAAAAGGCGAGTGGATGAGTCATTACTACACAGACTAAAATTCTGTTTATTTGCTCAGTAGGCATTTCAGCTAAGAGCAGAAAAGCTCCTTTTTTTCATTTATTGTTTTAAAAACATGACAATTCAGTATGAGAAAAGCTAACCTTTGAGACTGCAAAGGCAAACAAAAACCTACCCCAGAATTAATTACATCCACACAGAACAGCAAACAACTGAAAATATATTTATATATCAGAAAAAAAACCTTATATTCAGAAATAAACTCAGGTTGGAAGTAAAGTTGCTCTACAAACCCTTAAAAACAGGAAGCTCTAATACAAGATGTACTGACTTAACTGACACTAGCCTCAAACTGCTCACAAAGCAGAGCATACTTGGGAGTTTCTTGAAGAAGTCTGAAGTTCAACAAAGCTGACACAGCAATGCTGTGACTGCAGGGTCAACTTTCCCAGCATGTGCTGACACAACAGAAGCATTTTTAAGTTGAGGAGACACCCAGTGGTAGCACTGAGTGTGCTCAAACTCATACTCAGCCTGAAGCACCACTGCTACAGAAGTTCAACAAACGTCATCACAGGTATTTTAAATAGGAACCATTCTGACAGAAAAGTTTATCATAATGGGAAAAAAAACCACCTCAAACTGTGTTTCCACAGGGACTTGCAAACCAAACTTCTCTGCCCAGCTCACAACAGACCTGATAAAACAAGCCAGCTTGAACCTTACCAGGGATTTTGCTGTTTTCTCAGTCCTGTCTTTGACAAGGTTGTATCCACAGCTTGGACAGACTCGTGGCTTGTGCCTGTTTGTATACACGTAACTGCACGAGGGGTTCTTGCATTTCCCTCTGCCACGTGATGTTGCTAATCCCAAATCCTGAATGACACAAAAGACATGTTTGCTGACCTTGACTTTTAATAGTTGGACACCATGATCTTAAAGGTCTTTTCCCGACTGAATGACTCTATGATTCTAAGCCAAGCAGATTCTAAAAAAGATTATTATATGTTTTACCTCCACCTTATAACATCTTGTTACATCAATAGCAAGCCCTGTCACTTTGCACAGAATCCTTTAAGTGGCACTTGAACATTCTGGGGCCAGTTCTCCAGACCAGAAACACATTAAATTCATTCAGAAACCCCTGATCCTCCCTTCTGAACTCAAGGAGGGGATGGGGATTATGTATGGGGAAATGAGTTAAAATCCATCTCTTAACAAGGCCCCAAACATAACTGCAAAACAGAGCACAGTCACCCTGGACTAGGTGTAGAGATGACACAAAGCACAGATTATTTCACGTTAAAAATGAGATGTATTTGTGCAAGTCAGTAAAACAGAAGTCCCAGAACATTCTCATCCCAGAGAGGACACTCCCCGTGGCAGAAGTCCCATTATCTGAAAAGTTCTCACCAAAGTTACGGTGCAACTGTACTTGTAGGAAGGGAATAAGTCTGGTTTGACCTCCACAACTTTAACCTGAGATGCCCTGCTTGTCACAGAACTGTGGAGCTAGAGATTGAAAGCAGAAAAAACAACACCCATCAGACACCCACTACTAAATAGATACATGCATCAATAATCAATATCTATTAGCTTTCCTGCCCTCAAGAGATGAATGAATGTTCATTTAATATCCATAATACCATAAGACACTATTTTGCATGCACAGGCATTACAACTCACAGATTCATTTCAGCACCTTGGCATACTTGGTCATATTTTACAGGTGAAAAACTCAGTACTCAATATTGCATGTCAGATTATCAAAGCACCAGCAGATCCTTAAAACATTTTCTGGAAGTAGCTGGGAGGTTCCCAAAGTAACCAACAGCAGGATTGTCCAACAGCATCTCTCAGCTCAGTTCCCACACACAGCCACCAAGCAGTTATTCTGCTACCCAGCCATATAATAAAAACAGCCAGTCATAGATCTCATCATCAGAAGGCTGCTGCATTTTTTGTTCTATTTCTCACTCAGGTCATATCACTCACCTGGGAGAAAAAACCCAAACAAACCAAAACCACAAACAAAACCCTCCCCACAAAAAACCCAGGAAAATAACATGCATTTGAAGAACAACCTTTTGCTCCTCAGCAGTTGGTGGCTGCAGAACTGACTGACCCAACTGTTTCAGTGTACTGGGCTTCAAGCCTGATGTTCTCACAGGGGAACGCTTGTCTAGAAGGAGGAAAAAGATGCACCAGGTTAAATGTGAGAAAACAGGTTCTGCTTCTTTCTGACATCTTTGGTAAATGCCACTACAGCCATGTGAGATCTTTCCTCTGAGCTTGAAATAACCCAAGCAGGTGTTTCATGGCCCATTTACTGCACTCAAGCAGAGACAAACTGGTTTTTTTCTAGCATTGGTAACCACCTCCCTTGAAACCTGTCTTATTATTGGCAGATACCACTTCAGCATGGTGAGGAAAGACAACTCCCAAAGCACACAGAGAATGCTGCTTTTACCAGTACTTGCAAAGGCCTGCCTGCTGCTCGGCTGCTCTGTGCTGGCTTCTCTCCCCATGCTGGCTGGAGCAGGCAGAATGGCTCGCATGGGTCTGGCTGCAGCCAGCAAGGAGGGCTTGGGTCTTGTTTTACTTTTTACTTCTTGTCCCTTGTGTGTAGCAGCTGTTGCATCAGTTCTGAAAAACGAGAGTTACAAGTGGAAAAACATTTCATTGATTTCCCCTCAGCTTCAGTTTTCCTCTTTTCCCTGAATTGTGCTTTGTTAGCACACTATGCACAGCTATTGCAATAGAAAGAGACAGTGCTAAGGCTGCATCTGCCCTGTGACTACAGTCTGTCACTTAAAAAAAGTATTAGTTCTGATGGACAAAGACTCAAAGGAACAATCCTGAACCGGCATAAAACAGACAGCAAACACAGGATGCACTGCCAACAGCATTCAACTCCTTGGACTAGTCCCATGAGCACACAATAGACATCATATGCTCCCATAACACATGGAAAACTGACTCACCCCACCACTGGCTTTTTCACAGATGTATTTGGACTCAACACCTCAGAAGACGTCGACGTCTCCAGCCCTACACTTCCTTTCTCTGGCTGCTCCGAAGAAGAGTCTGCTTGCCGCTGGCTCTCTTGGCCCAGCACCACTCCAACAGCACTCCTCCTGTCTTCAGCAAGCACATCATTTGGGAGAAAGTGGGCCTCAGAGATGATCACTTCCTCCCACTCCATCTCAGGCATCTGCCCTCCGACAGGCACAGCATTCAGCAGCTGGCTGACAGCTTCAGAGCTCTCCAAGGCAGACTTGGAGGAACTCTCGCTAACGGCCGTGGGTTCTGTGAGGGCTGACTGCTGACCTCTTTTAGCTGCTGGAGTTTTAAGAGAGGTGCCTGAATTTGGCTCAGATTTGCTTTTTGGTTGCTTTTCCTGGAAACAAGGGTAGAGTCATATTTCAGAGCTTTCAGTTTTCACAGATAAGCAAGTCCCCTGCACATATGCCATGTTTCCCATGGCCTATTTAATGCTGGATCAAAACAGCAAAATCCTAAGTGCTTAAGCAGTGAATTGTATGAGAGTAGACAGACAACATCTCCTGCAACAGCAAAGGACCTGCTAACATTGTATTTGGCCTCTTGGCCCCTCATGTATTATTTTTAGACACTGTTTACTTTGAAGAATCAATCTTTCTTAAACTCCCTTAAATACCACCATTAACATCAACACCACAAAGTCATCCACCACCCTCTGTACAAGGGCCCACTGCCTACATTCCTCTTTCATGGCTTCAGCTCTCTGATGCTGTCTGTTCATCCACATTATTGAGCAATCAAAGGGAGTTAAGACAGAGAATTTGCATCTTTTGGATACATGCTTTCAGAAAAGCAAGCATGTGAGCCAACCAGAAAACAGGATTACTTAGGAAGATTTTTCTACTTAGGAACATTTTTCGACTTTAAGAAAAATGTTACTTCCAAGACTAAGGTTACAGAAATCATTGTACTGGAGTCAAAGGTACAATGAACACAGAATTGGAATATGGAAAAATATATCAGAAATGGAATCCAGCAGATTAGAGTAAGTCTGAAAGACAAAAAGGAAAGCTTCCTCTAAAACCTTTCAGTTCTAACCAGGGTAGGATTGAACAGCAGCAGACATGCCATGTTCAGGCAGAATCCAGAAATACTTTTTGCATTTCTACATCTCTCTACCTCAGCAAGTTTACCAAACAAAAGCAAAGATGTCACCATCACTATTTGTACCCTACCACACAGGAATCTCAGCTTTCACCTCAGACACCACAGAGTTTGCAAGCTGCCCAAGAGAGTTCTCATGCCTGAATGTTTAATGGATCCAGACACAAAACAAAGGAGGTTCAGAACAAATCCACACAAAGCCACTGAATGTCAATGCCAATTTTCACTGAGAACATCCTTTAAATTGTGCCTGAGGAGTCTTGCTTCAAACAGAAATGCACATCTGTTCAGAGCTGACTAATTACCAGGATAGTGCCAAGGTTTAAGGATCAGGTGTGTTTTTCTGTACATAGCTAGTAGAGATGCCAATAACTTAAGCAGAGTAGGCATCATATGGAGAAAAATTTCCACTCAGACAAGCTTCACAACTCTACCAACACCTGGAAATTTCCTTCCAGAAGTCAGAACATCATGATCAGACACACAGCCATGAGACAACAATATCCAACAGCACTTCAGCTTCCACTAGATCAACTTTATTAACAAGCCCCTAAAGGATCATACATCTCCTATAGTTGAGAGTTGTTCTTCCTCTCTGTGAAAAAAAACAATGCTGAAAGATCACAGAAAACTGATTTTGTAGAAGAACTTCAAATGCTGATATTAATTACCACAAAAGAACTTCCCAAGCTTAGTTGGAGCTGTAGCAGGAAGAACAGGCAATGCCTTCCAGTCACAGGAACTGTGCAGGCAGAGGGCCAGAAGAATGTGTATCCTCTCAATGAGAGAGTTAGCAAATGCAGCCCCATCTAGTCTAACAGGTACGAGCAGCATCTTTACCCAAGGTGTGGTGATTTCAGGTCTCACCCTGGCCAAGTGTCCTCTGCAATGGTGACTTGCTCCAGCACATGCACTGGAACACAAGTGCAGGGATCATTTCTGGTGTATCTGACCTCCTGTGCTAGATCTACAGGTCTAGAAGTATCACAGGCATTCACAAAACCAGCACTGTGTCTCAAAGTCAGGAAAGGAAAGATAAATTTACCTTTGGGATCCATTTCCCTCCCAGGAAGTTTCCACATGTTGGGCATTTTGGTGGCTTATGCCTGGTGACGTAAGTGAAGGAACAGCCAGGATTGGTGCAATTTCCATGTCCCCTGCGAGTGTAGGTGGTTGTCTGAAACAAGAATTGTCAAGAATTTGTCCAGAGCCCTGAAAACCATGAAGCTGTGCCAATTACTTCCTTTTTGCTCATAAGCATTTTAAAAATGTTATTTGGCAAATCACCAGCCTTCCACTATTATTCATTTTACTGAACAAACACCGCACAGCTGGGTCAGGGTGAGGCAGCACCACAACTATTGCGAGTCTAAATGCTCAGTCTACAGCCTGTTAGAATTTAGATCAACCTGCAGAGCAGAGATGAACAATGCACATAACCTCCTGGAGAAGCTAATCTTGCATTTACAGTGATGTAACAGTTCTTTTTGGACATGAAAAAGTCATAGTAAGATGGCATAAAACTGCTTCTAACAGCAATCCACAGTAAGACAAGATGTGATTAACACTCATGACAACACAGCAAGAAGACCTGAAGACAAGCACTCATGATGCAAAGTTTTGTCAGTAATTTGTTCCTGTATGGGACAGTCAAGTGTCCCCTGGTCCTTCACTGTAACTTGCTATGAACTACTGAAACACGAGCAGCATGACCAGGCACTATTTATAACAACTAAAGTAGAACCTCTCATCTTTGCCAGGACACCTGCATCAACACATTTGAGTTTTTGTCAGCACAGCATTTCCCAATATCCTGTTCTCAACACTCCCGAGGGAGCTGTTGTACTGTAACTCCCTAACTAGGTACAGATTTTTTTCTAGAAATTTTTTTCTAGCAGCAAGTGCTGCTGTCAAAGAAATGAGTCAATTTAAACCAGATCCTTGTCAGGAACAAAAACCTGAGGTATTTCCATTCTCCCCAGGACAACTGGAAGAGCATCACACCATGCACCACTATAAATATCTGCAGCGTTCCACTAGCTGGAAGAACAGAGAACCTGGAAAACAGAATTTGATGCTAGCTTATATAACAGAAGGAGCTGCAGTACTGACTGTAAAATGAACTCCCAAAATGGCTACAAAAACAGAGGTGGCTGGAGTGGTTAGATTAGCAACTTTTCCTCATGCAACAGGCCACACAGCCTTTTATATGGGTTCTCAAAACCTCAGGCCATTGCTCCCCTCCTGCCATGTGGGCAAAGCAAGAGATTTGGAGTTCATGTTTTCCTGTCACAAGAGCAGATCCTTGCCCTTAAAGGGATGGACACTGGCTTTTTATGACAACAAATATGCATCCAAGTAGCGGATGCAGGTGGCTACACAGAAACGGCTGTTTGCCAGATGTGTTGTGATAGCTTTATCTACTCCATCTGTTTCCAAGAATTCCCTGAGGAAGAAGGCAGAAGAAATGGGTCCTGTAAGACACTGTAGGAAGTCAGAGACCCTCGTAGCCTACGCAAGACATAACACAAGAGACAAGAAATACATCAACTGATACGGCAACTCCAAATTAGATTATCTTTAAAAACTGAACCGTAAGCAAATCCCTCCCAATCCAACACCTTTAAGACAAATCTATGACAATACATCCAAACCTTAACATACCATACAAGACTCTGAATTTCTTACCAATTTAATTGATGCTGGGTTCTCCACAACAGATTGAGCTGGCAAAGGTAACATGATAAACTGTGTTGCAGGTGTGGAGGAGCTGCTCTCTTCAGTATCCTAAAATGAAGCCAAAGGGAAAATACATGCAGAAAACAAAAGACATGGTGACGATATTCCTCCCTCTCATGAACATTAATGTGTCTTAATGACTGATGAGACCAGACTACAGGACAGAGCAGCAACCATTCCAAAAGCAATGGCCTTACCAGATGTACTCTGGAAATTATCAAACTGCTCACACTTTGAAACTGAGAACAGATAATCCAACTCTTCACAGCCTAAGGTCTTCTATGACTGATCCCTAAAACCTCAGCTTAACAGGACTCCCTTCTATCACTCTGCAACCAGGAAAACAGCTATCAGGAGCACAGCAGTAGCATTTTTTCTCACCAAAATCTTGCAGTGCAATTGCAGAACTCAATTACTGGCACTGCAATACCCCAAATACTGTTATAACAAACAATTAAAAACTCAGTCATGTTAAGACACAATTGATACCAGCACATGGCTGAGGCAATCTGCAAGCGGAGACAACTTAGTCACGGAGCTACTTTTGTACCATTGATTACAAAAGTTTCTGTTTCTCCCAGCACTGAGCATCAGTAAGTTGGGCAATCAGAAGATCTCCTGCACCTACTGAGGATCTCAGGTAAAACGGTTGAAACAGCACTCAGATGTTTCAGGTGAGATCTGGCAGGAGTCTGAGTGTCACTGGAAAAACTTACCCTGCCAGTCACCACAGTCACCACAGACACCCCATCAGGCACCTGGGGACGGGCCACAGCGATGTTCCCGTTGGAGACATCTGTGGAGCTGCTAACCAGAGTCTCCTCAATAACCACTCGGGCTGTTTGGTACGGCTGTCCTTCTATTTCCAAAGAAGCCTCATCCAAGAGGATATCTCCAGCCACTTTCTCTGTCACAGGCCCAACATAATGAGAGAGAACCTCGGAGGCGACCGCTTCTTCTACAGCCTCGGGCTGGGCAAAGGCTGCCGTGTCCTCTGCCAGCCCCTCGATGGCAATGCACTGCTCCGAGCCACCGGCCTGGCCCGAGTCCACGGAAAGGATGTTCTGCATGGCATCACGGGACACGCTGGTGACATTCCTGGGAGCCACCAAGCCTTCAGATGCTGCCGGGCTCTGTGTCACACACAGCTCCAGCGACTGCCTGCTCCTGTCTTCTTGCAGAGTGGTTTTGGGAATAATTATGTAATCGGAGCGAGGAAGAATCTTACGAAAGCCTGGAATGTCAGGGACCACTGCAGTTCGAGTGGATGCCTTGGAGTTCTGTGGGTAAAACCAGAGGATGGAATAAATTATTATAAGAAAAGGAAGAGATTCAGTTCTCAATCCTGCTATTTTAGTGCCTAAGGTTCAAACAGTTTCCTGAAATAGTTTGCTGGGAATTTCTCCATGTGACAGAGCCTGCAGAATCCCTCTCAGTTCTGAGTTTTATCACCCACTTTACCAACACTCACTCTGATGAAAGGACACAAAAAAACCTGCCATGAGCAGGTACCAGACATATCCATCTTGGATTACAAAACATCCTCCCTTGACTGAACAGAAGGCAAAGGCAAAAGGCAGTGGCCTCACACTGCTTCTTTAAAGACTGCCCTGAGCAAGGATACAAACTGAAATCTGCACTCAAACAACTCTCCCACATAGTGCTATGTAAGCAGGTAACTGCCTCTCTCTTCAGCAGCCAAAGAACTTCCAGAAAGACAACTTACCGGGTCCAGTCCCTCTTTCTCTAGCTTGGCTTTCTCCAAGTAGTAGCTCTTTTCAGCCACGCTGAGCAGCCTCCAGCTTTCACTGATCTTTTTGTTGATTTCAGATTGAGGCAGGTGTGGAAGCTCTTGCTGTACTTTCAAGTAAATATCATAATAGTAGAGAAGGTAAGCAGATCTGAAACACAAACAGAAATTGAAACATTAAGGTCACTCTACATAAATTCCTTCAGGAAAAATAAATCCACAAGGTTTAGGTTTATCATGTGACAAGCAAGTTACAATTGATTTTATTTGTAAATGCATTTTTTAATCAAATGAAAACTCTCTCCCTGAGGGGAAGCTCTGAAGAAAAAAGAGAACCTCTGAGGAACGGCCTAAGGCAAATTATTCTGGGGTTAACAAACTCTAAACTGAGCAACAGTGACACCTGTAAAGAATATCTCAGCAGGCTCTAAGTGTCAAGCTGATATTTCATACATGATGGTTTACACTATGAAGTGTTCCAAATGCACTGCAAAGTCCACTTGTGTCAGAAACAAGGAAAACTGCTCCCACACCCTAGGAAGGAACTAAATGAAGGCAGAAAGAACTTACCGAGGCTTCTTGGCTTTTTCTCCATGATCAGCAGTACTTTTATGTTTCTTCTTCTTCTTGGATGGCACTGGTGATGTGTAAGTGTAAGTGCTCTCTATCTCCTCCATCACCACAGTTACCTCAGTGCCATCATAGGGAGCCTCCATGGCTAAAACACATATTCTGTGTTATGCTCTTGCCAAGTTATACAATGCTTCTCCCAACAAATAGCCCTTTTAATCACGTTAGTGAACTGACAGCACTGTTGGCATCTAAGTTTGACTCTAATTAAATCACGATAACTATGTGATCTCTATTTAGCTACTTTTAGAAGGAAACTTCTATTTCTATAACCTCAATACCATCAGTTCAGTGCAGACACATTGCATCTGCATTTCCAGAGCTGCAATTCCACAGGGAGCTCTCAGGTAAATTTGGTGACCCAGAGGGAGGCGTACACTCACCCAACAGCTGTCTGGCTACAAGGTGTCATATCACAGCCACGCTACAAAAGCAAGGCCAGAGACTGAACAAGCAGGAACCCTCACAATCCCCTTACCCACCGCTAGCTCTCCTGGGCTCCGGGAAGCGATGAAGGACGGCTCCAGCCCCCGGGGCGCTGGGAGGGCACAGGAGATAAAGGCAGCACCACCTATGGCAGGCGCAGCCCCGGCATGACCCGCACCTCAGCCCCGCGCAGCCGGTGATCCCGGGCGAGCCTCAGGCCGTTATCCCGTGCCCCGTCTCCTCCACACCACCCGAGGCCAAGCGGAGCAGCGCGACTCCCTCCGGTCCTGCTAGATGTTTCCGCGGCCCCCTCCCAAGTGTCCCCACTCACCGGACAGCTCCGCGGCCGCGCGGGCGAACAAGCGGCGAGCTGTGGTCACGTCCCCGCGGGGGCGCGGCCGCGTGGAGGAGGCAGCACCGGGGCCACGGGCCGGCCGCACAGGGGGAAGCGTGCGTGCGGGCGGTGCGGAGCGGGCGGGCTGTGCGGGGCGGGCCGCCCCGGCATGCTGGGCCGGCTGCGGGCCGGGCCCGGGCGGAGCGGGGCTGCACCGGCTCCTCCGCGCCGGGGCCGCCGCCGGAAGTGACCGCAGCGACGGCGTCCGGGGCACGGCGGGGCGGGACGGTGGCTGCGAGGGGTCAGTCCTTCTGCGCGTGCGCGACGAGGATACGGCACGCGCGTGCCCCATTCCCGGCATTTCTCGTGTGGGCGGTGCGCGAGGGCGGGGCAAGGCACGGGCAGCGCGGCGCAATTAGTGCTTAATTAGCGCTTGGTTAGCCGAGGGCTCCGGCCGTCGCAGTGCGTTCTGCAGGAATAACTTCGAGCTCTTCGGTTCATCCCTGCATGCGCCCTGTTTACGCCTTTCTCCCTCCTGCGCTCCTTGGAGCAGCGGTTCAGGCCTGGCCCTTCCCCTGGTGGAGCACAGCCCCGAAGGGGCAAAGCGCTGCTCCAGGCTCCAGTTATGTCGTCCCGGCAATCACAGCATCATTTAGGTTGGAATAGATTTCTGAGATCATTGAGTCCAACGTATAACCCAACACCGCCATGTCAAACAGACCTCGCGTGCCACGTCCAGTCTTTCCTTAAACACCTCTGGGGTCGGTGATTCTGCCTCCTTGAGTAGGCCATTCCAATGTCTAATCACCTTTTTTGTGAAAAAAAATTTGTTCAACATAGATCACTAGGGGATTGTGAGTCAGAATATAATCCTACTACCGGTAAAGAAGCCACATACTAATGAATACAGGCTGGTGCAAGATCTCAGAGCTATTAATAAAACAGTTTTCCAGGGAAATCAAAAGCACCAGAACCAGTAAGAATACAGCTGAAACCTGACTGGTAAGGCAGAAACAATATACTTAAAAATTAGAAGCTGGAAAACTGTTAGAAGAATTAATTGCATCTGAATTTGTGAAGAAATTCCTCCTGTTCAACCTAAACCTCCCCTGGGACAGCTTAAGACTAAGTCCTCTTGTGTTGCTGGTTATATCACTGTAATACATATATATGTAATTTTTAAAATAAATTAGAAAATTTAATAAAAACAAACCAACTAGGAACATTACATAATTTCCAATAGTTACCTGGGAACAGAGGCTGACCCCCACCTGGCTACACCCTCCTGTCAGGGACTTGCAGAGATAAAGTCACCTCCAAGCCTCCTTTTCTCTGGACTAAACGCACCCAGCTCCTAATAGGACTTGTGCTCCAGACCCTTCCTCAGCTCTGTTCCCTTCTCTGGACATGCTCCAGCCCCTCAGTGTCCTTCCTGAGCTGAGGGGCCTAGAGTAATCCATTGCAGTCAGCACTGGAGTCAGTCCAGCTTCCCAGTCCCGGTGATGGGGCAGGTGGAGTGACAAGCAGAAATCCAGCTGGAAATCCAGGGAAGCTCAGTTCTGGGTGTAAGGACCAGCGCCGTTTCACCACTGTGTCATGAGAGTTGCCAGAGATCTCCCTGTTGGGAAGCAGGGAATCACCTCAGGTACTGCAGCCACTCCAAGTATTCTCAGGACCTTTGGATCCCAGCGTATCTTTATCAGCATTTCTCTCTGAATTTTGAAGGCTAAAAGTTTCCATACACAACAAAGTAATTTTTTTCTCAGTTTTCATGAACATTAAACCTTAGTGCTTTGCTCCCCAGGAAACAAACAGCCCCATTAGGCTGTCTACCCATAATCCTCTTCCTCTGAACCTTTTGGGAAGCAGGATATCACACAGCTGTTACTTGAACATGTTTTTCAAATTACACTCTTTTTTTTCTGTATTTTTATCTATTTCTGCAATTTACATCATGACTTCTAACTTTAGATGAATGTAATCCACATCTATCTTGTGCCTCCTCTGATTGTGGAGGAGAGAAAAAGGGCTCTTCTTGCCGAGCCAGTTGTTAATAAACCCCACAAAGCAGCGATACGACAGCCAGTATTCAATCTGCAACTGGTTATTTATTCTCCTGAAGTCCTGCAGCCGTTTCTGTGCTCTGTTAGTGTTTATTTGTGATAACTGGAGGCAAACTGTCTGTTCTGCATCAAACACTCCATCCAAACCCCTCTACTTTTCCAAAGCTCCATACTTTTATTTGGATCAATACACGACCACTAGAATTTTCTTGGAATTATTACCTAGCCAAATATTTGGAACAAAATGGCTGGTTGACTTTACAGGACTAATGAACAACTGAAAATAATAATTTAAGAGAAAACCATTTGAAGGAAAGCAGCTGGGTTTCTCTCATTGTTCATGGAGGAGTTCTGACAATGTGCATGCTGTCGATGGCATTAGAAACTCAAATCTTTCCTAAATTGGGCATTTTGACTCTTCCATGGACATTTACTTGGCTATATCTCAGAAAAAAAAATTACATTACCAACATGTAAATTATTTTAACTACACTGCGATAGTACTTCGAGGAGCAGGGGAAGCAGCTGTGTTGGGGTGGAGCCCCCGCTGTGCCAGGAGGGGAAAGGCACTCTCTCCCCAGGACACTTCATGCATCATTACCTCGGGAAATGAAAGGTATTGATGGAGATTACACAGGATTCTCCCTCTTCATTTTCCTGACAAAGTACAAGGGCCTCTTTGAAGGAGTTCAAAAGACAGGCAAGCACACAGAACTGCAGCAGGTACCAGCGTTTACTTCTGAAGAGTTGACTTCAGAGTCTGCTTAAATAGATAAAAAATTGTAACAGATTATTCAGCTATTCAGTAACAGTTCCTCCAGCTCCAGCTCCCCCACCTGCAACCCATCCAAGGCTCCATCCCTGCTCCAGTTCAGTCACCACAATGTTGTCATGTGAGTGCTGTGGGGCAGAGGCATCGTCTCAGAGCGTGATTTGACATCATCTCTGTGTCAGCCCTCCAACAGCACCAGTTTCCAGGAGGCTTTCATGACCCCATCCCCTGAAACAAAAGCCAAATGAGATCAAGACAGCTTGGCAGCAAGGAGAAAAACACTGCCAAGTGCTTTGGGGAATCATGTTCCCCGTGGAGGTGGAGAGCTTAAACCCCCATGGGACCTGCTATGGTAAAGGGGGTTTAGGAGCAGCCAGGTGGAGCTGCTGTCAGCTGTAGTCACCAAGCACAGTTTCCATGAGTCCTCCTAAGCTGCTTTAAACCTCCCTGAGATTTGCTCTGGCGCTGCACTGGTGACCGTGGGGACTTACCTTCCTTTGAGAGTAAAACCACACTGAACCTGTCCCTCTTTCTGTGCACACATCTGCTACAGCTCCCATGTCATCGTGCCATCCATGGGCTTTGTGCTGGCAGTAACTGCACGATGTGAGAGCAGCAGCCAAAGGACTGGAGACACAGAAGGAGCGTCTGTCTGACTGTTGAAGGGTAGAGGAGCCCCTTTCCCTCAGAAGTGTTGCAATAAGGATGTTACTATTTTTAAAATGGCACCAGTGGAAAAGGAACAAAGTGATTTGTATTTCTGATGAATCCTGGTCTGTTTGGGAGGACTTTGCAAGAACAAACATTAAGGATCTCAGAAATGTTAACATTTTCAGTGTTTCTGGTTATATACACAGGTTTTTGGGGGGTGGGAGTAACAAAACAAAACTTGGGCCGTTACTGAACTCACAGCACAAAATCAGAAAGAAAGAGATCAAAAGTGTTACATTCTATTTAGGCGGCAAAAGATCTGTTCCTGTGTTATCCAAAACAAAGCATACATTAAACCAATAGAGTTATTGCACCAATCTCTCATTTAATCTTCTAGGATCATAAAAATTTCAGTTTCTCTGTGAGGTGGTTCTAGCCACACACAGCACTTGGGATTTCTGTGTTTATAAAACAGAACCCACCTCTCTTCTTTGAAATTGCTTTTGGCTTATGAGTCACCATCCAACCAATCTCTTCCTCAGCAGGCAAACAAGCACATATTTTACAGTCAATGAAATATGTTTCTTTCAAAAAGGTTACAGAAAACATTTTCTAGACATTTATTGTTTTTTTCCTAAGTAATAGAAGAGAAGCAATGATTCATATGACTTCTCTATTTTAGTTGTTTCAAAAAAACTGTTAACAAGGCTTCATATTTTAAACGGAAATTTGATCTTTACAATTTTCTACTAAATGAAACGTGAAAGTATTATATGTTAGGTGTTGAAAATAATGAAAGCTATCACAAGAAGCACAGTTTAAAAGCCTGTCTGTAGAGACTTTAGGAAGAAGCGAAACCTAGTGATACATTTGTGTAAAATAATGAACAGTGCAGAACAAGCCAGGCAACCGTTCCCATTTCTTCTTTATTGCTGATAAAGGCAAGGGGAGAGCTTTTGAAATTGGAAATTCTAATTTTGTTCAGATTTGGAAAGTGAAATGGAAACATAACCATTCAAAGCTCAGAGGAAGAAATACCTCCAGCTTTACTGCCAGTTGATACAGGGTAGGATATCCGCAAGTATCCAAAACCCACTAAAACTTCCCATGGATAATGCACCCATCTAAATAACTGTGTCAAGATTAAAAAAAAATCATAGGAGCTGAACAACTATCCATCTAAAGAATAAATTCATCACTGTATAAAAGACCAGGAAAAGTATCCCAAGGCCCTAAGAGTATATTAGAGAGGATTGAATACAGTGCTGGTGGCTGTTAAAGGCAAAGTCTTGATGAAGTCTGACTCTTCATAGGATCCAGAATATATTTTCTTTAAGTAAATATTTTGGTCCTACTCATTTCTTTCCTCAGGAACATCAGCAATAATGTGCCATTATCCCCAATTAAGCTGGAGCTCTCCCCAGTGAGCCAGAAAAATGGTCTTGTCTCAAGAATCAGATTCTGAGTTTTCTCCCACTGTTTTTAAGTTGCGGTTTCTATTTACTTGCACAAAACCCTGTGGAGCCCTGAGCATGGTCTGTCAGGATAAATCCCTCTTTCCTTTTATGAGCATGTTGATGCTTTTGATCCATGTTGGGTGTTTTTCGCTGTTCTCAATGAAGTGTGTTTGCTCAGATCCCTTTACAACTTGTGAAGTACAGAAATGTGTTTCACTGAATGGGAAATTCATTCATTAATAAGGGGCTGCCCCTTATGAAGGCATCACCAGGTGGAATTAGAGTATGCTTTGTGCTGAGCCTGGTCACTGTGACAAGCCTGACTTGATCTATGTGGTTTGTGAAGGAAAGGCTACACAAAGCTCTGACACTTGAGGGTGCAGCTCTGACCTGAGATTTGGCCAGCAGCAGCTGTGAAGCCTCCTCAACAACAGTATATATGTATTTGACAGGAGGCAGGTAAATGCTGCTTCTCATTTCCCACCTGAATGATTAAAAAACTGAGTTATAAAGAGATTAAAAAGAACACCTGAAGATGGATATTTCCCAAACCCAGTAGAGTCACTCACTGTTCAGTGTCCCTGAAAATTCAGAAAAGTCAGGCATGCATTTTGGGGTGCCCTAGAATATTTTCAAGCCAAGACCCGTGAACTGGATTGAAATAAATCCAATCCAATAATTCCTGTCTCTATGAAACTTCATTTTGCAGCACAGCTGCCTCACAGCTGTCACCAAAACAGCAGGACTGCAGTGTGACCCCACACCAGAACTTAATTTTTTCTCAGCAATGTAGAGCCAGCAAGGAAAGGGAATCTTCGAGTCAAGGTCTTGGCCCATATTCTCTGGCTGACACTATCTGAAGTCTCTGCTCTACAGTGCAAACAGGAGGCACACACATCACACACACGTCTGTGCATTACCTGGCACAGGTAAGGATTTAGTCACTGTATAGCTGCAGCAGCAAGGACCTCTGGGAGGACAGGATAAAGTTCCTCAGGAAGGCTGAGCCTCAGCATCTCCCAGCAGTGCTGGTCCTCACCCCTCCCTGATTAAAGCTTCCTCAAAAGGCTGATAGAAGTTATGGACACATTTTTACTGCAGCAACAAAGGGCAGCACAGTGCCAGGGGTGAAGGCAAGAGCCAAGGACTTGTCTCCTGACATAGCACAGCCTGTTGTGGCAATAATGGTAGAGTTTGACTGGGTAGGAGACAGCAGAGTCTTCTCAAAGCTATCTCAGAATGCAAAATGAACAGGATCCCAGGACCTGGGACCCATGATAAATTGATTTCTGGTCCCAGAGAAATGAGACTGTTTTTTCAATCTTGCCTGCTGCAAGATAATTAAATACATAGTTTTTAGAGATAGCCACCAGAGCAAGCCACTCCTTGCACTCACATCTTCCCCTAGAGATGCAATGAGCAACAGGAGAGATATGAATCACTGAGTGCTACAGTGGAAAGAAGTCATATACCACTAGAGCTTGTCTGGGATATACAGAACACATCTGAATCCCTCCAGTCTCACTCATTCTCCTGCTCTGCTGTGTCCATGAAAACAAGGAGGCTCAGGTGTGCTGTCCAGTGTCATGTCTGTGGTATGTCTAGGATGCTGACAGATTGCACCAGAGCTGTACTGTCAGAGCACAAATAGGAGAGAAATGATCCAGCTTCTCTTCAGTGGGAGCTGCTGGCTTACAGCACACTACTGCTCTGGGACAAGTACTGGAATGCCACTCCAGCAAGGAGGCATTTTGCTTGAAAACAGTAACCAGCTCCACCTGCCAAGTATAGAAGGTGCAATCCTAGTCTCATATATTAATCTGGTTTCAAACAGAGCAAACTGAGTGGAGGATCAAGTACCCTGACACAGTGACATTCAGAACAACTGCATCTCCCAGTGTTTTGAGCAGGATAATGCCATTACTGAGCACAATGCTGCTAATCTTGGCTCCACTTTTTCCGCTGAAGGGGAGAACATCAAAGCTTTAACATCTGCACCTCCTACCTGGTATCTGCCTACTGACTCTCTCCTTCCCCTCCCTGTTCCTTAGTCCATTTTGAGCTGAAATCCTTGCCTTATCACATTCAGCAGTTGCCTGATCATTGCAGGAATTAAAAGGACCTGGAGCTGTATCTTGGCGTGCATGACAGCATTTCTAAATGTCTGCAAGTCTCTGGCAAGCAGAACTTGGTGCCAGGGTCTCTTTTCATATAATACCTTGGAGTGACTTGGCATATTCATCACTCTGGAGGGTCCCTGAACAGACCCTCAGTAGCACAGTTTGCACAGAGAGACACAGGCAAGCTGCCTTCAGCCTTCAGAGATCCACTGTCTTAGAGAGGTTTTGTGGTCTGTGAAGTAGGATGACAGCCAGGAATGAGGTCCCATACCCATGCTTCCTTCCAACAAGTACTGACTTGTTTATACAGTCCCCTCTGATAATATACTGTTAGAAAGTCCCAGCCAAAATAATTTCCTTGTCACACTGTAGGGCTGCACCTGTTTGTTAATGCCCAAAAGCATCTATCTCATATTTCTTAGCACAATGACCTGTGAATAAAAGGAGTGAGCTCTATATAGCATTGTGGTAACCATGAAACTCAGGAAGTCCTAGATGTTATAAAAGGGCTAATAGACATCCAAGAGAGTTTATTAACCAGCAAATTGAGCTACCCCAATGCCTATAGTACAACAGAGATAAGGATTTTATCATTAAATAGACTGATAAGAGTGCATGCCCTTGTAACTCTGGATTGAAAACATCAAATCTGCACTGCATTACAGTCACTGCAACAGCGTTATATTAAATTCTGTTTAGGAACCTCGTTTGTAACTTGCTTTCATAAATCACCAGTTATCTGAATGCAGAACTGAAGAATTTTTGCCATAGGGCTGGTTTTTAAGTGGACACAGGGAAAGGTGTGCATGCAAGGAAATTTATTAATTTATTTCTCCTAAGATAGGTACCAGAAATATCAGAATACGTGGGAGTGTGACCAGACCTGATGGTGAGAACACTGTAACAAAGGGGGAATATGTGCTGAGAATCAGAAAGCAGCTGCTCATTCATCCATGGAATGGCCCCATAAGGATCCAAGGGGAATCCATGACTTGAAGCAGAACTTGAAGAGACAAAACAGTAAGGAGTGCACTGGAGGGCACAAAGAGTTTCTGCCCCAGCTCTTCCATTTGACAGGACATCCGTGTAGCTGCTGCCATGACTGTTAGTACTTGTTAATGAGAAGTCTCAACAAGAGAAAAAAAGCTGCTGAAAAATTCCAGGCACTGTCACCACTAAAAACCCTCCCACACCTGGATTCACAAACCACTACTTTTTTGACAGTCTGGAATAAATATTTACCCCTGAGAATACAAAATTTGCTTTTCTCTGAGTATTTAGCAGTGCTTTCCAAGTAAGATGTGCCTCCTAGGTCCCCAGCTGATGGCAACACAATCACTGTAAGATGTGTTCAATGGCAATGCTTTTTGCTGCAGCAGCCGATGACAGGATTTACAAGCCTCTGGGTGCTGCACTTGTCCTGTCTCACAGAAGAGGAAAGCAAGGCTCAGCAGTCTAAGATCAATTCATCAGGGATTTAACAAAACTGGAAGAGAGAACTAGCTGAAAAGAATTATACTTTCTATCCACAAGGAAATATAATGTAAGTGCTGTTCTTCAAGGGAAGGAGGAAGAAGTAGCAATTAAAGGTTGCTTGAACAGGAGCTACACAGGACAGTGAGAAGGAAGTGACTGCTGCACTCACTACAGGGATGGGCAGTGCAGAAAGGTGAAGGCAGCACAAGAAATAGTCCTGAGGTTGACTCAGACACAATTTGTGAGGCACTAGGTTCCTGAGGAAAGGCAGGTTTGGATGTGATCACTGTGGCCTCCTGTCACTTGTGTCCCTGTGTCCTAGAGAACCATGGTCATGCTGTGAACATACCCAGAGCTGCACACATGAGGCAACACCCACAAAGGGAAAAGTGAAAACCCCCACATGGCCGGTGCAACTTGTAAGGAAACTTTTGCCTCATAATTGTTTTTACCTGTGAGGGCTTGAACACTGCTGCAAATGCTGCTGCTTTTACCAGTGTAGAAACAGCCATGGATGAGTCAGAACATGGAAATAGCTCAGCTGACAGTGAAACAAAGACCCTGGTCTCCTGCCATAGTGTAGAGGCAGACACTGTGTTTGGAAAAGAGTAGTTCCTAATTGTGAATTCTAGCATACAGAGCAATTGCTCAGAGAATCTAACATTTCTCCAGAGCCTTGTTACCTCCTTCAGCCCTTTTGTTCCCTGCAAAAGTTCCTTCCAAAGACACTTTCATCCAAACTGGCACATTACTTTCCCTTATTCAAAGTACTTGCAGGGCTTTTCCCCTACTTTGCCTAAATTCTTTAATCAGCTCATTTTTCTTCTGCTTTTCTACCCAGTACACACTGGGAATGACAAACTTGAATATTACTTGGCACTCTGGACAAGACTTGATGATGGATTTTTTGAACTACTTGGGACATCTCTACTGCCAGATGCAGGACAAGAAGTACATGTGGTTGCAGTTGGAAAGGATCCCAAACCTCCTCTCAGAGGCTGGTGGTTTCTCACACAGCACTTCCATACAGATGCTGTACACCTTGACTTGACTGGCCTGGAAAGCAAAGGCCTTCTCCATATCAAGCTCAAATGTTGCCATGCACATCATCTTGAGAGCCTTCCTCTGCTCTTGGTTGAAAGGGTGAAGCACTTGCAGCCCACATATCTCACCCATGACCTTGTGGAGGTACAGACAGCAGTCTGCCAAGTGCCACATTCCCTCCACCATGTATGGACACAGGTGCTCCCTGTCACCACAGGAGCTCCCAGCTACCAGATCTTTCAGTCCACTGCAAATTGCTTCCAAGTAGTAATGAGGCTTCACTTCCAGATTGTTATTTTGGTCACTGCAGCACAGCACAACTCTGAGGGCACTGGACTTCTGCTGCTCTTCCCTCAAGCCACACAGATTTCTGTCCCTGAGCATCCTACTTGCTCCATGTGGTGGTGGGACCACATTCAGGGGCTGTTGGATGCTGTCAGGGGCAGCAGAGGGGCTGTGGCTCACCCCGGGGCTGTGAGCCTCATTGGATCACACCTGTACCAAGCACTGTGTGCACACTGTCTCTTCTGGTAGTCCTTGAAGACGGTGGAAGGTTTGCTTGTAGGCAAATCGTGTGAGAGCAGACACCTGTTTGCCTCCCAACACACTCTCTGCATGCAGCACCTGCACGTCACCTGCTCTGTGCTCATGGTGGCAGCGTGCTGCCTGGCCCCCAGCCCCTGACTTCTGGCTGTTGAACACACAGAGTCCAGAGGATAGCAGCAAGAACAACCAGAGGTACAGCATGAGCCCTGCAAGGAGGCACAGAAAAAAATGACTTGATTTAGTCTGGGGGAAGTGGAAAAGACGCATGATAATACCCTTCAAACAGGTAACAGTGCAGAATAGAAGGTAATAAACTATTATCTGTGTCTTCCAGGAGACAAGAAGTGATAGGTTGCAGTAAGGGAGATTTATTGGTTATGGTTAGGAAGGGCTCACATTAGACTGTGGGGGGAGCAGATGAAACCACAATCATGGGAGCCTTGGAAGAGGTGAGACACCCTGTGGTCAGGACTGGTTTAGCCAAAGGAGTTCCATCTCCCTCACATTTATTTCCTGTGTTCTTTTATTATACTATGCATGTGATGAAAATACCCCAGAACCTCTCCCCAGTCTCTGGGAGACCTGTGAGCAGTGCTTTAATAGCTGTGTCTCAGAGATAGGCTCTTGCCAGGCTGTTCTAGCTGCTTGGGTTGCAGTGAGATTAGCTCATGTCCTTTTAATGACGTAATTAGAAAAAAACAGGATTCCAAATGAACTACTGGGTATTAACAACCCAACTCTCACTGGTTTTACATGAAGCCAACTGGAGTTTCACATAAGAGCCTGCAGTGCCAGGCAGACTTTACAAAGACCATAATAAGACATCTTTACCACTCTAGCAATCTCGTGTTGCTGCGCTCCTTGAAGCAACAGACCGTTTCAATCAGTTCTTGCCATGGTAGTTTTGTTATCTTACTTTTACTTAATTGGTTACTGCAGGGTTGTCTTGGAGACTTAAGATCTGCTCTTTGAAACCACTGGATTCTTATATGCAACCTCGGAAAGAGAAAGGGGATTTCACACAGCAAAGTTGTCAGTAACAAAACTGGACCAAAAATGCTGAACCACTGCCTAAATGCATTATTTGGTGTCCAGCAACACAGCTGTCTGCTGACCTCAGTCTTGGAGATTGGCTCCCAGCAAATGAAGCCCTAAATTATTAGTTTAATAATTGTGTCTGAATTCTTGTCTGAAGTCAACTTCCACTGCAGAGGGCAAGTCAAACTTTACCCTGGCCTCATTGCCTGGGTTTGCTATCCCTGTGTGTACACTCACCAAGCCCTCAGGTTTGATTGCCCCCTCACCAGTTTTCACATGCAGATCTCTTGCTGATTCCTCTTTTGAAGATTTTTGTTTCTGGAGCTGAAATCTTGGCTGACAGTAGTGCAGCCATGCTGTGTGCTGATTGCAGCTGGCAGGTGGATTAGAGCCCATTCAGATGGCTGTGAAATGCCTCTGCGAGACCGAAACGGCAGAATAATGGATTATTTCACCATGAAGAGCGCAGAAAGTGATGCAGACAGTCACGTTGAGGAGACAAGCTGAGGAGCATGAAGACATAAAGCAATTTTTGCTTCCACAAGCCCCACGAGATCTTTCCAGCTCAAAGTTTTGGAGATGTGCTGCCAGCTCCCTTCCTCCTCACCTAAGCTGGTTGATTTCTCTGAGGTACAGGATGTTCTCAATTTTTTCCAAAATACGTGGGAGCTATAGTTGCCAAGTAACAAAACCTCATCACTCTTTTCCTGAAATGCATAATTCCTCGTTTCTCAGATTGATGGAATGGACAGATGAAGCTGTGATCTATGACACTTGTTCAGTATCAGGATCATTTCAACTCCAGCCTTGCCCCTGGATAAATCTATTGGATACAGAGTTCAGGGTGAGGAAGGGATCTGACTGCCCTTTTGTCTCTCATCTTCAAAAACAAAACTGGAGATGCATTTCACGATTCACTGAACCGACTCTGTGACCAGTGTAATGGGATTTCATTAAGAACACAGCGACACTGCAGCCAAGGAGGGGCAGCTTGACATTTTTTCAAGAGGTGTCCTTCCTCCTCACCTACTGAAAAGAACTCATATGGTTGGTCCTAAGCAAGGTCAGAACAAAGCTGATAGATCCCACTCCTTCACAGGAATTAGGAGCAAAATTCAGCTCATTGTAGTATTTGTGGAACTAAAGGAGGTCCTAAAGGAAGTGCTTTTTCACACTGTGCAAGTGAACTGCCCTGGGAAGCAGATGGAATTGTCAGAGTAAGGCAGCAATTAGACAAAATCACAAACAAAAAGTCTAGACATGGACACTAAATGCTCTAGGCAGGGATGTCCACTTTAACGTAGCTGATAGAACAATTGTGGCTGTTAGAGGAGTGAGGGGAATGGACCACTGAAGTGGCCAAGCAAGTGTGCTTTCCCTAAATAGCATCTTTTATTGCCTCAATCTTCAACAGAGTACTGGACATGATGGATCCAGGTTTGCTTTTATTTCTCACTTGTCTCTGATTTGATAGAGACTCTGTTTTTCCTGCACCACGGCAGAGTTCATTCCCCTTTGATCCTGCTCTTAGTAGAGCCAACAATCTATCCCAGGTTACAGAAAGAACCATACAACCTCCAGATTTCATCCAAGGGTTCATCTTCTCCTGAATATCTTGAAATCTTGTTCTGTCCCCTAATTTCCTTCTTCCTTCCACACACCAGCAAGAAGCACCATGTGGCTGAGCTGCTTGTGAGTCTTGAAGATGAGCAGTGTCTGAAAGTTTGTGACATATTAGCAGAGCGACACAGTGACAACTCCATGCCTGTGCACTTCAATAAGCTAGTTATAAACAAGAGGGTTTCTCCTCTAATGTTCCCAGTCCTTGCTACCACACTGGAGAGGACTGGACTAATGAAGATTTCCTCCTGTGAGCTCCATGAGGCATCTGCACTATTCCTTCTGCACTCATTACAGTGAACAGAACATGGACCAGAAAAAGCATTTTTTGCTGGCTATAAATCATGAGTGACACTAAGGTATTGCTATTAGCAGCAGAAAAATGCTTTCCTCCCCCAACCTCATCCAGCCTCGTGTATATACAACACTTTGGCAAAGGGTGATGGGGTGTCTGGATGGAAAATTAAATAGAGGTTGTGTTGTCTGAAGATAAATTGGTACCTCCCTCTGTGCGAGTGACTTTGTCTTTTTCTGATTTGTCTTTTAACTTAAAAAACACTGAGACTAGAGATAAGGATGAGCTTTAAAACCCTAGCCTTTGTCCCCTCCCAGGCTCTCCTGAACATGTCCTGTCTCTGAAATGTGCTCAAAACAAAGATAAATGTTCTGGCAGTAATATGCAATATTATTTTTGGCAGTTGAAGAATCTCAAACTAGATAAGGGAAAACTGAAAGGAAAACAAAGCTCTGTTTTTTTCAAATGCAAGGGACCAAATTCTGCTCACCCATATGAACCCAGAATCCTTTCTTTTTTCCCAAATTATTGCAGTAATTCCTGATTTTCACCAGAGTAGCTGATTATGGGCCTTATTAAAAACCCAGCACATTCAGAGACCCTGGTGGAATCACATCACACAATAACAGAACTGAAAGACAAAGGCATGCGAAGACAGCGCCAGCTCCCCAGCTCCTGCCCAAAGGCTAATTTGGTTTTGGACCATGTTAGCTGTAACAATGATAAGATTAACACCTGATATCAAGGGAAAGGCTGAACTGAGACCTCCTTCAGCAGAACAGAGCTAGCTCCAGGCCCTCCAGCATATTAGCATATGTTAGAGGAATGGCCTCCTTCCTGGGCTAGTATGTATTTCCCTATAGAGCCTTTGTGCAAAGCTCAGAGCAGTGTTTCTGCTGATATATTTGTGGGTATGTTGAATAAAACATGTGCCATTTGACATTGTTTGCTTGGGCTTCCATGGAGAATGGGAGAGGGCACCTACTACTGAAGGGCAGAAAGCCATGAGAGGCTGAATCTGGCCTTTCTAGGAGCAGGATGAAGCACAGGCAAATGCAGGAGCATGTCACGTTTTTGATTCTGAGAGAGCCTTGACCAAAGGACCCAGCTCACCCTGCATTGATTGAAGTGCCAGCTGCATATATTGCCTTAAGACAAGGGAAAGTAAAAAGCCCAAACCTTTGCTCTCTGTACGTGCATTACCTTGTTACAGACACGTATGCTTTGGCAATTAAATGGGAAGGGATTTTCAGAACAAGCTAAGTGTTTTAGAGGCAAAATTTCTGATGCTCAGAAGGTCTCAGATGTCCAAAGCACAGCCTGTGCTCTGCAAATTTCGATGTGCTTTGTGAAGGCTGGAAGTTTGATAGGAGACTCTGGTTCTCAAGAGCTCTTAGAGCATCCTGTTCTAGGGAACAACAGTTATTGATGCTGCTGGTTTTTAACTAAGAAGTTGTCACAGCTCAGCTGTTCTTGGATTTGACTGGCATGTGAGGAATGGTTGCATGGAATAGCTAGAGGCATTGCCTCCTGTTGTGTCTGTTCAAAGTTAATAATTTTCTAGGCAATTAAGAACTGTTCACTGGTACATTTTCTAATACAAGATTTGTATGATGTGACCAAAAGGAGCATCCTAGCATGAGAAATATGCTAAAAGCTGTGAAATATCCTCAGGTCAGTTCAGAGAAGGAGCATATTGAGAAGGACGTCAGCAAGAATCAGGAAGAGCCCTAGAGGAAATTCGTTTGGCCACCGGGTACAACACCGTCTTCCAGATAAGCTTTGATGAAACACTTGTTCATTTTCATTTCTGTCACCGTGCTTCCAGCTCTGTAATGAAATACCTCATCCCTGTCAGCTGCTGTGCCAGTGACACGAGTCGTTCTGTCCCGTGTCAGTAACCAGAGGGCCAGCCCTGCAGAGAGGAACCCGGCTGGCCAGGCAGTCACAGGTGTGCCTTTGGCAAGGAACAGGCAGCTGGAAGATGACTCCAAGGTCATCTATAACTACTAAAGGATATGTCCCTGACACCCACAGAGCAGGACCATACCCTGTCCTGGGCTCTAAATAGTTCAAAAGCCTAAAAAGCTTCTGGTCTCTGATTTCACGGAGCCGACCATGGCAGTAAGGCCATCTTTAGCAGAGTGTTAACGTTTGGGGAACCTTCATCTCCAAGAGATTTCTGTTTCATGGAAACAAATTAATTCTTGTCTTCTATGTAGTCACAATAGTCAAAACATACTCTGTCTTCTCTGATCACCCTTTGTTAAGCAGCTTTGCTTCCTTTCTCCCCACCTGCTCTTGTTCTGTTGGGTACTGGACACTAAGGCCACTTTAGAGGCATCATAGTTTTCCATGGGGACATGTATGCACAGCTAAGAGCTGGTTTCCTTGCCAGCAGTGGGTGTGGAAGGTTGTAACTTTTTCCAATGGCAAGGAAAAAACGGTGAGCTCACTGGCACAAATCTATCAGTGAAGCTGCACAAGTGTACTAAACAGAGCATACAAGAACTTTGCTGTTACCTTTCAAGTAAATAGTTTCTCCTTCTCAGTTTGCTCCAGCATAAAAATCCCTCTGCCCTGTACATGCCACTGCCAGTATTTATTTTTGAAGAGCTTGGATCTGTTTATTTATTTGTCCATATTTAGTTTAAAAGTCTGGGCTCAAAATTAAACAGTCATTCATAATGTCATTATCTGCCTTGCTCTGCAGTTAGATACCGTGTGTGGTGTCACAGGACAAAACCTTTGGCAAGGCTTCTAGAACAGCAATGTAGCTCCTCATCCATCTTGCCTGGCAGCATGATTGGCTTCCAAGCTTGCACTGCTAAATGTTATTTTACTCTGACTTATATTATTGAGTGTTAAATCACTTTCTGAAGTGTTTATTTGTAATAGTTGAATTCTTTCCACCCATTTGAGCTACTTTTGAAACATAAACATTTCTTTGTATCTTGGAACTTGATGGAAAGGTGGGGAGAGTTCCTCAGGAGGATGGATTGTAGAAATGACCAGCTCATTAAGTAGGGAGGGAATTTATCAGTGCTGTGGAGGACAATATCCTCCTCCTTCCATCAGGATGAAATAGCAAACTCCCACTGCCACTCCACAGCACTCCCATGAGGAAGGTTAACTTGTGTCTTGTTCTCCCATCATGTCTTGGCCTGTCAGGAAGCAGATGACCCATTTACTGGAACACCAATGACTTCCTGACAGGATCTTCATTAGATCCTGAATCTCCCTGGATAGAAAGCCAGGCTGTGATCTGCAGGATCAGGTGCTGAGGAAGTTATTAGGTATCAACATGCCCATGCTTTCAAATGTGAAGTGTGGTCTGCAGCCCCTGCCTGGCACTGATGTGCCACTGATGGGCCTTCCTTTATTGGGAAGGAACCAGAAACAACTTTCTTGTATCTATTTAGGAAAATGGAGCACAGGATCAGAGAGCAGAAATAAACTAACAGCTTAAAATCCAGTGTGGCAGTTGGAAGCTGAGCTGGAGAACAAGGGCCAGAGGCAGGTCAAGCTGGAGAGGAGGCAGAATTTCAAAGAAGCCCCTTTGGCAATTGATCTCTTGAGGACCCTGATGTGACAGCCCAGCAGCCTGATCCAGGCCTGTGTACTCAGTACTGCAGGTCCTCTTACCTCTTGCCCTTGTTTCAGTGGAGACCTACAAATCAAAGTTTTTCTTTTCTCTTTATTTTTAATGAGGAGGTCTGTTGAGTCTCTTTCCTGCATCTGGGAGTTATTTTCCAATATGAGTTTTAACACAGACTTTTTGAGATGACACCAAGATCACAGTAGCAATCAAGGCTCCTTTGATGGCAGGGCTAAAAATATGCTCCCCAGCTGACACAAGCCTTCAGGAGGAGAACATAGAGTTTGGTTTGAAAGAATACATCTTCCTTAGTCTCCATGTCTTCTGTCAGAGGACACCACATCTGTGACAACCATGCAAGGAGGTTACATCTGTCCTCTGAAATGAAGCACCCATATACAGACCCATACTACCTTCAGCCTCAGCAAGAGGAAAGCTTTAAACCCTCTGAATGCCTTGGAGAATGGTTTTGTTGGCAGTTTTTTGCCTCTCTGGTCATGTTGGCATATGTCAAGTTATTGCATGGCAGGAGCCACATCCTAGGGTCTTTAGCAGTTTGCTAATCCCTTAGGAAAGAAAAGAGCTGGGGCAGCTGATCAACAGGACTGAAACTGAACCTAGCTGCTTCCCTTCCTGCTCTCCTCCCTGCTAATTCCAGGGTGCTGGCACACAAGTCCTGACTAATGAGGCATTCCCAAAGCCCTGCTTCTGCACTTGTAAAGGAGACTGTGGTAAGTAGTGCCACTGCCACCTCCTGGGCTTTCTGAGGACTTGAGTACATCCCATGGATTGCAAATGCAGATTTATGCAAACAATGGGCAAGAGATCATGGATTGCCCAGCTGCAATCTGTGCCAGCCCCCTCTCTCCTCAGGTCAGAGGAGTGATGGCACTAACAAGCAGGTGTTTGCAGAACAGAGTGCAGGTCTCCCTCCCCTTGGAGGCATTAGCTGAAGATGGATCATTAAGGCTTTTGGGTAGGAGATGTACAGATGAACAATCACACAGTATCAGCTCCACATTTGTAATGTGTAATGTGTCAGGGGGTAAAAGGTTGAGCAACCCACTTTGGCAAATGGAAATAGCAAGAAGGGTGTATTTTTCTGGCTAAATGAAAGCCTTCTCTGTGTGTTGTTTTTTCATGTGTCTCCATGCATAACTTGAACGGAGTGAAAGGAAAAAATAATTTCTTTGGTCAGACAAAAATACACCAGATTTATTATTTTGAAAGATACAGAGGGTATTTCGTATTTCTACATGGCTGCTGTAGCTATAATTGGCAGCACAATGTTCTGTCAAAAAAAGGCATTCACCCAAGAATGTCTCTGAGCCCAGCCAGCCTCAACCCTGGAGGTGGATGTCCCATCCCTAAACCTCTGTGGGCAGTGCTCCATTGCCAGGAGTCTGTTTGATACTCCCATTTAGGGTGTTGGCCCTGAAGATGTAAGACCTCCCTCTAACTGAGCCTTCAGTGTGGATGCTTTCAGGCTTGTTCTGGCAACGGAAGAACATAAGGAAGCCATTCCTGTAGTTCTTGTTCATCCATCCATAGAGCAGGGGGTTGACAAATGTGGAGCACATGGCCCCGACATGGAAGACAGTGTAGAGGAGTTTGTACTCATGGAAGATAAGAACCAGATCAAGATCAATGGCAAGCTGGAATATGTGGAAGGGGAGCCAACAGACTGCGAATACCACAACTACCATCACGAGCATTTTGGTTGTCTTCCTCCTCCGGCACTGGTTTTCGTTCCTAGAACTGGGACTGACATGGTTTTTCAGCTTGAACCAAATCCTGGTGTAGGCATAACAAATAATTGCAAGAGGAAGAACGTACTGCAGGAGGAGCATGGACAGACTGTAGATGGTGGCATCTCTGTTGTTACCAGAGGGCCATTTTTCTGAGCAAACAGCCATTTTGAGGTTAATGGATGGGATTTCCTCATATCGGTACTCCCTGAAGATGGCCAGAGGCCCTGCTAGGACAGCTGCTGCCAGCCACATGACAGCTATGATGGTGAAGCTGAGCCTCTTGGAAATCCTGCTGTCCAGGTGGAAAACAATACAGCGGTACCTATCCAGAGCAATCACAGTCAGGGTGAGAGTGGACACATGGACACTCAGAGCTTGAGCATAAGGAACCAGGTGACAAAGGACAGCTCCAAACTTCCACTCATCCAGCAGGGTGTACACTAGAGTGAAAGGCAGACAGAGTGTGTCCACCATCAGGTCTGCCAGGGCCAGGTTAGCTATGAAGAAGTTGGTGACAGTCCTCATGGTCTTGTACTTCACTATGATGTAGATGACCAGGGAGTTTCCGATGAACCCCAACAGAATGATGAGGGAGTAGGCAGCAATCAGGATGACCTGGACCCCCAGGATCTTGGTGCTGTCCATCATGACACTGCGGGATCCGGAGAGATCCTGGGTAGGAGTGACAAAGTCCTTGGCATGCCAGCTTTGTGGCAGCTTCTCATCTAATGCTGTCTTCTCCATGGTGAATGTGCTGTTGGCTCCCTCCAATGGTCCCATGCCTGGCCTGAGACTTTCAATGAGGAGAAGGAGATCTGGAACACAGACATAACAGAAGTGAGAGCATGGATTACACTCATCTTTGATGAGATTTACCTGTCTACAAAAAATCCCTAACACCTTAAGAACTAGGAAAGGAGAGAAACAAGGCACTCTCAGAGTCAAGGTGTTCTTCTCCACCTCCCCATAACAATTTATTTATTTCCAGATTGTGCACCAGGTTTTTTTCTGTTTCTTATTTCTCACCTCTCCAGGTCAAAATATCTGTCCTCCTGCCTTTGCATAAATCTCTGCCACTGCTCCTGCTAGTGATGCTACCACCCAATCCACCCAGTACTATCTGCTCTCTCTCCCAGTAATGTGGGTAGCACAACTAATGCCATTTTATGAGCCACTCTCTGTCATCAAATGTGTTGCATAGTCATTCCCTGGCCCTCATTATCAGACCCTCAAGGTCCTGTGAACCAACTAGACAAACCAGTTTTCTTCTTCCTTCCCCTGCCAGTCTCAGGGTTCGAAGGCATCAGGCAATTGTTGCCTTCCTTGCTGGCTTTGAAGGTCACAGGCACCCAGCCAGGCAGGTGTTGTGTCCCCATCACAGAAGAGGGACGTGTGACAGTACACAGAGCACAGTCAGTAAGAAACTACTGAACAGTGAGACCCATAAACCCTATGGCCAGGAGATACCTCCAAAATCTTCTGCTTTCTCCAAGTATTCAGTAAGTGGGTCATATTCTTTTGCAAGATTCTTGAGCCTAGATTATGATTGTTACAATGATACAACAAACCATGTATTAGGATTTGGCCCAATCTGAAGAGGGTCCAGGTGATTATAAATGATAAGTTGTATTATAAATTCTGTATTGCTTAGGTGATTAGAAATCATAAATTATTTATATATTCTGTATTTTGCTATTTGTAGATTGTACTTTGTTGATTCTGCTTGTAGAAATCCTGAGCTGTTTCAATCATAAATTCTGTTCTACACTAATCATAATACCCTGATAAAGAAACAAAGCTTTAACTGTTACCGTGATTTAGTGATCTTCATTCTGCCAAGGATCCCTAAAAGAACCTCTCTGTCCTCTCAGTGTTGGTGACACCCAGGCATCCACTGGCTTAGCAGAGGAGGGAGCTCTACAGGGACATGCATGAGCAGGGCATAAACCACTGAAGCTGTGAACAAGCCTCCCACAGAGCTGCTGCTGAGCATCCAGGCACAGACAGGCCGAGAGCCAGAGCCCCAGCATCCATCAGCCTCCTGCCATGTGGTGCTCAAATGCCTGCATGGGATGGCTTTGGGAGCAGGGAGCCCGAGAGGCCAGAACTGATGCAGCCTGGAACCCCTGGCTGGCATTCGGTGCCACTGGAACAGCAGAGTGTTGTCACAGCAGGGTGTTCATTGAATCCAAGCACGGCAGGAGAAAAGCCAGCTCTGTTACTGGCTCTCTTCTCACTGGGTGCTGGTAGGCTTCCTGCAAATCCCATGCAAGCCAAAAGTTTAAGGACAGCCTCTCCTTTGGGAAGGGAGAATGCTTTGCAATTACATTGCAACCTAAATGAAGATGGCTGCTTGTCCTGTCATCCCTCCTCAGAGCAAGGGTTGTGATTCCCCCACCAGATGATGTTCCCAGGAATCTGCCTGGCTGGCTGCAAAGCCAGGACCCTGCAGAGGCCCAACAGAAGAGCTGCCTGCAGTAAAACCACCCCTGCTGGAACCTTTCTCTTTCCATCTCTGTGTCCAATCACCTGCCTAACATCTCACTCTGCAGACTGATTTATGCCAGTGGTTCCTGTAAATGAGGTTGTTTGGCTCAGACACTGTGAGATAGTGGACACCATGTAACTACTGCTAGAAAGGTAGGAAGCAGAGGAAAAAATAGGTGGATCTGCTAGGGTCAAGGTTTGTTAAGGGAGATCTCAGACCTCCACAACATCCCTGCCACAGCCTTGGAAAGACCAAGGAGAAGCTCCAGCTTCTAAGATGGGAGAGAGGAGCTCAGAGTCGTGGCATACAGTGAGCACAGGGGAAAGCAGAGCAGGGGAAGAGGCAGGGCCCTGGGAAGGTGGCACAGTCACAGCCTCTTTGGCAGAGCCTGACCCCCTGGCAGACACCTGTGCTGCAGCTGGCCCTGAGCAAACCCCACTGCCAGGAGAGCAAGGTCAGCCAAGGAAACAGAGCAAGTGCTAGGGACACTCTCAGTGACTTTACTGTCCCTGCTTGCCACCCATCTGGGATTTAAACCTTCTGGATTGTCCAGCATTACTTTATCACTTGTATCACAAGCCTTTTCTGTGGCTTGACTGTTCCATTTATCTTCAGTACCCAAGTCCTGGCATCACAGCAGTGGACACTCCCTTCTCTTTTTCTCCATCTCATCCACCAACTGGCTGCCAGTTCCCGTGCTCACATCTCAGCCTATTTCCTTTTGCTGGAGACTGGCAGCTACCCACTATCTGAGAGGAGCCAGGAACATCATGGTTACTGGAGCTGCTTCTCTTCCTAACAAAATGGCCTTAATGGAGTTACTATTTGATTTTGTTTGTTTTGTTTTTTCTCCAAAGGGGAACTATTACAAATCAATTAAGACATTTTAATTAAGAGAAAAAATGATTATAATAAATGTTCCCACTCCAGGGGCTGCCTGGAGGTCGCTGGGATGCTGCTTGAAGTGGACTAAGGTCTGTTCCAGCAAGTAATGGAAGTGCTGGCATATGTGTAGGCTGCTGTCAGGCCCCGTGCCTAACGGGCCTGCCAGACTAGATTGAAAAAATCCTTGGAGCTGAGAGCCAACTGCTTTTGGGACAAGAAGGCAGCAGGAGAGACCAGGAGGAGGGAGAAATACTATCCAGGTCCTTTCCTCTGTGCTGTGTTGTCATGAAGGGATGCAGAAACAGGGTGCTGCCTGTATCAAGATAACCTCACCCCCTGCTCCAGCTGAGGTTCAGCCTGAGGCCGGGCTGGGACCCAGGGGTGGCTCCCAGTGAGACAGAGCTGTTCCCTGTGCCAGCAGGCTTCAGCCGTGGGGCAGTGGGGAAGCACAGAGGAGCCCTTCACTCAGCACACTGCTGTCAATGACTGGGACAGTGACCAAAATGACAGCTCCAAAATCCATTCCTACAGAGGGCCTAGACCAGGTGCCCTGGGACTCATCCACCTCTGCTTCCTGGAGTGCCCCAGCTCCCTCCATGTCCCTGCTGCAGCTCCAGGCATTCAGCCAGACTGGAAGAGGCACATCCAGACCTGGAAGGGCCATCTGTAAAGCCTGGCAGGGTTCAGAAAGCAGGGCTGGAGGGGTGGGCAGAGGGCTGGAGAAAACAGAGCTTGTTAATTAGAATTTCTCTTTTTGTCCAAGCAGCGAGACTGGAGTCCATGGAATCAAAAGGAGGGAGTGAATGGACTTGGGCCAGTCTCTGCTCTTTGGTTAATGACAAACTCTTTCTACAGCAGTGCTGGAGTGTGAGGGCTGAGGCTGATGGATATTTCCATGGCTTGGCTCACTGATTTATTCCATGCTTGTCCTTCCTCCAAAGCAGCTCAACTCCACCAAATCCCTTAATCTCCAGAAGCCCAGTGAGGAGCACTGACTCATCTCATCCCCAGACCCATATCCAGACAGACATCCATGACAAGGAGGTCTGAGACCATCCCTCATCACGAGAAGCTGGTGGTCACCGTGGGACAAGCCACCTTCTATCACCTTCATGTTCCTTTCCAACACTCAAGAGGCAGCAGTGTTCAGTGTCCCTGCACCCCACAGCACTTAAGGGAAGACAATATAATGAATGGGGATATGGAGGTTAACCAGCCTGCCAGAGACCACACAGCACATCCATGGCAGGGCTTGGGCAGAGCCCAAGTTCTCTAACTCCAGCCTCCTGTATTTACCACCAGAAAGGACTCTGCATCTCAGCATAAAGCATGAACATAGATCTCAGGAACCACATGAAAATGCAAAATGTGACTGATGGAGGGGAACAAATTTTGTCTTCTCTGTTTCAATGGGCAGGTTTCAGGACAAACAGCAGCTCTGGATGATTTCCTGAAGCCAAAGAACAGATAGAAATTATCCCAGCTCTTTCCATCTCCAGCGAAGGGGTGATTGCCTTGCTATGATACTCCAGCAAAAGCAAAGACCCTCTGACCTGCCCACCATCTGCTGCAGCTCTGTAAGTTATCTATCCAGCCCAGGGCCACTGGTGCAGAAACCTCATGGCATCAAACACTCATTGCCACCCAGAACTGCTCCTGGGGGCACCAGCGTAGAACTGGCACTGGGAGACAAAGTGCAAGGATGAGGAGATACACCAGGGATTTCTTGTGGTTCCTCACACTAAATATTTTCGTGTCCCTGCCTAGGCTGGAGCCATGGAAGATTCTGAAGGGGGTGAGGCAATGAGGATGCTGTAATCACTCAGCTGAGGACAGGATGAAAAAAGAGGGGGTGATAAGAGGTCTGTTTGGCAGGGATACATGCTTTGTCATGGGAATTTATCCTACTGAAAGCAGGGGGGAGCAGTGCAGGGCCCTCTGCCCTGTGGGATGTAGAGCAAGGCTGGCTGGAACATAGGGATCAATGGATGACACTGTGGTGGAGACACACCAGTTGCTGGGGCTACAGAAAGGAAGAGACAGCGTGGTGGATGGATCCTGGTTAACCTGGGGAGTCTGTTACCTCCTGAAATTTACGGAGTCTGGGATAGGTGAGACAGTGCAGCAGAGGGAAATAACAACTCACTGACAGAACAAACAGGGAGAAAATGCAGTATCCTGCTTTGGGACAGACCAGAAACTCTGTAGATGAAATGCATCTGCAGCAGGACTATGAGAGGATTTCTCTGTTCAAGGACTAACATGCAATGTGTGCTGAGAGAAAGCAAGCACTGATTTTCCTCCTCTATCCCATATCCCCCCTTGCATCTCCCTCTCCGAGGACACTGATCTGTGGCAGGAGCCGAGTGCCAGCAGCGTGTGCAGTCCCAGCACGAAGGAGCTGACAGAGGTCTGTACCAAGCCACGGGGAGGCAGACTGCAGGAGAGATCGGGATTTCTCAGACAGCTGCGCTCCTCAGCCCCACAGCTGCACCTCTGGAGCTGTGCGTGCCCGGGTTCTGCAGCACCCTGGAGCAACCTTCTCTCCTGACTGCTCTCACTCAGCATCCTGCTTCCCACACTCCCTGCTTTTGCTCAGGGACCTTTCAAAACTCACTTGCCAGTATCTCTTGTTTGCTTTCTCTATTCCAGCTCTCAGGGCTGTCAGTCCCCAAATCCAATTTCCCAAAGATGCTTGCACCTTTTTTTGCCTGAACCATGTGGCATGGACAAGATCCGGCCCCATCTCAGCCTTGCTGCTCAGATGAGCCCTCCCTGACCCACCTGCAAAGGCCAGAGTGTCCTCCTCCTCCAGGAACCGAGCCGCTCACCTCCAGTCACTGTCTCATCGCTGGCCAGGACGGAGCGCTTGGTCCTCTGCACTCTCTGGAAGTCAACCTGTGGCAAAGGAGTGGAAAGCACTTTTCTGCAACTGTCCTCGGAAAAGAGAGGAAGTCAGGTGAGGATCTGGGCTGCTGGAGAGTGTTTCATCGCCCGGAGCAGCTTTGGAACCCCTCCCTGAGCACCTGGAGAGCCCCCTCTCCGCAGGGTGACTGACAGCCCCGTCTCACAAAGCTGGATGCTGTCTTTGCTCCTGAATGAGAGAAAGGCAGAGAGCGTGTGTTTAACAAACAGAAATGGAAAGGGGGGGAGCCTGCTGCTGCTGTTTATACAGTGTTCAGCCACTGAGGGGCTTCTTGCATCGAGCAGAGAGAAGCTTTTCCACCACATCCAGTTTCCTCTCCAGGGAGAAGTGCTTGGAGATGGAGCTCTGCAGGCTCCCCGTCCATACCACGGACCTGGGCAGGTGTTATCTGCCCTCACTCCACAGCTGTCCCATCTCCTCAAGCTTTAAATTCATTGGGACTGGCACAGTCATGTCCAGAGGGGAATCTCCCCTGCAGCAAGAGGTCTGCAAGTCCTGCAGCTCAGCAGAGCTTTCACAGACCTCCCTCCACCCTCCTCTGTCTCAGTGTTTGCACAGTGCACAGAGCAATCTGCAGCTGTGGGACAGCACTTCAGGGACTCCTGAGAGGCAAACAGAAGTAATGCTGAATAAGTTTAGCCACTTGGCAGTGGCTTGGTCTGCTCCATGCCAGATTCATTGTGGACATGGAAACTGAGTGACTTTCAATTTTAGGATGCTCAGCATTGTCCACACACCTGAAGCAAGAAAGATGGAGAGACAGAAAAGCAGCATCCTCACGTCCAAACCTGAAAAATCCAAGCTTGCTGGAGCCCAGGAAAGCACTCTAAAGGCAACACAAGGAAGCAGATAAGCACAGATAAACCCTACCCGTTCAAAGATTTTGCCCTCAAGGAGAAGGCATGTATTCTTAGCATAGGATTTCCAACTCAAGCAATTTGTGTGTGAATTTGCAGCTCACCTGGGCTAGGAGATGCTCCCATAGGCTGAGGGGAAGGAGACTTCTCCTTGGCTTTGAGTAGCTGGAATTTTATCAGAGAAGTCTTGCTCTGTAGCCCCACAGTGAACTTAGGTCTCCTTTTCTTTGTGAGAATGGAAACAGGGAGGCTTTTAAACCACACCTTTGTGCCAAAAGGTCACAATACATCAGGAAAAAGAAAACACTCCAATGGCTCAGCAGAAAAAGAGGAAAGAGAACATTCCTGAAAACACACAGAAAGTGACACTTGAACCCAAGACTTGGGCAAGAGTCCTCATAAGTCCCATCCTTCCTCCTCCTCTCTCTGTCTCCCTTCAGAAAGGAAAGGACTAGGCATAAAATCCACCAGCTGTGCTAACGGGATTTTTGTGGGAGTTTCATGTCTTCTCCCCTTTCATTTTCCCTAAGGCTGTTGATTTAGCTGCTCAGGAAAGCTGGGAGTGGAGGGAAGCAGGACAAGACAAAACTGCTTGGAAAGAGCTATTGCTGTCTCCCAGTGGTCTGCAGAGAGAGGTTAACGTGGAGTGAGTGATGCAGGGTACTCCCCCTGTTCTTAGTGGATGGATACTCCTCCTCTCCAGGGTCCTCAGCACTGGATGGTTGATTTCAGCTCAAGATTATGGTTTTTCTCCTTTCTCTTCTGTGTGAGATTTTTCTTGCTTCCTCCCCAGATTCCTTTGCTACCACTCCCCACTCTTCCCTTCCCAGGGCTGAAATAAGATGCCTGGGGAAAAGGCAGTGATTGACAGGAGAGAAACTTGTGCAGCCTGAAGCTGTGAACCTTCATCAGGATCATGGGGTGAATTCCAGTCATTTTTGGCACATGGTCTTTGCTGGATGATAGCAAATGCAAACTCTTAAATCATGGATTAGTCACTGCAAGCCCCCAAGATGTCCTCTCCCACGGTCTAAGGAGTCCAGTGAAGCACCAAAACCTGCTGTGTTCCAAAACATCACCTCGGCTCTTTGACCAGACAGAGCAGTGCAAAAAACTGCAGTTGAGCTCTCAGCACACCTGCGCTGTCATCCCAAATGGCACCCACCAATCTGGAGTTTGGTGCCTGGGTGCTCCCCAGCCCTGTCCCTGGGAGTCAGGCTCTTCTCACAGTGCCACAGACATGGGCTGCCTGCCAGTCTGCCTCATCTCGCCCAGCTACAACAGAATTACAGCCAGCAGTGGGTGCAGCACAGCCTTGGCTTCTCCACAGGAAAGGGACACCTGGGGACTGCAGTGCCAGACCCCTCACACTCCTGGTGGCTTCAGAGGAGCAGTCATGGGACAAACTGCAGCAGCCTGAACACCAAGGTGCAAAACACCCTCCCCACACAGCTTACAGATCCCAAAGCAGCGGAGGGTCTTCCAAGCCCCAACCAGCAACACTCTGAAGGAGGGGGATGGGAGAACACAGAGATGGTGCCTTGCATTGTCCCGGGGTGTGGAAGGCTGTGCAGCCTCGAGCAGAGATGCCAGGGCCCACTGCATGCATTGTTGTAGCCTCAAGCCTGGGGTATTTTCACACACAGGCTGGATACCCACAAACACCTGCACGGGTGTCCCAGGAGCCTCCTGCCCTTCCAGACATGATGGGATCATTCAAAGGATCTTTGCAGCTCAAAAGCCTTCCCCAGTGGTTGGGCTTTCATTAAGCAAAAGCGAGTCTGCTCACCCATGCTTCTGAGAAATACCACAATGAATTTTGCACTCCAGGGAGCAAAAATGATGTCAAAAGGCTGAGAAATGGGCCAGAGAAGAGGGCTGCCTTTTGGCCTGTAATCTGCTCTGCCTCAGTGAGCAGGCAGGTCCTCAGTCTGACCACCTTGCAGCTGTAAGCCATCTGCTGCAGCTTAACTTCTGTCAGAAAAAGGAAGGTGGATGATCTGTTCGCTCCCTGGGAGGAATCTCTAAGAAAACTGTTACCAAGGCTTCCAGATGCTCCAGTTCATCCTGCTTCATCTGGAGCAGCAACAGTGACATACTTTAAAAAGCAGCTTTTCATTTTTTAAACATCTGTTTAATTCCACCTGCATGTAACCAAAATATTTCCACTGCTCCTTCCTGAGGTGTCATGCCTGTGTTTTCCTGAGCAGCTTCCCAAGTATCAGCAAGTTTTGGTAACACAAAAGTCCCTTTTCCATTTGAACCCCGGAGTTCACGGATGCAGTGGATTTGGGAGTCTGATGCATCTGGGAACTAAATTAGCCACAAAGAGACTCAGGGGTGGGAGGGCGGATAGAAAGCTGTCTGTACCCTCTCTGAATTTAAAAACAGATTCTCATTTCGTAACAGCTTTTTGTCCCCATGTGAACATTCCCAGAATTAGTGAAGGAGCAGAGAAACGATTAGGGACAAGGTTTGGCTAAAATATCTGAACTGACACTGATAGTGAGTGTCAGTGAGAGGCACTGGAGAAGCAGGAGAAGAGATGAACTGCGGGTTGGCCTGGGACTGGCCTGGGTCTGCCATAGCTCTGCTCACCTTCAGGGCAGGCAGAAGTCAGGGATGCTGAATGTGTCTGCAGGATGAGGGTCAGTGAGTCAGGAAGGAGATGATCATATGGAAAAAGATTAACGAGATTTGTCCTGCTGAACACATCACCACACTTCAGCTCCTGCCCCACTAGGGGCAAACCCACAGGGCTCCTTTGATTAAGTCAACTAATGCCTAGGAGGGTTTACCCCTTCCATCCCCTTCCCACCCCTCAATCTGACACACAAAATCCCCTTGGTCATCTTCACATCAGGACAGACGGACTCCAGCAGTTTCTCCAGGCAGACATCAACACTGCTGAGCCCACAACTGGCCCCTGCATTTAGCTGCCATTTCTGCAAGTCACTGCACTCAAAGCTTTGTTAATTTATTAGAGGGTTGCTTGTTGTTTATGTACTGAGCCAGGTAGAAAACAGCTTCTGCATAAGAGGATAATTGCAGTCAGATAAGCTCTTCAGAGCCAGCATTGCAAAAACACGATACGATGTAGACCAGCAGTTGTCTGGGTAAAATAGAAACATGGACAAGTTTTTGGGTTGGAACATGTTTCCCCCATCTATCACAGACTCCCTGCCTGCCTTTGGGCAAATCATTTGATGTATCTCAGTTCTCTGTACATAAAAAAGGTGATAAAAATGCCTCACTCTGGCAAACTTGCCCCTGGAGAAGAGGACCTGGTGCTTGGTTGTGCAGCAGTGGCAGCTGCTTTCCCACTTTGCCCTAAGGGATTTCTTTCTAAGTTGCCCATCTCATTTAGGCAGCGTGTTCTGTCATCAGGGTCTTGCTCTCCCAGACTGGATACTCCTCCTCCTACAGTCCCACAAAGAAATTTTTGCCCAAGCTGTCACTCCTGAGATGACAAACAGCACTATAAATGCTGGATTGTGTGATGAGAACAGGCAGAGTTGGACGGGCTGATGGCAGCCTCAGCCTAAACTCTTCCAAAGTGTCATGACTGAAAGTGATGCAAGTGGCTGGAAAGTTCAGAGCATGACTGGTCTTCTATGGGCTTGGTGTTGCCAAAAGGCACTAGGTATCCAGGAGGTGGGATCCAGTGCTCAGCACCACTGTAGCAGCAGCAGGAACATGTTTGCTGCTTCACTGCCTCATTCCATCTTTTCTGATCCTGTGGGGACCCACAAGAGCTGTGGGCAGGGAGCAGGTTACCCATGCCCTGCTCAGCTCAGCAGTGCTGGGCTGGCAGCAGTGTCTGAGCGCAGGAGGGTCAGATCCACTCCTGAGATAAACCCAGGGATTTGGCTGAAAATCCATTTGGCTCTGTGTTCCCCAGAAAAATGACTCACAAGCCAGTGTCTGCCACTGAGAGATAGGTATGACACCGAGTGCCCCCTGGGGAAGAGCTGTGTCCCCAGGGTATGAGCAGAGCACGCAAGAGCTGAGCAGAGACCTTGCTGGAAAGCACAGAGCCTTATAAAGGCAGTGCTCCGGGTTTGTCCTTCTCTCAGCTCTTCAGGCGATGAAAAGGACGACTCACAGCCCTAATTAGCTGGAACATGCTAATACCACTGAGCTTCCCTGGCCAGCAAATTTGGCACAAGGCATATGGGACACTTTCCAAACAACTGCTCAGGGGAGTGCGTGCCTGCAATTTATTATTTGATGAGCAGTTTCCCCTCTGCCTTCGCTGAAGAGCTCACACCAGACACGAGGGAGGTGAGTCTGGAGCCTGCAAATCTACTTTGAAAGCCATTTCGTGCTGAAGAGAGAAGAGACTTATTTCTCCCCAGGCATTTAAGATATTTAAGGTACCAGGGGAAATATGGCTTTGCACAGCATTACCTCTGGGAGCACTCAGTGCCTTCGAATGGTGCAGCTCATAGTGCTCAGCTTCCCATGGGGAAAACCACGCTCCTTCAGGGTGACATTCACTCTGGGCATAAGATGCAGGGCCAGAGCGTGTGCATTGTTATTTTGCAGAGTAAAGCAGAGGAGCACAGCCAGCCCAGGTAGCTGGAGAAAGAGGAAAGGTAGCAGGGGCCTTGGTGCTGTGTGTCCAGGATGGAGACATTAATTATTCCCTCTTTTGACATCTGTCCTGGGCATGGCAGTACCCCAGCTAATTGCCCTGAAAAAGGAGGAGGAAGGAGCCTCCTCATCTTCTTACTCCTAAAAGGAGTAGGAAGGAGCCTCCATCTCGTCTCCTATTACACATAAATCAGTTTGTGAGCTTTGGATGGGAAGCAAAGGGCAGGACTCTGACAAAGATCAATTCATTCCTCTGGTAAGATCATCACTCTCAGTATTTACTGTACTGCCAAAACCAGAGGCAGGAGCTGCAGCCTCCTGAAGGCCACCACCTGCCCTTGGCCTCACCTTCAGCCTGGCTCCCGTGGCAGCCCTGGCCCCAGGACTGTTCAGGGCAGCTCTGACACAGGGTTTGAGTGGCAGTGAGCTGCCCAACCAACCACTGCCACAACCTCACCAGTACAGACTCTGGGAACAGCTCAGGTTTGTACAGTATTCCCAGGACTACACTGGTTTGACCTGCCCCTCATCCTTGGCATTACCTGCAGCCAAGGCACATCTCTCCCTGCTCCCTCCCCACTGCATCCTTTACAAAACATTCGTTGTTATGGTGACAGCTCCGGAAGGAAAATCTTTTTGAAGATCTTTCAGATTTTTTAACAAAGGTACAGCCACTTTAATTATTTTCTTTACGGGAGTTGGTTGTCTTGTTCAATGGCAACTGAATTTCTTTCATTTTGTTTCTGGCGACCACTTTGGTGATTCTCAGGCTCTGGCTTTCAGTGTGTGGCTGTGAAAAAGTGGAAGGGGGAGAAGTAGAGCCAGGTTGTAAAGAGCTGCTTTCAAATCCTTTTGGGAGCACAGGAGGTGCCTCTAGGCTGAGGCTGCTGAGCTGCAGGCAGTGTGGAGTCTGAGTTTCTCCAAAATGAATGAGATGATCGGCATCTTTCTCAAATAGCAAAGTGCAAAATAAATAGCAAGGGGGGACATTTATGCCCAATAACCTGTGCTGTGTGTGAAATGCTGCACTGAGAAACACTGTTCTTGTGAAATCTTCTGCAGAAATGTCCCTTGGCTTTTGAAGTCTGTGTGATGGTAAAAGAATTCTCTCCGTTTCCAGTGAACGGACTGAAGATTTTCATATGTGACCTCAGGGAGAGAACTGGGCTCTGTAGATGTCTCTAATGCAAGTAATGAATATAGCAAACAGCCTCAGCCCAGCCAGGAGAAAGCAATCTGAGTATGTGATGTGACCACAGGCGTGGATTTCATGGCTACTGTGTTCTGACCCTGGAATGTGGATGCTAATGGACCAGATTCCAGCATCCTGAGCAGCCAAGCCTGCCCAGCCCATTTTTGTAAGACAAGGTCATGAAGACCTTTCCCACACCCCTCCTATAGAGAGCTGAGGTCAGAAACCTAAAAAAAACCATTAAAAACCAAAATGTGCAAATGCTTCAGGCTCTGAAGGGGCAGCTTAGCACATCTATGAGTGTTCAGCACCCTGAACCAGAGATCCAAGCAAAGGAGAAGAGCATTCCAGGCATCCTGCACGCAGTGACCAGCGGGTGGGCTGGGGGCTGACACAAAACCCATCACAGGGAAGACTGAGAGGACAAAGCTGTTCTGGCCAGGCCTATGCTGCGTGTGGAGTATCAGAGAGGTTTCATGTGCAGCTCAGAGTAAACAGGCAAACAAGAGGCAGCCAGAAATGTTAATATTTGCAGAAATCTCCTGGTTTTGGCGCCTGGGTGTGAGGAGCTGAAGGATGCTGGTGGAATGCAAACGTGATGGATTCTTGGCTGCCCGGAGGGGTGGCATGGGGAATCTCACAGGGCAGGACAGACTGCCTGACAGGCCTGCTCATGATGGTTCACACAAGGAGTCCTGGGGAGGGAGACCGGGCTGAGAAGTTCAGTAGCATATGAAACTGGTCCTCTGGAATTGAGTTTTTTGAGCATCCCTGGGGAAAAACAAACAAACAAAAACCATGATTAGGCCATGTTCATCCTCCTTTGCCTGTTTCAGACCTTGTTTCCCTCCCTCCAGGTAGTAGGTGATGGATTTGTCCATGCTGATCCCCAGCCCTTCTCCTGGATACATGAGGGGAAAAACAACACAAACCTTCAGACTCCTGCCCTCACTTCACCTGGGTCCTTACATGGCGTGTTTAGGATGGTTTAAACCTACTCAACACCTCTTCCCATCTCTACAGGGCTTTTACCTGGACCATGGCTGCCAGCTCATAGACAACTTTAGAGGCTCCAAAGTCTTGAAGGCTCTGCCTTTAGCAAAACAGCAATATCATCTGGGACTGGGAAGAAAATATTGGCAAATAATGGCCAGCTCTGGTCACCTTCCTCCTGCAGCTTTTTATCCAAATACACCATAGCTCAGAGCATTGCTTCATTTCCTGCTTGCCTTTCTAACCGAGGCCTCTAAATCATGTCCCTGCAGCTGAGGTCACGGAGGGAAGTGTAATATCCATTAGCAGTGATGCTGCTATTACCTCATCCCTTCTTCTTTCACTCTTTTATTTCTGTTTACAGCAATCCCTTTCCACTTCTTCCCCCTCCTGGTCTCAGTGCAGGAAAGAGCTGGCAGGAGCCAACAGAAGCAAAGCTTCCTGGGATGCAGCCTGCTTTTGGGGACATGGGGAGTCTGGGGGTTTCTCCTGGACCAGCAGCACCCCACTCCTTCCTGACCAGAGATGCCAAGGGCAGTGGGAAGGGCTGGCTTCAAGCTACCCCATCCTCACCCCCATAGAGTCCTTCACCTGGGGCTTGTCCAGGTCAGCACACGGAAAAGATCAACCCCAATTTACCCCTCTGCCCCTCTCCTATCCCACAGCCGGGCACTGCTCAGGGAGAGCCACTAGATCCTCCAGGACAGACTCCAGGAGAGCAGGATCCAGAGGAATCAAAGTCCTCAGAGTGTATTTTCACTCAACCAAAGTGAAACAGGGAAATCAAAAAGCAAAGCTTCTTGCCCTCTGTGGAATTTCCCTGCCTGCAACTGGAGAGCTGACACAAGGCACTGACACTGGGATCAGCAGTTGCTTCCCCTTCCCCTCATGTTTTGCTGACACCCCAGGGAAGGTCCCCAGCAGCCAGACCCACTGCACTGCCCACTTCATCCCCCTCCTCCTGCAAGGCCAAACAGTTCCTCTGACACCCATCTCCAAAAATATATATTTAGTGCATGGAACAGAGAATGGTGAAGAGTTTTGGACCTAATCCACATGCTTTGGGTCAAAGCCCTTCTCAATACATGTTATCCTTCACCTCCCCAGTGCATAATCAAATTCTCCAAACACAGCATTCCCAGCCCAAAGCTTGGAGCCTCCCAAGAGGGATATGCTAAAAAAAGAAAGAAAAACATTACATTGCCAACTGAAGTGAGTGCTGAAAGGAAGGAGATGCCAGGAGCACTTAAACAGGAATCCGAGACCGGGGGACGCTGGGGTGTGTGTTTTCAATCCCCAGAAGGGAGACGTGTTCATTGGGAAATGACTGCCACTCACTGCTAGTTTTGGACCTTGTAGTTGATGTCCCAGAAAGTGAAACAGCCATGACAAGGACATCCCCATCTGAATTAGAATTTTCTTCTTGGATTGATGGATTAGTGCAGCGCATGGTAAAATGGTGCCACTCCCCCTTTGGCTCTGAAATCTGCATTTGCAGCTCAAACCTGCAAAGATGGAAATAAGCAATTTTACATGAGCGACAGGTTCTGTTTGCAGCAAGGGGAGTTATTTGGGAAAACCTATACATCAGGGCGTCCAGGACTCTGTTGGGTGCTGAAGGATGTCCTGCAGCACCTGAACCCAAGCTGGCAGCTCCACACGCTGGTGCAGAGCATCTCTTCCAGGAGAGCAGCATCCCACAGGCCCATGCCAGGCCTGGGCAGGGTATGTGCTGGCACTGCCCAGCCTGGTGCCATGCCAGGGGAAGGCTCCTGCTGTTCATACTGCACAGAGGGACCAGGACAAGGCTGCAGCTGGGGCTAAAGGGGGAGCTGATGGGGAAGTTCAACATCAGCTGAGCTATCCCAAATTCTGCTGTTTCAGGGTGAAGCTTCAGTTATCCAGCTGCAGCCTCTCCAAACAATGGGCCTGCAGGTGCCTCAGGGAGGCTGTCACCTTCTGGGCTCCATGACAGGGAGAGATGAGTTTTGACCACAGCACAGATCCTGACTCACAGAGACACCTCCCAGCACTGTTGGCTTGGGCTGCTGGGGGAACACAACCTTTCACAGCACATTCCAGATCTCTGCTAAAAAGCAATTATTGGTGCTTTTACCTTTCTGCAGAGCCTCACAAATAAAGGATTGCAGTGCTGCAACAGGTGAGGGAGCAGCATCCTGGTTCACCCTAGGCTGTGTGTCCTGTACTGGAGTCTTGACTGTGTGTCTGTGCATAATGTCTCCTGGAGGGACAGTGGCAAAGCCAGCAGGCTGGACACAGATGACAAAGCCATTTCTCTCTCAAAAGGGTGCACCTAAGCAGATGATTCAGCTCCCATCCAAAATCCATGAGTTCAAAGCCAGCTGTTTCTCAGGATTGCTGGCACGAGGCAGGAGGATGGGAGGTAAAACCAGCCACTGTCCCACTAGGATGGGCTGGAACTGGCACTACTCCCATTCAGCCCTGGCATGTTCACAGGGTGAGAGCCAGCCTAGTGGAAGCACAAAGATCTAAATGTGGGGACTGAGGTTTTGCTGCATGAAGTCACAGCTGAGAGGAGATTGTTCAGGCATCCCTGCATCCTTGTGTCATCCCCATGTCCCAATGTTACCATCCTAGGGATATTCCCAGGGGCACTCTTCCATGTTGTGCAGTGGAAGGGATAAAAGAGCAGCAATGGGAGCAGGTTCAGTCTGCTGAAAACAATCCCTGCCCAGTGAGTTCTTGTCCCTCACTGCCCAGTGAGCAGTGGGGACCGAGCATCCCTGTCCCAGAGCCACCATGGGTACTGGAGCAGAACGGTGCAGCCAATGCCCACCTTGCTCAGAGAGCTGGAGCAGTCTTGAGCCCCCACAATAACTGTGTGGGAGCCACCAGTCCATTTGGTCATGGCCTGACCTTGTTGGTGTCCATGGATGTCACTTGCTTGGCCAACCAGAAGTCAAGGGGTGTACCTCGCTTGCCCATGGCCAGCATCCCCCAGGACTGATTGCTCCTCATGCATGCAGGGATGTTCCAAGTCCAAACATCAGCATGGGGCTGTGGCTGAGAGCAAGCCCAGAGGGCTGCTGGGGACAAAGCAGAGACCAACACGTGCAGGCAGGGCTGCTGTGGCCACATGCCAGTGACCAAGCACACACGGTGCGAGAGAAAGCCTGGGAAAATCCCTCAGACAAGCAAATGAAGATGGGCAGAAATACTTTCTGCTCTAATTGCACTGCTGTAATGAGAAAACAGAGCACCAGGAGGAGGAGGGCAGTAGCTGGACAGTGCCTGGCACATTGCCCTTTTGGGGGCATGCTCTGGTTCTAATGGTGGTTAGGAAGGAGACAGGTGGTCTACGCAGCTCTTGTGAGTCCCTGTGTCCCCTCTCCTTTCAGTTTTATTTGCTTTTACTTCCAGTATTGAAAGTTCTTGTGATTTTTCTCACATGTCCACCAGTGTCTGCCACTTCCCACATCATAGGGCCCATCATCAGCTGACCACACAAGGATGAAAACCCTTCCTTCTTTCTTTCTTTTGCAAACAAGCCCGCAGCCCTCGTGATTTCTGAGGAAACCCAAAGCTGTGACCCCAAAGCGTTGGCCAGAGCTGTGTTCTGAAGGTACCGTGAGCAGGGGAGAGAGAGGGAGGCTGTGACCTGGAGCTCATTTCTGTGCTCTTTACTGAATGCAGCAGTGAGACAGGAGCTGTGCAGCGCAGGGCGGTGCAGGGGCAGTGCAATACAGCGCAGGACAGTGTCAGGCCAGTGCAGGGGAGGCGCAGGGGCAGTAAAGGGGCAGTATACGAGCAGCAAAGGGACGGTCCAGTCCAGTCCAGTCCAGTCCAGGCCAGTCCAGTCCAGTCCAGTCCAGTCCAGTCCTATTCACTGCATTACGGCCTCGCACGCGCCTTCCCGCGGGCGGCGCGTGAAGCCCCCGCAGCGGGCCCGGCGCGCTCGCTCATGATCGCGACACAGGCCGGGACCGCGCCCCGCCCCCTCCGCGGTTTCCATCCAATGAGCTGGCGGGCGCGCGGCGTGTCCGCGTCGTGATTGGTCAGGGCGCACGTCAGTCCGAAGAAGGGGCGGGGCCGGGCCTGGTGGATGCCCCGAGTTCGGTGGATCGGAGGTGGGAAAGCGACGGGACGGGACGGGACGGGACGGGACGGGACGGGACGGGACTAAACTAAGCACGGTGGGGTCTCTGGGATGGCGGGGGACCGGGGCTGCGCGCAGGGGAGTGGGCAGTGCGCACCGCGGGACTGGAGCCGAAGGGGTACCGCACATGGCAGCAGCGGTGCCGCATCGGCCCTGGAGCTCCTCGGGATGTGGGTGGGTGCTGACAGCCCTCGGGCCGGCTGACCGCCGCGCTGGGGCCCTGTGCGGACACAAGGCCGGGCCCTGTCAGACGCACTGAGCAGTTTTGCTGAAGTGACGGGAAACAGAAAGTTGTTACCGTGCAGAGGGAGTGACCCCCGGCCAGGGCTGCTCTGTAATTCGAGGCTTTCCAGAGCTGCATACACCCAGCGTAGCAGCTGGGCAGGCCCTGTGCCTCCCGCCCGAGGTCTGGTAACCAAACCCTGCCCGAGACCGCAGGAACGGCAGAAGTTCGGCCCAGTCCAGAGGGATGGGGTTTTGTGTGTGGTGGTGGCAGGAAGCTCAGGGTGCGCCCTGTGTGCCAGCAGGGATGGCCGGCAGGAGCCAGGACCGGAGCCTGCGGGAGGAGCTGACCTGTGCCATCTGCTGCGAGCTGTTCAGCGAGCCCGTCATGCTGGACTGCATGCACCACTTCTGCAAGGGCTGCATCCAGGAATACTGGGAGAGCTGCGCCCGCGTCCCCTCCTGCCCGCAGTGCCGCCGCAAGTTCCCCAGCCGCGCTTTCCGCACGCACTACCTGCTCTCGGGGCTGGTGGAGAAGGTGCGGCGCTGCGGCTCCGAGGAGCACCAGCAGAAGATGCAGGTGAGTGGCTTCTGCCAGGCTGGGGAGGAGGGGGCAGGTGCCACACAAGCCCTGTGCAGCCACCATCCCTCCTCCCACAGGCGGTTCCCCCACTGCGAAGCCAAGTACACTGACCCAAGTGCAGTGACATTTGTGTCTCTTCCTGATTAGTCCCTCTCCCTGTTTCCTTAGAGCTGTCTGTCTTTTGAACACTTTTCTTTTACATTTGTTTCCCTCACTGCTGTGTCTGATTCCAGCCGCAGCTTTGTCATTTCTCGTTTAAGGACATGGTCCCTAAGTGAGAGGAGGGTGAGGGGTGCTTGTGCCAGGTGCTCTGCTTGAGGGGACAGTCTCTTCACAACATGCAGCATTTAAAGCTTGTGCAAACAGATATCCCAGGCTAGAGCTCCCAGTGTTAAAAATAAATTGGATTCATTACATGCACAGATACTTAATTCTCAAGGCTGTGCATCAGGTGCTTGCTTCTCCTTACAGCCTTTATAATGAGATCCTGTTGCAGTCTTCTGATGCTGACCATAGGAATTGGGACTGTTCCTGAATCACAGCAGAGTGGTGAAATGGCCTCCCTGCCTTCTTTTCCTTGCTTCTGCAGAAGCACCTGCAAGATGCTTTGGAAGCTCGTCAGAAGGAGATGGAGAACTTGCTGCAGAGGAAGCATGTGGTGCAGGGGGACATCTGCAGCCTGACGGTAACACCCTGTGGGAGCGGCTCTTCAGGCAGCTTCTGGGGCAGTGTTCACAGAGGATGTGTGTACCACTTCAGCTGAGGTTTAGCTCAGCTTCCTGGAAAAATCTAGAGTAACGGTGGGGATCTACACAAACTCCCCTGCATGTAGGCCCAAGTTCATCACTGCTGGATATACAGCAGAGGTTTTGGGAGGAGCATTAGCACTCATTAATGCAGTGTTTACAAAGTGCATTGGTGCAGCAGAGCTGAGACATGGTGAGTGGTGAGAGCTGTGGGCAGCCTGCTCTGGCCCTGCAGTGCTGCCTCTTTGGGAGAGCATTAACTCTTGGCAGCTCTAAAATCCACTCATGTCAGAAGGGATGGCAGCAAAGCTGAAGGAACTGGGTCACTGGCAGGGTTGGCACTGCAAGAGTGATGGCCTTGTCACAAGGACAGTGTTGGGATTCAACACAATCCAAGGTGATTGAGTAACCTGAGTGCTCTCCGTGGGCGTGAGAGGGACCAGGCTCCCTGTTGGTACAGATCCATGAAGTGAGAACAGCCACAGGCTGACTGTGCTGCTCTCTTGGGTGGCATAAAAGCCTTAAAACCAAGGAAGGGGAGTTAAAGGAAAATGGAATTAGTTCAGAGATGAGATAAAACTGAGAGGGGAAAAACCCGCTGTCTTCTGACTGGAGCCTCTGATCCCCCAGCCTGCACCATTTCAAACTTTGGCCCCTTGCCAGATGTGGAATAGACCTGTGAGATTAATGAAGAAGTATTAGCAAATAAGCACGTGTTTTCCTGTTGCTGTGCAAGAGCCAAGAGGTGTCTCAAGAGTAAAGGAGCAAATCACTGATCTGAACAGGGAGGCCCTGCACCTCCTCTGTGGTTCTGGTGTGTCAGCACAAACACCTGCTAGAGCAAGAGGAGGCTGGTGAAGCTTCAGATCTCTAAGGGAGATGGGTTTCCTGTGGGGAGAAAGGGATGTGCACTTCAGGAAGCACTCTTTGGGAAAGTAATGAGGGCTAAGGTTGCACTTGGAGATTAAAAGCTTAAAGATATAAGGAAAATAAAAAGTCATTGGCTGTCTCTTGTAAACAGGCAGGAAGGCAGTGAGAACACAACAAGGTTGGCTGGCAAATAAACAACTGGAAAAAAAAGTGACCTCTGGATAGAGCCAAATGGGATTTTATCAGCCTTAATGACAGAGATTAGTTTGTGCAGCTCTCCTGTCAGGCAGGTCTGCTCAGGGTCTGGAATGATGTGAAATAAATACAAACTAACCTGAACAGCTGAATCCGCAGCTCCACAAAATTTAAAGAGCTTCAGTCTTGCCCACAGGCAAATTCCTGGTGGTGTGGGAGAGGGCTGTTGCTGCATGTGGGGATTTCTAGTTACAGTGACCAGGCCTTTGGCGGAGCTGGTTTTTGGGGTTTGTTTGTTTGTTTGTTTTTTCCTTTGGCTCTGCAGCCTTGAAGGTTGTCCTTGTGTCCTGTTCTCCATCCAAAATGTCACTGCTATGTCTAAACCTCAGATTTCCAAGGCTCTGTAAGCAGAGTATACTGTGCACCTACCTGTGTGTTTTAGCTGTTGGACTCACTTTCTGCCTCTTCCCTCTGCTCAGAAAGTGTCTGGGGAGCTGAACTTCAAGATTCGGGCTGAGTTTGCTCGCCTTCATCAGATCCTGGAGGAAGAGGAGAGAGCTGTGCTGGCAGAGCTGGGTGAGAAGGAGGAGCGGTCACTGGCCCAGCTGCACAGGCACGTTGGCCAGCTGGAAGAGGGGATGGAAGTGCTGCAGAGGGACATTGAGCACGTCAAACAGACCCTGAGCAAGATGGAAGATGTGTCACTGCTGGAGGTGAGATGCTTTGCTGACTATGGCAGGAGGCTGAGGGATGTTTCAGGATCTCAAATTGGGATGGGATAGTCTTAAATGACAGCACTAGGCTGTACCCCAAAGTCATTCTCACTGCCATCCCTCTGGATTATCTACCCAGTCCCTTGGAGTCTGGAGACTTTAGCCACAAGGGATACAGTGACATCAGATGTGGTGGGTCTTGGGAGCCTTCCTCATTCTCCATCCAAGTGCCCAGACAGTTTTCCCCAGGATGCAAGTCCTGGTAGCTTGGTTTCCTCTCTCTGTGCTGTATGGCAGCAGGAGGTAGGACAAGGAACTTACTTGTGCAGCTGCATGAATGAGAGTGACTGTTAATTCTCTCTGCTTCTCACTGCAGGTGGAGAGCCTGGATATCAGGTACGTGTCTGGCATGAAAGAGGCTGATTCCCTTTTCAGGAGCTTATCTTAGTCTCTGGCTGGGACTGCATGGGAGAGGCACTTTATCTCAAGTTTTGAAAGCATCACAAATTGCTCAGGAAGTTGCTGGTGCTGTGCAAGGTGGAGGCTGATCCCCAGCATACACTGGATGCTCTTCCCAGGGAGCATCCTACGTGTTGACATGGCTGGAAGAGCAGGTAGAGGAGACAGTGGTTTGGAATGGGTGCAAGAGCCATGCATGCTGCAAGAGGGAGCAGACTTTGGGTGCGTCATCTTCTCCCTGCCCTTCCTCAGCTTCTTACCACTCATGAAGCTGCAAAAGTGACCCTGAGGTGCAGGTTTGTCTGAGGCTGGGAGTAGCTGAGGGCCAGAACTGCCATAGGGGGGTCCCTGTCCTCTTCCTCCCTGGGATGCCCCCTGACTCTTGTTTGGCCATGCAGGAATCCTGTTGGGTGTGCTGGGTGTGAGTTTGCCAGGAGTCACTGCTCCACAAGCAGTGCTGCTGGCTCTGTCTTGGACACCTCTTCCCTTGAGCCACTCACTGCACTGGGGGCAGAACTGCATCAGACAGAGCAAGCAGAGACATTTATTTGTGTCCTGTCTTTACCAAATGTGTCACATGCAGCACTGTCCTGCAGCCCTGCCCATGCTTTTCCTGCCAGCATTGGCAGGGGCTCAGCAGGGGGATTGACCCTGCCTGCCTCTCTCTGCCCCAGGCCCTCGGTGCGTGTTGAGACCCAGCCTGTCCTGGACCTGCAGCACTACAGGGACAGCCACAGTGGTCCCTTGCAGTACATCTTCTGGAGGCAGATGCTGCGCTCCATCTGCCCTGGTGAGCACATCGCTGTGAGGGATGGCTGTGGTGGGCTAGGGATGCTCTGCAGAGGGAGGATACAGCTGGTAAAATCTCATGCTTGATGCCTTTGCAGCTCCTGCCCCACTCACCTTTGACCCTGAGTCAGCCCACCCCAACCTGGTCTTCTCCAGAGATCTGACAGCAGTGACAGAGAGGAATCAAGCCCAGCCTGTCCCCATCAGCCCTCGGCGCTTCCGTCAGTGCGTCAATGTCCTGGGCTCGCAGGCCTTCGACAGCGGCCGGCACTACTGGGAGGTCTGGGTGGGCAGCAAAACCAAGTGGGACCTGGGGGTGGCTGCTGAGACTGTGGACCGGGCAGCCAAGGTCAAGCTGTGCCCAGAGAATGGCTACTGGACGCTTCGCCTGAGGAACAGGACAGAGTACTGGGCCACTGCCACCCCCTGGGTGCGCCTGACTCCCCACCAGCCCCCACGGAAAGTGGGTGTCTTCCTGGACTGCCAGGAGGGCACTGTCACCTTCTTTGATGCTGGGGACATGTCCCACCTCTTCACCTTCCACCAGGTCTCTGCAGAGAGATACTGCCCCTTCTTCAGCACCTGCTTCAGTGACGGGAAGGACAACGTGGAGCCCATGCGCCTCTGTCACCTGGCCCTGTGAGGGACCAGGGTACACTGGGGACACCAGCCTGGCTCCTGCCTGGGGCTGTGCTGGAGGCCAGTTCTGCACACACAAGCCTGATGGATGTTGGAGGGCTCTTTGGGTTTCAGTTTTGGGAGGAAGGAGGGGATGAGTCTCTTCCCAGGACCTCTCTGCCCTCCCTTCCCTGTGCCATGGCTGTGGTTGGCGCAAGGCATTCACAGGGGTTCCTGGCACCCCTAGAAGAACAACTTCCCATCCCTGAGCACAGAACAGTTTAGTAACAGCAGCTGCAGGGGAGGTGGCTGTGGGTTGCAGGCTCCTCCTGCCTCTCTGTGCTCCCACCCATAAGCCCCGTAGAGGAGGGCAGCAGTCCTAGGGCACCATCGGGTGCCTTTCAACTCTGCATCCGGACCATGGGCATCCTCTGCTGGAAGAGCTTCCCGGGCAGGGCTCCGGGCCGGCAGCAGAGGGAGCCCGGTGCGCAGCCCAGGGACTGCAGCGCGGCTCCCTCACCTCGCTCACTATTAAAGCTCATTAGAAAGCCAGTGGTGCCTGCTGGGCCTGCTCGAGGCTTGTGTACTGGGGGAATCTGCTGCTCTGGGGTGTGGCACAGCCTGGGGGCACCGAGCAGCCCTGCTCCAGCCCTGGCTCTTCTGTGCCTGCACACTGCTCCCATTGTTCCCACACAGTTCCTTGGAGCACTCCCTGCAGTGGCTTTTCACCATTTGCTGTTTGAGAAAGGAGAGAGGTCCTCTGAGCCTAGCCCTGATCTTGGGCTACAGCATTTTAAGATTTGGCCATCTCTGGCCTGGCTGGGTCTTAAGGATTTGTACATATGAAAAATGGCATGTTCCGATTCTTTCCAAATTCAGCAAGAATGTGGCTCTTTTCCTGTCAGCCCCCCGTGGCCCTGCTGGCAGTGCTGCACCTGCAGGAGGGCGGGCAGGGATCCCTTGGGGGGTAAGTCAAGGGGGTTTGGCTGCTGTGGTTTGTGCCCAGGAGGTGCTGGCAGTGTCTCTGCCTCATGAGTCAGCAGAGGTGCTGGGATGGGTCCAAGCCTGGCTGGTGGAAGTGGTGGGTGGGAGAGAGGATAGCAGTGCCTGGGGTGGGTGGAAATGTCATGTTTTTCCCACCCAAATCCATTCCAGGCTCAAAGCAGAGGCCAGAGCTCCCCAGTACTGCATAGTCCAGTGGTGGCTGAAGCCAGACAGCTCCAGCAGAGGCTCAGCTTTCTGTGGTGTGGGAAAGGCCAGGTGTGAGGCTTTCCAGCTCCCTTTCCTTTAGCCAGTGAGTGCTGAGTCCATGAGCTGGATTCGACCTCCTCTCCCAGCTCTCATCTCTTCTTCCTGCTGCCCCACAGCCTCAGCTCAAATAAGGGTGGAGAAGAAAGAGCTGTTGGCTTGGAAATGGTGCTGCGAGCCGGTCTGTGTTACCCCTGCAAGGGCTGGGACTGGAAAGGCGAGGCTGGTTTGATCACAGCAGGGAGTTAGGCTGGGGAAAGCTGAAACCCATCAGCTCCCCAGGCTGCCCGGGACTGCAGCCAGGTACGGCTGGGCAGCAGCAGGCAGCATCCCCCAGGTGTGAGGGAAGAGGATCCGACGGGCACTGGCAGGGGTGAGCACAGCCCGGCTTTGTTGTCTGCCAGCTCCTGCTGCCCAGCGCTGCTGTGTGCCACTGCCGTGTGCTGCGTGGGCCAGCGCGATGGCACAGGCTGCCAGTGTGCCACTGCCACTGCTGCCACCTCCCACACCTCCCGTGCCTGAGGCAGAGCTGGAGAGCAGCCAAACCCGCTCGTCCCAAATACTCCTGAGGAAGCTCGTCCTTCCTTCTCCTGCTGGGCTGTGCATGGTGGCCGTGGTGTGCTGCTCCCAGGCAGACCCACATTTTGGGGTATAATGTCCTTGCCTGGCCCTGCTGGTGGGGCAAGACAGCTCCTACATACAGAGAGAATGCTGCTCTGGGCTGCCATGCGTGCAGCGTTAGCCCAGTGAGGAAATGCAGTCTGCCACTCAATGCTGCCTGAAAAACACGTTTCTCTGACAAACCAGAGCACCGTGGAGTAGGAGACATAGGTGTGAATGCAGTGACTACCTGAGCTTGGCCTGGGTTCAGGCAGGAGGGGATAGGGATGGGAGAGTGGGCACCATGGGGTTAAAGCACCCCACCCCAGCATCCAGACTCTGCACCTGCCAGGGCCGGCTCTCACCATCTTGTCCCAGGGCCAGGCTGTATTTTTCTTGTGGGTTACCTCATTGCTTTGTCCCTGGGTGTTCCCAGAGCCACCTCAGTGTCCCTTTCCCATAGTTATGTTAGGGCTGGGCAGTGTCCAGCATCTCCTGCCTTGGCAGGCTTCTGTGATCTGCGTGTGTCTTTCTCCAGTGCTTTGGGGAAGCCTTTGCTTCCTCGGGTCCCCCCACGTGCTGGAATGGGGACAAGATTTTAAAATAAGATCCTTTTGTTTCCCAGGGCCGCAACAATGGAAAGATCCCATCGGTCCCACAGTCGCCCTGCGTTTGTGATGGAAAATTCCCCGCCGTGGCGGGGCGAGCCCTCCCCGGTGTCCTGCCATTACTGCCGTTAGATGGCAGCATGGACGGGCTGGTCCTGGCCACCGCCGCCCGCACCGTGCCACGTTCGGACTGCAGCGGGTGGAGGATGCCAAAATCCCTTGATTTTTGGGGTGCCGGAAGATGCCTCTCCCCTCAGCCCCGGGTCAGACCCTGTGGTCCTCTCGCGCTCAGCTTCTCCAGCACCCTCTGACTGTGCACTTCGGCCAGCAGCTCAGTGGTTTCATGGGACTCATTCCTCTGTCACTGTCCACCCCTCACCACCTCACCGCTCACCCCTCAAGGGCACTGACCCTGATGCTGTCCCCAGCATAGGTGCACTGCGTGGCTGCCCCGTCTCTGATTACAGCCCCTGTCACTGGGGAGGGGTATGATCCCGCAGCTTCAGCTCTTCACTCCTTAGTGCTGGACGGTGCCACCCCTCTGTGACATTCCAGCTCTCCCTTATCATGGCAAGTTTTGGAAGTCTCTCCTCAAACCTGTAGGGGCTTGGACATCCACCTGGGGTGAAGGAACACGGCCGCCTTGTGCTCTGCTGAGATCCAGGAAGGAGGTGATCCAAGAGGAGTGTGCTGACCAGTGATGGAGTTGGCACTCTCTGGGTTTAAAACTCACTAATCAGGACGGGGGGAGTCGGGTAAAATAAATTCTGTGACTTAGAGTCCCTCTGAGGGTTCCAGGGAGGGACAGGGTGATTTCTTCTGCAGCTTTGGCAACGTGAGCAGTTGAGTGCACCAGAAGTTTTCCTGCCTTTTTGAAGCCATGAGCACATGGCTTTCATTCGGGCTCTTTCTTCACTGCCTACGAGTGAGTGTAGTTAATAATCCCCTGGGGCGCAGTGCGGGGCCATGTTAATTTATCTGTTCAGCGCTCGTTGGGTGCACAGGGCTGTACCGGCTGTGTCACCGTGCTCCCAAAGCTCTGCCATCGCCTCCGTCTGCGGCGCATTCGCAGCCCGTTCCGAGGCAGAGCCGCTGCCGCTGGCAGTGGCAGCGTTGTGGGGGCAGCGCCGCTGGCACCAGTGGGACGGCAGCGCTCGTCTGCCAGCGCCACGGGCGTGTGGGGGTTTGGTGTGTACCTGCCACGGAACCGTGCGGATGCCACACTGAGCGGTGCTGAGGGACAACGTGGCTGTTCCACGCTGCTGGCGCTGTGCACGCATGGACAGCGTGAGTGGGGGGCCCCGCTGCACCCCCGATGAAAAAGGGTGCAAGTGTGAGCACACACAAGTGCGTGCGTGTCTTTGTGTGCCCCAGGGAGTGCGGGAGGAGGGAGGTTCAAGGCGTTGTGTGCAGGACTGTGTGCCTGGGTGTGTGCATACAGGTGTGAGGTGTGGAACTGAGGGGGTGCACTGACATGAAGGGGTGCGTGCAGGCAGGTGCGAGATGTGTTCCATCGCTTGAGGTGCTTGTGTGCTGTTGTTGAGCGTGTTTGTGTGCATTCCCTCTGCTCCGAGAGGCCGGGATGTGCACCCAGGCACAGACAACAAACAGGCGATGTGCAGGCATTCTCACACAAGTGCAGGGAGATACACAGGGTGCACACAAGTGTGAAAATACACGCAGGTGTAGGGGTGCACATGTGCCCATGGGTCAGGGATGATGTAGACCCACGCACTCGGGTGGGGAACACACTTGCCCCCCAGATGCAGGGGATGCAGACCCACATAGAGGTAGAGACGCCCAGGTGGGAAGGGATGCGCAAAGCCCCGCTAGCGCGGAGAGCGCGGATTCCCCGTCAGTGCCCGGAGCTGCAGGTGCGCTCCCCCCAGCCCCCTCTACCGACCCGCCCACCCCTCCCCGACC
>WAAE01008291.1:258098-290170 GCA_013400495.1 Nicator chloris
GAGGCTCGGCGGCGGGCGGCCCGGGCGGGCGGAGGAAAAGGAAGCGGCCCCGGTGCTCCCCGCCCGCCGCCGCCGCGCGTCGCCGCAGCTGGGGCGCGGCGGGAGCAGAGCTCGGGCGCGGGGCGCTCGCACCGCTCCGCATCGCACGGACCTGCCGGCAGCCCCGGAGATGAGGAGAGTTTGCACGCTGCCCCTCTGGCTCTGGCTCGGCATTGTCTCGGAGGCAGGTGAGCTGCCGGGGCTACGGGCTGCCCTGCCCGCTCTGATGCCCGTTCCGCACCTGCGGGCGCGCTGGGGACGGGGCTGCTCCGGCGGGACGGGACGGGACTCGGCGCCTCTGCCCGCGTGTTCCCCAGACCCCGCAGGGACCCGCACTGCCCGTCGCGGCGATCCTCACCCAGGACGGGGATGTGCCGTGCCCTGGCGCTACCCGTCCCGGGCTCCCCCATCCCCGGCTGGGACCGGCGCTCCCGGTCCCGGCGACTTCTATCCCCGACGGGAACCGGCGCAGTCCACCCTGGCGTGCCCCGTCTCGGACCGGCGCTGCCCGACCCATCCCCAGCCAGAATGCGCCGCGGTGCCCGCCCGGGTGGCCCCGACGGCGGTGACAGTGTGCCCGCAATGACAGGACGGGACGGGAGCACCCTGCTGCGGTCCCCGCGGGGTCCGGGGCCGCGGGGAGCCCACGCCGTGCTCGTGCTGCGGATGTCTCGCTGCGAGCGAGGAGAAACCCCACGGGACCCTCGCGGGAGGGATGTCGCTGCGCGGGGACGCGCCTGGCTGGAGGGGAGGCTGGAGGCCAGACCCGGCTCTGTTTATTTATTTTTTTCACGCACAGTCATTAATTTGTGTGTGCCGGGGAGGAAGGCGTGAGGAGGCGGGGGTCCATGCAAAGCTGTCCAGCCTGCCAGTCCCAGCTCTGGTCCGCCTCGGAAGTCACCCGAGGCAGATCCCAGCGAAATGCTTTCCCTTCCTTTAGCACTTCTGTGGCAAAAGGCTGCTGGGCAGAGAGTGCAGAACCACGGCAGAGATGGGGCTGCAATGCCTGTCTAGCAATCAGAGCCCGTGAGACAGGGCAGAGCTGGGTGGGCACTGCCAGGGAAGTGAGGACTGGACACCCTACCAGATAGCCCCAGAAGAACTCTTTCTTGCACAAGTAAAGCATTTATAGCCCAGAACAGAGCAAGACTGAAAGAAAGTTAGTAATGGTGGAAGCTTGCAATGTGGGGAAATGAATTTTGGGACCATAAATAGAATTTTCTGTAGCATCAGCTCAGTGACTCGCTGTCACCAGTGGCATTTGCTGCTATCGTTGAAGTGAGCTCACGGGAGAGCTGCAGGTGTGGTGTGAACAGCATCGCCAGCAGTGTCACTGTCAACCTGCTCTGCCCAAAAAGCCGCTGATGGCTCTGGTGTCATGGGGCCGAAGGGCACAATGGGTGGTCGGAGCTCAGGGAATGCTCAGGGAGCCTGGGCAGAAAGGAACCTGCTGCTGGTGGCATTGCAGTGGGAGCAACTGTTCGAAGCTCTCTTGTTAGCAATTTGTAAAGCACAGGGTAGCTGCTCCCGCATTCTTTCATCTCCTGGAGGTGCAGGAGCAGTGCCTGGGAGGCTCTGACCAGCACAGCTGTGTGGCCTCGTCAGCACAGGGCTGAGCAGAGCTTTGAAGCTCTCGGTGCTGCCTGATTAGTGCAGCGGTGAAGGGCGATGTGGAACTCAACTGGGGGATGGTACCATGGGGATTTGCTTCCCCTCCTTCCCTTCTATCAGTGAGGATAATTTGTCAGTGTGTAAGTGATGCACAAATTTCTCAGTAACCATCATCCCAATGGGGTGCAAATATTTGCTCCCCTTGGAAGGGATGTGTGTGTGAGAGTGTTCCACCTGTGAAGGATGAAATAATCACCTCAGGATCATGAAAGGTCTGTTCTGGCACCACACTGCCTGTTTAAATGGGCCAGAGTTAGAGGATGCTGTGTGTAAGAGCACAAAACTCTTATACATTCCAGCTCCATGGTGCTCCCAGGATGGAGTGGAGCTGGGGAGCTGCCCTGTGCAAGCAGTGAGATGGGGGGGAACAGGCACAGGTTCAGCCCCAGCATTCTAGATCATCTTGGCCTCTCAGGGTAACCCTTAGTGAATGGTGATGAGACCATGTGCTCCCTGAGCCACCATCTTCTGGACACAGAGCAGTCCTGAGACCCCCACAGCCAAACAGTCCCGTTGGGGACACTGGCTTGCTGCTTCCAAGGGCGTATGGCCATTGTGTGAGGGAAGGGCCCGTGCTTGTGTGGGACCTGAGCCGATTGCTTGGCTGCTGCTGCCTGCTCCCCTCTGGGGTCACACAGAATTCCCGGCCGGGTGCCCGGACAGCCCCGCGCTGACCGTGCCAGCAGCAACAGTTGCCTGTGCAGCTGGGATTTGAAGCAGTTGCTTTATTGCAAGTAATAAACATGGGCCGTTTCAGCAACACCCTTTCATTCAACAGCCCTGACTGCACAGCAATCCCACCAGGCTCAAACTACAGCGATGAGCCAGGGCCTCCGAGGGGAGTGGGTGTTTGGAGGGTTGCAGCCCGTGGTCCCTGGGGGCTGCCAGAGAGGGGACAGCCACGGCTTCTGTGCTGTACTGCCTGCTTAAGGATGATTTCAGATGAGGGAGCTGCAACTACTGCTCTGGGATTTGGCATGGGCACGCGAGCCCGCGGCTCACTGCCTGCACAAACACCCACCAGGGCGTCACTGAGCTCAAATTGACGTCTGGTCTGAGGGACACTCCCCCAGCAGCACAATGTCCCCAGCCAGTGCAGGCAGGGTGGACGGGGCTTCCTCCAGTGTATCCCGTTCCACTCTGCTGCCTCTCTCCCATGGGCTTGCCCCATGCAGGATCACTGTCCCCAGGGTTTCCCCTGGCCCTGCGTTGTTGCGGTGTTTTCCGGGGCAGGCGTGGGAAGGGCAGGTGATCCAGCCAGCCAGGAGGGAACAGGCTGTTCCCGGCATCCCGAGGCAGTTCCTGGAGAAAGAAGGGGAGAGCGGGATCCCACGGGAACGGCAGCAGGAGGGAGGGGACCGTGGCCAGGGAGCCACGGGGACATCCACCACACTCAGGTGTTTGTCGTGCAGAGCAGGAGCGGGCTCTCCCCAGCTCTGTCCAGTTCTCAGCAGCTCTGGGGAACAAGGTGAGCCCTGGGGATAGCACCTGTCTCACCCACCTTCTCCTCAGTCACTCCAGCTGGCACAGCAGAGGTGACTTTGCATTCAGCCTGCTGGACTGAAACAACCCCAAAACAATGGGTGCAAGGCAGGGGACTCCTCACTCCCAGTTTGGGGGGGCTGTGCATTTAAACCAAGTGGGGGGAGAAGTTGCAATAAGCTGGAGGTGATGGGGAGGTCCTGCAGGTGCAGGGAGAAGCAGAAAGCCCTGTGGTGGCCGGACCCCGCAGGCTCCAGTGCCCATGGAGGGTGGGGTGCCAGCAGTGCTGGTGGTTTCCGTGTGAGGAATGACTAAAGCCACAGGGCCCTTCCGCTGGGAAAGACAGGCTGGGGCATTGTGACTGAGGGCTGCAAAATCAGGGCTCGCCTGGAGAAGGCAGTTCCTGGTGGATTCCCATGTTGGGAGCATGGTGGGAGGCTGATGCACGCTGCCGAGCAGCAGTGGAGCTCATCTTCACTGGGCCTTGTGCATGTGAGATGTTTGCCTGGGTCCATGGGCAGTTGTGCATGGAAAAATACATGGGTTTGCAAGGAGAAAATCCACGGGTGGTTAGTTCAAGCGGAAAGCCCCCCTTTCCCACCTTAGACTGCAAGCCAGAGGTGCCCAGTGCCGTGTTTTGCCTTGACCTGCCCCAGATTCCCCTGCAGCTCCTGCAAATCTCCAGCTGGGTGAGGGGCAGCAGCCAGGTACACATCCCACTCCTGCCGGGTGCTATGGGGGGATCGTGACCTCCTGGTGCATGCCACAGTTTTCCGGGGAGACCAGAGCTGAGCCTTGCCCTGGGCCAGAGCTTTTGTCCTTCATTAGGAAAAGAAATACTGCTGCAGCTGCACTGGCATCTAGTGACTGGTTAAATGAATTCCAGGGGTTTTATTGCCTCTGGCTATCCCAGACCTTTGTTTCTCGTTTCACGTTGTTAAAAGAGGGGGTTAGCCAGGTCCCAGGGGGGCTTTTTCTCTTTGGTCAGAATAGTTGTGATGTTTTCGGCTCAGCGTTATTGCCCATCTGCGGTGCCTCATTGTTAAGGCAGAATGGTGGAAGCGGAGGTGGCCTGTGGTCAAGTCGGCGAGGAGGCACAAGCCCTGAGCCCAGCGTGGCCACTCCTTTTGTCGAGCAAATCACTCCATCTCTGGGTGCAAGTTCAGCAGAAGGAGGGTGGAAAACCTGGCCCTGCAGCAGCCGGTGCTGAAACTCCCACTAAGTTTTATAAGCTGAGGATATTAAGTGGGGAGTCTTGGAGTCTCTCCTGGAGTCGTTTCCCTGCTGAGGTAGCAAAAACAGGTTTTAGCCAGTGACTTGTATTTCACCTTACTTCTCCCACGAGTGAATTGTTTTTCTTGCTGTGTTTCTGCCCCCTCCTTCCAGGGCGAGGATCCCTCGTGCAGCCTTTGCGGCCAAAGCTGGAGGTGCCATGGGACGGACGTCATGTGCTAATGAGGGAGGATCAGTTTAGGGGGTCAGGAAAAGACTCTCACTGGGCAAACAGGGAGGACAGGCTAATGGGGGAAGGCAAGCTTAAATGCTGTGGTCTCCTGTATCTGAGCAAATAAGCTCCCCTGCTTGGGTTTTATGCAGTGAAAGGCAGCAAGGACCCCAGGGTTGTTCTCAGGAAGAACCATGAGGAAGGGGCCGGTGGATTGCAGACTGTTCTGGTCCCTGTTACTGATGGGCAGAGCCCTGGAGTGAGCAGAGAGAAAAAGGAGATGAAATTTTACCTGTCTGCAGCAGCCAGCCCAGGGCTGGTTACAACTCCTGGCAGAGCCTGGGAAACCCCAGTTCTGTTTCAGAGGAATTGGTGAAAGAATCAGCTTGATTTTGCTCCTGGTGTAGGTGCATGCAAAGGGGGAAGCAATGGAGCAGCTCATTGATGTTTTTGGGACCCGTTGTCTCTATGTGAGGTGTAGCTGACCACCCATGTGCAGGTGTGGAAGGGTTAAGCCTTCTCCTGGCTGTGGCTCCAGTTGGTTGGGTAAATGCCAGCCAGTGCACCAAGTCTGCCTGCCTTGGTCTGCGGTGCCAGCAACAGTGACACAGCGCCCAGGCTCCGTCCCACCATGGCCACACCACCCTGCCTGGTGAGACCACCTGCTCAGCAGGCTCCAGAGGCCAGGGTATCCCCCAGGAAAGGGTTAAGCAAAGAGGAGCAGTGCCCATGCCAGGCTGGGTGTCCAGGTTCTCCCTTGGCAGAGGTCAGTGGTGGTTCATGGGAAAGGAAAAATTGGCAGCTGGGCCGGATGTCCCTGCATTTCCCCTCTTCCTGCAGCCGCCTGAACGATGTTCCTTATTTAGCTTTCCTGACGGACAGGAGGAATCTGATGGCGGAAACTGTCACTGCCTGATAACAGTTCAGGGACCCCTTTATGATGGGCGGCACGGCAGGGAACAGGGCAGAGCTGCCCTGGCTGGGAGGGGACAGCCAGGGCTGCCCTTTGCTCCGGGTTCTCGGGGACAGCCAGGCAGGGCAGGAAGGGCACTCACAGCCTTTCCCTTCACACTGCTCTGTGTACAAACCCCCTCAGTGCTACTTAAAAGTCTCTCAAGACCAAGAAGTGATGGTGTGTGTCTATACATCTGTAATATTGGCTTATTTTCATTCTTTTTGGTGATGCATCTGAGCAGGTGGAAAGGGCCACGGATGGGCAGAGGGGAGGCATGGAGCAAAGCCACCCAAGATCTGAGACCAGGTGAGGCTTTGTACTCACTGGAAATGAGGATGTGAAGGGCAGCCAGGGCTGGGATGCTCCAGCAGTGGCTGGAAGTGGTGACCAGTGTCACAAGTTGAGCACACACATTAGTACTGGGAGCAGATTCCATATAAGAGTGCCTTGCCCAAACAGATGAACACAGCAAAGGAGTTGTTCCTCCATATTTTATTGTCCACAGCTTTCTCTCCATGGAAGAAAACAACAACAAAGTGTCTGAGCCATTCTCATGGTGACCAGCCTCAAAACCACAAAAAGTCGTGAAACACAGCTTGTATGTCAGTGTATCCATTGATTTTTGCCTTGCATCTGTGGAGGCCACCAGGCTGCTGCCATACCAGTAGCAGCATTGTTTCCATGGCAATTAATGTATTTTAAAAGGGCAGAATGTACAGCAAGACTGTATTTACTCAAAAGCAAGCCCTAAGCAAAGCAGCCCTTGCCACTGGTCAGGGCACTGTACTCTCAGTCTGTGGAATGGCCATGTTGGCATTGCTGTGTTTTGCATTGGGATTCAGGACGTGATGAGCTGGTTCAGCCAGCCTGGATGGCACAGGGCTCCCACAGACATGTGCAAAGGCTGTGCCACAGCCTTGCACCTTGAGAGCACCATTCCTGTGCTGCTCAGAGTTCTGTGCTCCCTAGGGTGGTTAGAGCTGCACACTCCAAAGTCCGCCTCTGCTTCAGTCTCAGCTGAGGAATGTTAAAAATCTCACTGCAAGATGCAAAACCTCAGCAGAAACTCGCAGGGGTTGTGTCAGTTCCCTCTCAGCCATCCACTGTCTGACCAGGTCACCCTTATGAGCATCCATGAGTTGCAAGACTGAGATTTAGATCAAAAAACCATGGTGGTACCTCAGGACCAAATGCTTCTCACTTCAGCTGATTTCAAAACCCTTTTGTGTTTGTTTTCTGACACCAAGCAGCACAGGCAGGGAGACTGGTGCAAAGAGAATTGCTGTATCTGTCCGTGTGTGTTCCTGTGCTGCTCTGTCTGTGTCACAGGTGTGTGCAAGGCTGGTGGACATGGGAAGGAAGCAGGAGCTCCTGCTCCAAAGCCCAGGACACGTTTCAGACGGTCATGCTGAGGGTGAGGTACCCTTGGGGAATGACAGAGATTTGCATCCTCGTGGCTATTTTGAGACAGAAAAAGCAGCAAAATTCATTTTGCAAGTTATTTGTTTAAAGTTATATGTGTTTCTTATGGTGTCACTTTCTAGCATGTGTCATTGCAGTGAGATGAGTTAACTTTCTGCTGTACTTTCCTGGACAGGAGTCATCTCACCCATTCCCTCATATAAAAGTTTGGTGTAGAGCCCAAGACATTTGCTCTATGCTCAGCAGGGGGGAGAAAGGCTTTTTGGAGATGCTCCAACCTGTCCTCAAGAAGGCGTTGAAGGAATTGGGGAGGTGATGGCTGAGCCAGCTCCCAGCCTGCATGGTGTCTGCATGTATCCATGTTCCCAAGACTGGCTCTGTGCCTCAGCCAGGTTGTATTTAACCCCACAATTTCCCCCTCTTCCTCACTGGCCACCCCAGCTCCCTCCACCTCAGCAGCTCGCAACTGCATGAGAGGACTGGCATGGTCTGGCTGAGGGTAAAATGAAAGAGCAACATCAAAACAACTGACGGCCCCAGCCTCGGGAGACGAGGCCAGGAGGAGGCTGGGAGGCAGTGGGATCATGTGGAGTGAGCAGTAGACAAAGGAAGGAAGTTTTTATTGCTGGGCCAAATCCTGAACTCCTTCAGTTGTATTTAGGCCAGTGTCTCAGTGACTTCGGTGGAGCTTGGTCTGAGTAAAGAGAGAAGGAAGAGCTTCAGAATCTGGCCCCTGAGAAATTGTGTCGTGTGGGAAGTTTATAAAGAATTTGCAAGCTCATGGTGGCTTTGCTGAGCTGGTGGTAGCCAGCAAGCAGCACCCCTGGCACCCTAGGCCTCCCCCTGGGTCACTATCCCCTTCCTCTCTGGGTCCTTCCCCATCCTGCAGTGGTTTCTCCATTCCAGCTGCTGGCAGGGCAAGTTGGGGCTTGGCAGACCTTGCAGGGCACAGCGAGGTGCCCTGAGCTGGGCAGTGGCTCCGCAGGTTTATGAAGGTCTGACTGCACCTTCACAAGACTCAGGAGACCCATGGAGGGTTTTGGGGTCCTGCATCATCTTTCTGAGTTACAGAGGCCCTTGAGCTCTCCATGTAGCAGGGAAATCTGTAAAAGGTTTACTGGATTTATTTATTCCACAAAAAAGCACAGGGCTCTGTAGCAGAGCCTGGAAATTCCTCTACTAGTTTCCCAAATTGATTGGGGGCACCATGTATGTGTCTGCACAGACATGTGTGTGCTGACAGTGAGGTTCAGCTCCAGATGTAGCTCTCCACCTATAACTCGTTTCCCCCATTTCTGAAGTGTCCACTGAGATGGATGTTAGATGTAGTGACCTAAAAAAATAAATACTGACATAAGTGCGGGTCAAGCCAGTAGTTTCCATGAATGACAGTAAATCTTGACATTTACTGAGGCAGGAAAGTTGGGCACAAATTGTGGTTTATACTCAGATTTGGAAACTGCCAGCTCAGAGTGATGGCAGCAAGCGAAATCGCACCCAGCAGAGGCAACGGCATCCAGAGCCCACAGAAATCCAGCACTCACACCCTGCATCATCCCAGCCCGAGCAGAGTCCCCAGAGGGGCGTAACTGGGTCTGAGTGGCCATCAATCCCTTCCCCACACTGCAGCCCCTGGCCCTGGGGAAGCAAAGGGCAGAGGGTTAACAGCATGTCCCAGAGTGTGGCAGCCAGCTGCAGAGAGGGATGCTCCTGTGGGAGATGCACACATCCACACCAAGGAGATCACTCACCCATGGGCAAACAGTGCGTGGTCCTTGTGCTGGGATGAAGCACGGGGGAAGAAACTGCCTTGCCTCCAAAAGGAGTTACCTGGCGATACCTTGTTTAGTTAACAGAGTGTGCATCTGGGCCTGATGCCTCCTCACGGGGCTTGTTGGCTGTTGCCAAACTGTCAGACTTGGCAGATCCTGGGCTGTAAGTGCTGGCTCTGGCAGTACCGCTGATGCTGGGATGAGATCAGGACATATCCTGGTCTTTCATCTCCTCTCTGTGCTGTGACATCCCAGTGGGCAAGGGAAAGGCAGTTGCAGCATATCCTGTAGTGCCCTGTTCTGGGCAGGCAGACTCAGGCCCAGGATGTGTCCCCTTGGGTGACAGTGTTGAAGTGGGATTTTCCTCACCATGTTTAGTTACTCCCGTGCTACAAGGACTGACAGAGTCACCACTGTTAGTGCTGCACTGTGTGTAGTGTGGTGTCCACAGTTTAAACATGAGGATGGAGTTTGATGTTCCTCGAAGCCCCTGTATTGTAGGGAATCGGGAACCTTTCCAATGATGTCGGTCACACCAGGATTGTGTCCAGCCCAAGATGCAATCCCTACTGCCAAGGTGCCTGCATTGCCCAATGTTGTCCCTCCACAACATTCAGCATTTCACAATATTTATGGCTGTTCCTCACCCTTGGCTGCTTAGACAAATAAAGCTTGATGCAGACTGAGGCCGTTAATCCCTGGCTCTCCAGCCTCCCATCAATAACAAGGAGTGGGTGGCATTTGAAAGAATGCACTGGAGGAGAGGGGGAGTGATGGGATCTATTTTTTATACAGAGGGGGAAACCCAAGCCTGCCTTCGTTGAAGATAAGCGACGTGGCTGGGCTGAGCTCTGGCTCAGAGGTTTTAGTGGTGATAGAAGGCAGGAGACTCCGCATGGTGTTGGCCCCACGGTAACCTTTGCCAAAAGAAAAACACTTCTTAATACAATAGTGATTTAAAACAAAAAAAAAAAAACAACAACAAAAAAAACAAAACCAAAAATAAATAAACAGGACCCCACATGAACTTAGGAAACCTGTTCTGGCATAAAGAGAGATGTGTATGATGAAATGAACCTGAATGGCACTTGGAAGGACTCTGGCCTCCGGACCCACATTTCTGGGAGTGGGGAAGGGCCGGTTTCTGTCCTGGCCCCTTTGGTCCAGTATGGTGCCAAAAAAACCCTACTCCCAAACAGCTTCTCCTGCATCTGTGGACTGAGCCAATGTCTTTCCTTCATCCACACCTTGAATTCCTAGGGGGCTGGAGAGGCTATCACCGACCGTGCCCCATGGCTCTGAGCATCAAGTACCTCATGGTGACCAAATAGGCAGAGCCGAGGAAGTGGCGTGTTGTTTCTTTAGCACCGTTTCCCTGTTGGTACTTGTGCTCCTTGGCTGGAAGTCGTTACCATGTGTAAACGCTTCCTTCCCATCTCGTCCGCTTGCGTGCTCTTCCCACTGCGCTGCGTGGCAAGGGAAGCACCTTGGGGCAGGAAAACAACAGTCAGCCTCTGCGCACTGACAGAGAGTAACTGCGTGTTTATGGAACTTGGTCACCCTGCTGTAAGCTATTTTTAAAAAGCAGAGGGAGGAGGTTTAGCTTATTGGCCTTCAAATAGCACCAGAGTCCTATACCCCCATTTAGGCTGGGAGTTTTAATGCAGGAATTGTGCTGTGATATACAAAGTGTGACATTTCCAACTCAGCCCTTCTTGGAAGGGAATTAAATTAGTTTCATAGCTGCACCGGGGGTGTTATATGGAGGTGGAGAGAGCAATCTGTGCAGATGTTAAATAGCCAGCTAATCTCAAGTGACGTGAATGCCCCAATACACTGGCTCTCACAGATGATGATTATCATCTCCTGCTGCAGTGGGTCCTGGCTTGTGGTCACAGCTCTGTGCCAAGAGAAACTGAGAGCGTGTGCATCTGTAACTTGCCATCAATGCCCTGAACAGCCCCGCAGGGCCAGACTTCCTTCCACTGACCTGAGTGTCTGCATCTTCAAGTCTCTTTGCCCAGCAGGGAGCAGATGGGATCACTGACCCAGGGCTGAGGTGCAGCCCAGCAAAGTCCTGTGTGAGGGGAGAGATTTGCTATGCTCTTTAGAGACCATCCCTCCTGGAGATTCTGCAGAGAACAGAGTAAGATTTCATTAACCACATCAGGGAAGGCTCTGGGTTTTGGCAGCTCTGGCTGCTTTCAGGAATGGCAGAAAGCCAAGCTGAGCTGTGGAGTGGAGGGTTGAAATTTCTTATCTCGTACGTGCTGTAGGTGCATTTACCCCAGGGATCCCACCTCCCGTCCTGCTCGCACCAAGGGCTCTTAGATCTGCAGCGAGCGCTCAGAACTCCTCTGTCAGCCCTCACTGCTTGTGTCTGACCTCGTACCTGAGCCTTCCTTCCTCTGCCGCTACCTCTGATGACTAATTCTCCTTTGAAGAGTGTGTGCCTGTGATCTTCCCGGCTCCCCTCGTGCCCACCCCGCTCAGGGTCGTGCCAATGCTCGTGTGTGCACGTGCAGGTGTGCACGGAGAGGCTGCGCAGGGAGAAGGGCTTGTGCTCCCCAGGCAGCACTCTTCCCTTTGCTTTATTATTATTATTTTTAGATTACACTCAGTGCTTGAAGCCCCCTCTTTGATAATCAGGAAGTTTAAATTCCTCCTGTATTTCGCTTGTACTTTCTACTTTCTGCATCCATCCTCATCTAATGCAGCGTTTTCATGTTGCATTGTCTCTGGGCTAAATTAATTTTCTTTGTTCCCTGTGTACCTCTAATTAGAAGGAATAAGGATTCCTCCTTTCTTACACCAGTATACATTTTTCCAAGCCAGAGCAGCCCAGTTTCTGCTGCCCTAAGCTCTGTGGCTCAGGCAGGGATGGAGGTACATGGAAGCTGTATGATGACCTTCCAGGGAGCCTAGAGCAGATGGGGAGTTGAATGCAGGTTTTCCAAGGCCAAGATAATCATCTAATTGCAAAACTATTTTTTCCCCACTTACCCTGTTTATCAATCAGCTCCTCTTGCACCCTGCAGCTGGAGATCAACTTGAGGCTGAGTTGTGCTGCAGAGAGCAGGCACTGCCAGCTCCAGGGCAGCTGTTTGGTTTGAGGGCTCTGGGTTGATTTCAGTTCACAGCTAAGTAACAAACATCTGGATGCACACTCCAGGGACATGAGGATGGAGGAGCAGGTCTTTTCCACTTGGTACATTGTCTCCCAGCACAGCTGCAGGGCTTGCAGACCCCTGAAAAAGCCCAGCACAGTCAGTCTGGCACAGCAGGCTGGGCAAAAGGCAGGCAGGGCACCCCAGGCTTTGCTTACATGGGGGAAACCTGCCCTGAGTGGCATACAGGGTTTTTCCAGTGTCCTGCTCAGTCTGTCCATAAGTCAACAGTCTTGGGAAGAGTTAAACTTCAAAGCCCAGCAATTAAGCCCACACACATCAAGGAAAAAGCAAACCTGTGACTTGTTTTTTTCTTTCCAAATGCTACTGCCCTTTTCACCCGTGTTTAGTGCCGACCCTCGGGCTCTGTTTGACTTCCCGGTCAGCTGCCTCTGCCTCCTCATCTCCCAGTGAGAGTTGGATGCTGAGGCCTCACATGGCGTGAACTCCATCTTTCCCCAGCAGCACACCAGCAGTTTGCTTCAGCAGTTCACCTGAGCCTCTGGAAATAGCTCATAATGGAGCTGGAGTTGATGAGTTGATCTGAGGGTCTCTCTCCACTGTTTCTCAGGCTTTTCCCTTCCTCTGTGTTCATGCAGCAAAGTCCAGGTGCTATGGGTGGAAGCCTCTGCCCAGGTGCTGAAATTGGTCTTGGCTTTGCCTGGGCTGCCAGCAGCCTCAGCATGGGCAGCTGGAGCTCTGGGAAAGGGGATGATGCCCTGGCATGGACAGGGGGATCCTGGATGTACCCACTCTGTTAAGGCAGTGGGTGGTTTAGAGACTCCTGAACCTGGATATCTCACCTGGATCACGGTGTGTAAGAGCTGGTAGTGACTTGTCTTCTGGGAGCTTCTCTCTCTTTGGGAATCTCTCTGTGAGTATCCCACAGTGGAAAAGTCCACAATTTAGCTTAGTTGCATGAAGAGGTATGTGATCATCTGCCTCATAGCTCCATCAGGTACAGTGTAAGAAGCAGTGGATTGTAATTTCATTCCATTATTTCCCTTTAATCATTGATGGGCTGCCATTTTTTCTCAGTGGCCAAGGGTTCCATAAGTTTGTACCCACTGCTGCCTCAGCCCACCAAAGCCCCTGGGGTTACACCTGGAGAGTCACAGGGGTGGAATTAACCTCTGAATCCTGCAATGGTCAGGCAACTCCTGAGCAATCCCAAATAGATGAACTGGAGGGAGCGGCAGTACAAGCCTTTCCCAAGACACTTGCCCAGAGATCCCAGACCCACAGGGCCGCCAGGGCTAGGGGGATGTCCCTAGCCCATCCTGGCCATGCATTTGTGCTGGCAATACCTTATGCCAAGTAGTGGACTTGGACCAATACTCATTTCACACAAGCTGTGGACTATCCTTTGCATCCCTTCAAGTTAGAGATGTAATGAACAGTGTTAATTGGTGACACCAGTCCCCTAAAGCCATCCAATGCCTCTGCTCCTACACCACGTTAATCACACCCCGCTGGGGCAGAGAAGGTAAGCAGGGCAAGATTTTGAAATAAGTAAATTAAAACAGGAAGAGAAGCAACCTGACAGTCCTTAAGATGTGGGAGGATAATTTTAATTGAGTTTTGCAAGGGTTTAGCCGTGCAGTTAATAGGGGCCACTGGAAGAGAGGTGGTTATGTATGCTAAGGAGGGTGGCTCCCCCAGGACTCCTGCAGAGCCACGGTGGTGGCACAGTGGGAGCTGCCACAGGCATTTGGGTAGGTCTGAGGATTTCTGCCCCTTAGGGAGTGAATCCTGTGGACAGAATAGGTCCTGTTCCTGTCTGAAGGCGCTGGGCTCCCCCTCCCCTCCCTGAGCATCCCGCTGAGCTGGAGCTGCCCTCTGAAATGTCAGGGAGAGGAAGCAATCCTCGGCTTGTTAGTTTCTACAAGGAAATAAAACACACAGATGGCTCGAGCATCCTCTATCTCAAAGGCAGGAAAAGGATTCTCAGGGCAGGAGCAGGCAGCCAACAAACGAGGAGCGATCCAGGGAATGGGGGACCAAACAAAGCAGCGTCTGGCCAGCCCTGGCCCGCAGCAGAAAGGGTGGGCCGGCGGCCACCGAGGGGAAACCAGCCCTCTGATGTGCCGGAGCATCCCTCGCTGGAGCGAGGGCAGCAAACAGGCGCTCCCCTGGGGCCCGGGGAGGCTGCTGACAGCAGAGATCCTGGAGGAGGTCTGCAGGGTGGCCCCGGCTGACCCGCTGCCCCCGGCCGGACATGTGGCTACCTGACACAGGCTAACTTTGGCTCAGGACGGAGCCTGTCGGGGAGGATGGAGTAGGGAGCGAGCGCGGGGGGGCACGGGTAGGGAGAGGAAAGACGGCAGGAGACAGAAATGCAAACATGGCCTGACAGCCGTGGGGCAGGGGGAGGGGAGGAGGAAAAAGCAGGGTAACCTGGCAGGATGGAGCAGGAAACCGGGCTGGAGCGAGCAGGGCGATGGTGAGATAGTGCTTCCTGCCAAGGGAGAACGGCAGACAGATAAACACTCCCAGACAGGCGCTCGCTGACCCCTCCTTGGGATGCTTTGGGATGACGCGGTGGCAGGACCCTGGGGCAGAGCAGAGTCCCAAAAACAGGTGAGAGCATGGTCAGGCATTGGGTGTAGCCGGCTTTGCTGCCCTGGGCAGCTGGCTCGGAAACACACTGATATAAATCCCTGCCTGAAGGCACCGAGGGACCAGGGATACACGGGAAACTTTGCTCCTCAGGACAGCCCTCCTCTCTTGAAAGTGGCTTCTGCTTTTGAGCTGCTCTGTTTCTCTTCCCTGATGGATGCCCAGCTTGGAAGATGAAATGTTGAAGGAGCCCAGAGAGCTTGTGCCTTTTTTTGCCTCATTACTCGTCAGTGTGGGTGGTTATAAGAAACCAGAAAAGAACCAGTTAATTAAAGTTTATCAGCCATGAGAGGCTAAAGAGACCTGCTGGGGTGCATGCTCTGAGGCCAAGCAGCTTTTTAGACTGCGGCCTGTTTGGCCAGAGCCACAGGCACTGGATGTGCAGCTATGGAATGCCAGGGGCTGAGGAAGCAGGGTGGAATGCCCAGCCTCAGGGTGCTGCTGCTCTACCTGTGACTTCTGCTTGTGCTGAGATCATCCTGATGTTGTGTAACGTGCTGCTTATGTCTCTGCCCACCCCATCCCACTCCCCACTTGGCTGCCAGGCAGGAGGATGCTTTGGCTGGGGTCTCCCCTGGTTGCAGGTGCTGGGCTGGAGGAGAGCCCTGTTCCTTCAGTCCCCCAATGCCCTGTCTGTTTGGACACGTCCTTCCTCCTCACCTGGCATCGCTGCAGACCCAGGATGCTTAGGGTATCTCTGAGTCTGGTGCCAAAAGAAAAGCATTTCCGCCAGCTCTGGTGGTCCTCTGGTGGCCCCTTCCTCAGCCCTCCTGTTGGTTCCTGCTCAGGGGGCTCCCACCTCCACACACCAATTTGCCCACAGGTGTTTAGGGGCAAAGATGATGTCTCACACTTCTGGTGGTGGACAGGAAGGATCAGACACCCTATAATGATGGTCACCTCTGTGTTTGTATTGACTGAGTTTCTAGAATTGTTTTTCCTTACTGTCCCCTGAGAAAGGACACATGTCCTAATTGAAGCAATGGAATATCTGATGCTCTGGAACGTCCTCACAAACTGGTGAGGATGCAAATCTGCCCCACTTTGGTGTTGTTTCAGGGCTTTGGGGTTCATGGACGAAAATTTGTAGACCAAAGGACCAGTGCGCTTGGCACTTGCCATTGGCACTGCCCACCACGAGAAGGGGAAAGGTGCTGCCCAGGGCCTGAGTGAGCCCCTGGTCTGTGTGTTCAGTTGTGTGGCTGGGATGTGATGCTGCTGTAGCACAACACCAAGGTCAGAGAGGCTGGTCCTGCACTGAGAAGCACAGCCCCCCTGTTTAACCCTTCGGAGACAGGTCTGAACTGAGGGTCAACCCTGAGTTATGGGACAGGGAACATCTTCCATGAACCCATAAAAGAAGGGGTCTGCTCTGTTTTTCCTTGTGTACATGCATAGTTTGGGGGTGATTTTCAGTTTTCTATCATTATCTTTTTTCGTTTGTTCATTGCTTGTTCATTAGCCTGTTTCCATCTCTGTTTTCCTCCCAGCTTCACTGTGGGCCTAGGTGGCTGTCACCCTGCCCTGGCAGTCCTTGGGCACTGGCTGCTGGGCAGAATCTGCTCTATTCTGGTGTCAGTTCCCACCGTGGTTTGGGGCTCACTCTGCCCTCTGTGAGGCTGGAGAGAAGGCACCTGGTGTTTCATCCCTACATCAGCTGGAGCCTGACGTTTATTTCTCAGCCTCGTGTGATATCTCACCTCTCTGCAAAACAAGCCTTCCTCACTGCTGGAGAGCACTGGGAGGAGGAAGAGGAGGAGCTGACAGCCCTACTTCAAATTTCCCCTGCTGCTCTGCCAGCTGCCTGCTCCTTGTGTGACGTGACACTCACGCTTTGCCGCTCCAACCCACAGTTGGATTCTTGCCCCGTGCATGAGAACAAGTCACTCTATGGGGGAACTTCAGCCCTGTAGGTGGGAATTTGGCCTGGCTCTGCCTCCGGCACGTGGACTTCCCACATGCCTGTGGGCAACCACAGGTCCTCCAGCACGAGGGCAGTGGGTTTTACCTCCAGCACAGGGCAGGTGGGGAATTTTAACTGGAGCAGGGGGGAAATGGCACCTGAGGTGCCAGAGTTAGTTTCTGTGGGGCACATGCAGTTTTGCCAGAAAATGCTGCTAATTCAGACAAGTCCAGCCTGGAAAGCAGGAGAAGTCATCTGCAGAAAGAGCAGAGCAAAGCTTCTCTCCCTCTGCCCAGTGCTGGTTACTGCTGCTCTTTTGAATAGTTCCTCTTGGCCAGAGAGGTACCAGAATTTTATTGCTGGCTGTTCAGGAGCAGAGCTTTGCTCACATAATGACTGGTGCAAGCAAAATGTTCCTTTTTAGAAAGTATCCAAATCTTAAGTTCCTGCATTGCTTTGTTGGACAGATGCTCATTGACTGGGAATTTTTGTCTGAAAACAGCAAAGCAGAGGCGGGGTGATAGCAGGGTCAGGGGAGCTTTGCTGGGGGAAAGGACACTCTTTTTTCCCTTCCAGCCTATCTTTTGCTCCAGCACAACACTGGGGTGGGCAGGCTGGGCTGGCTATGCAAGGTGCAGGGAGACAGGCTTCACCTGGACCAGCTTTGCTTTGTGCATGTTATCTTGTAGCTCTTGTCACAGGACCCCCAGGTGTGGTGGCAGGAGTGTGAGCTGGGCCAGTTAGCTGGGGACATGTAATGGCTGTGACCAGAGTGATCCAGCGCAGGGCCAGGGAAGGAAGTCAGCGAGAAGGACAGAGTGTGAACAAAATCCCTCTGCGGAAAGGCGCCCCGTTAATCAGTCAGTAGGGCCAGCTCAGCAGAGAGGGAGGGAAGGGGAAGCAGAGAGGGGCTGAGGTGGTGTGTGGGGGCTTGGGGGAGGATCCGGTGCAGGGCTTCCTGTGAGTGGAAGCAGACGGAGAGCAGGAGCTGTGTTGTGCTGTACCATACCATGCTATGCCTTGTCCCACACAGAGCCTTTGCTCTGTTCCCGAAGCCATCGCACGCTGTGGCAGTGCTGGCTCTGGCACTGGTGCTGCTCTGCAGGGATTTAGCATCTGTAGCCATTGCAAGGCAAAACCAGGCCCCGTGCGGGGCTTTCCCACATGCCCAAGGGTGGAGAGATGAGGGCAGGCTGCGAGATGCCCTGGGGTGGACAGCACTTTCCAGGATGAACGTGGCTTGCCCACGAGGCAGGGAGAGCCCTGGATGCAGGATGCAACTGAGAGCAGCAGTGCTGTCAGGGAGCAGAAAGAGGTAGAGGGGCCTGAAAATGAAGCAGCCGCCAGTGATAAGGAGAAGGCCCTCAGTGCAGCCTGGCCCCTTTCAGAGCCACGTGCTGCAAGATCAAGGAGAGGAAAACTGCTGGGAAACGTGCTTCTCTGGAAATAGACAAGGTGTGACTGGCTGTGGGATCCTGCTTCCTCTCGCCACATCCCATCAATCCCCCTCTGTTTATTTTAATATCCTGCTGCCAACTTGCTTGAAAAAAGCTGCAACCATCTTGAAAAAACAAAGCCAGAGCTGCCACATGCCTTTTTAATTACATTAATGCTCTCCCTGTGCAAGGGCACAATTGGGTGTGCAGAAGAAAGCGGGAGCTGCTTGGAGGGCTGAGGAGATAAAACATCACAGGGGTTGGAGGTGGGGAAGGAGGGACTCAGAGGAGAGGAGACACTCCATGCTCTGGAGACATCTCCCTCGCACCCTGGGATTTGCCAGAGACACAAACCATCTGTGTGTCGGTTAGCAGAGATTTAATGGCCAAACCCAGCACCAAGTTCAGTGCTGGGGAGAGCGAAACGCGGGAGAGAGCCATGGCAGGGCACATGCTCCCTCAGGGAGGGAAAGGGCAAGGCCAGCAATGGGGTGGATCCATCTGGCAAGCACAGAGTGATAGAGAATTTTTGCAGGGAAAGCTGATGGCTTTGAAGATGATTTTGCAGGCTGGGAATGGGTCTGTGCATCCCTTTGCCTGTCCTGGATGCCATGGGTGGCTCTGGGCATATCAGCATCCCAAGATGCCAGGCTTAGTGTGGGGCATCAGCGTGAGTAGTGGCTCCCCAGCATGAGCCAGTGCAGGGAGTCCCCAGAGTTCCCAGCAATATGGGGCCGGTGAAGAGGCTGGATGGCCACAAGAGCTGGCCCAGCAGTGCTGCCAGCAGCAGGAGTGTCCCCAGCCCTGCGCCACGGTGCTTTCAGAGTGAGCAGTGGTTCCTTTTCCTGTTGTACTCACGGAGGGCCATGGACAGGATGCATCTGCAGGAATCCCACAGCCCCAACCTGCACAGATCGTACTTTTCCTTTCTTCCCCTCCACCCCCTGGTGTTGTTTGGTAACAGGTCACCAGGCAGCACGTGAAGGGAGGCAGGGGGTCCTTTCTGTCGCCCTCCTGCTCCCCCCAGCCCCAGTGGTGGGGCACAGCATTAGCCAAGAGACTTCTGCCACCTTGGCACTTATTTAGTGGTTCAAGCAGAAAGCCCATGCCAGTTTTAAGACCTAACTCAGTGCCTGTTGAAGCCATCCCTGGAGCTGGCTGTGCCAGGGTTTTGGGGATTACCTTTCTGCTTGCGGGCCCAGATCACAGACAGGATGAGAGGTTTTGCTGTCCCCAGCTGGCCCCATGCAAACCATTATCTTCTGCCTTTTGGGCTGAGCATTGTGGGGGTGGCAGGCACCCCCAGCTGCTCCCTGGGACGATGGACAGGGAAGCTGTGGCCATCTGGAGAGCAGTGTTTGCACTGGGATAAGCGTGTCCGGCATTAATAGGAAACGCAGCTTAGCAGACAGATTCCTTCCCCGGCCTCCTTTCTTTAATAAACCTTGTTACATTTTGAAGGGATTTTACAAAAAATGTGGTCATTTATTTTCACAGCCCCAGGGCACATTTTTTCTGTGTGACATCTGACGTCCCCTCCTTTGGGGAAGAGGAGGTTGGAGGCGCAAGGCGGGGTGTCCTCCATGGTGGCCGAGCACCACGCAGCCCCAGGGACCACAGTGACACCGACCTGTGTGTTGAGTGACAAGTGATAGCTGCTGCTGCTGTTGTTGTTGTTGAGGGAGAGGTGTCTGTAGGACAGGCCGTGGCAGCAGGACACGCACACAAGAGGTGGGCCAGGACTGCCCCTGGGCTGACTCTCCGTGGTGTGGGCAAGTGGAGGGGAGGCAGGAGATGGCAGGGGGGAGATGGCTGTCACCCTGCTGTTGCCATGGGGGCAGCCGTGGGGACACCACCTCAGAGCCGCGCACAGGGCGGGAAGGAAGTGGAGAACAATTGGGGAGAACAAGGCCGGCAGCCCGGGCCTGGCAGTGCTGGCGGTGCTGCTCCGCACGTCCCTCACCCCTGCGTCCCCCTCAGCAGCCTCTCCCGGTGGCGGTGGGCCCTGGGCACTGTGGCTTCTCCACCAGCCTGGATCCCCATGCCACTCCTGTGTCTGAGAAGCTGGTGGCCATTTGTTGTCTCCTGGGTCAGGCTTCCCCACAGAGAAACATTCTTAGAATCATTTACAGTTTACAGTTGGAAAACACTTCTAAGATCATCAAGTCAGCACCACCCAGCACCACTGTGTTCACCACTAAATCATGTCCCTAAGTGCCCCATCCACGTCTTTTGAACGCTTCCAGGGATGGTGGCTCTACCGCTACCCTGGGAAGCCTGTTCCTATGCCTGACCACCTTTTCAGTGTAGAAATTTTTCCTAATATCTAATGTTAACCTCCACTGGTGCAACCTAAGACTATTTCCTCTCACCCTGAGGCTCTCGATCTGTAGTCCTCAGGTGACAGTTTTGGAGGAAATGTGTTAACTAACGTAAAAAAAATTAATAGAAAATGTTTAGCATACCATGTCAAACCACGACAAGCTGCTTGTGAAACACGTGGAAACATCACATCCTTGAGGCCTCTCTAACCCTGCCAGATCCCTCTGATACCTGGGTTTGAATGTTACAAGGAAAGGAAACAGATATACAGAGAGCACGGTTGCAAAAAACCTCATATTTTTGTAGAAAGTCAAGTTAGCAGCATATTTTTGCATTCTTCTCTTCCTTGGCATTTAGCACCTACCTGAGTCACAGCCTCACATTCCATAACATTTTCCCCCCTCTCTATTTCTGGTTAGTTTGCTTGTTTTTGCAGTCAACGAGACTTCTTTTGCATTATCTCACATCTCCAGAAGCTGGAGTTTTAAGATAAAGATCATGAGGTAATGACAGTCAGCAACACTGTGCTGATGGAAAACAACAGTAGTTTCTGAAGGTAACCGGTACTTCGAGATGTTTTGTCCATGAAGAGCTCGCTTAGGGTGCGTGTCTGGCATGCCAGAGATGCAAACGCACAAAAAGTGGGACTCTCCCTGAAAAAAGCAGGAAGAAGAGCATGATAATGTTTAACTGCCTGTCCCTGAGCCTGGATAATTTCACTCTTAGAATGCCTGTCTGGTGGTACAGGGAAGGGAGCTGCTGCAGTCCACCAAGGTTGGTCCTAGTCAGGTGACTGTACCTGAGAGTGCGCCACAGGAGAAGGGCATTCCATGAATGCCTCGTGGCTCAGGAGAGCATCTCAGTACGAACACTGTGGTATTTGGGCATCCCTGATTTGTCCCCCTGATTACAGAAATCTATATGTGTATGGAAAAATCTCCTGCCAGACTCCCTCTGGTTAGCAGAGGGGATTCATTTCAGAGCCCTAGTCCAGGCAAGCCCAATATCATTCACCTGATGAGGAATGGCCACAGCTGAATTCCCTCATTTCTGGTCTTCCATTTTTCTGGCCCTCATCCCTGCTAGGCTATCAGAGCCCAGGGGCTGTCTGGCCCTGGCCCAAGGGCTGAAAACCTGCTCACTGGAGCCAGGAGGGCTGCGGGCAAACCTCGTGTCCCACTGAGCCAGCATTAACTACCTTGTAGGAGCAGACGCCAAGGAGATGTTCCCTTCATGAGCCTCTGCCCCTCTCTGGGCTCGTGGCACCAGGATAGCTGCTGCCCACAGCACTGGGCCCAGGCATGTGGATCTCTGCATCATCCCCTGTCTCCTTTCTCTCCACAGATCTGGTGAGCAGCTATTCTATGACCCCTCCTACTCTGAGCATCACTGAGGAGGAGCACGTCATCAACGCCAAGGACACGCTGACCATCACCTGCAGGTAGGCACCAGCAAGTGTGGCTCTGTCTAGTCTCTTACCTGGTGAGTGTTGGAGGACCAGGCAAGGAGAACCCACTAGGGACACCTTGGCTGCAGTACTCCTGCAAATCAGCATGTCTGACTACAAATCTTCCACATCTCCCAAGTGTGAATTCATCTAATTAATTGAAAAAGAAGCAAAAGACGTCTCAGAGGATTCAGTGATAACCTCTGCTGTAGTCTTTCAGAGAAGATGAAAGATAGAGAAACATTTTGTGTGGTTTGATAGCTTTGTTGTAAGCTCTTCCGGGAAACTGGTCTTTCTGACTCTCCTTGTCTTTCTCTGACGTTGCTTATTCTCACCTCATTGGGGCGACTGAGATTGAAGTTCTGGTTTCTAAATCTAGTGGGACATTCAGGGGACACTGAGAAATATCCATGGGAGAAGGCAAGGCTGCACTTAGTGGTGGCTATGAGAGGCCTCCAGCTTTTCTAGGAAGATGGGATTTAATGCTCTCCCTTTATATATATGGGTAATAAGAAGCCCCAGCCAGGCCAGGTGAATAACTGTGAGAGGAGCTGGAGAATCTCTGGTAGTTTTGTACACTATGGATCTGAGAAGGTGGTTTGTCTGAACTGATTTATCTATGCTGGGACACTTGGCTATGCATGTTTTCTGGACTGCCTCCTGTCTAAGAAAAAAAAACCAAAACAACCCATAAACAAGTGGGAGAATTGCCCAAGGTCAATTTTCCTGGAGTTTCCCTTCAGCAGCTGAAAACAGATCCATGCTTGGGATCTGAATGCTGGGTCCAATGGGGATCTAAATTCAGCGTGGGCCTCAAATGGGTGTTTCTCAGTGTTATATATAACCACAGAGCAATTACTGCAAACACTTGGTTGGCATTGTGTTCATGTCTTGTCACAAACATATTTAACTTTTCCTGGAACAGATGGCATTGCTTTTCCTTTGTGAATCAGTTCATAAGCAAGGGAGAAGGACAGAGGAAAGGTTGTTGATATTAATTGCTGAACTGATTTCACTTGGTCTGGGAAGCTGAGTGGTTGTGGGCTTGTTTTCATCCGGTGATTTGAAGAGCCATCACCTGTGCTGAGATGTAGGAAATGCGTGCGTTGGAGGTCTGACCATGACTGTCCATGGGGGGCTGTGGTCAGCCATAGAGCCACTGTGGAAGCATAGAGGAAGAGAAGGGAGTTTGGGGATTCCAGTGCTCTGCCGTGGTACTTTTCTCCACAGAGGGATGTGGGAACTGACACTCTCTATTAAAATCTTGGAAGAGGTGAGATTCAGTGAGGATAGTCTGAATAAGCTTAGCATCAGGGCAGACCCTTTCTCAACAGGGGCCCAGAAAGGGACACAGAAAGTGCTTTCAAGACTATTGTCTATAGACTGAGCCAAGGTTAAAGGACATACTGAAGTTAGAGGTGTGGTAGAAGAAAGTGTCTTCTGCAGCTGTGAAAGACTTCCAGCCGAAGAGCACAGGACCATCTGCAAACAGCACTACAACGCACGTACCCTCTGCCCATATTGCTCTTTGGCTGCTCCTTGCCTATGCATCCTGCTGTTCCAGCTGTGCTCCTTGGGGCTGTGCAGTGTCCCTCACACCATCTGCAGATAGATAAGTCTCAGTATCTCCTTCATGGCTCAGAGCGTTCCCATTTTCCTTATGAGCTCTCAGTCCTGTGTTTGTCTTGAGGAGAGGACTTCGACTGCAGGACACTTACTTCATTTGAATGAAGAGTAAATCTTTCCTGGTCCCTGGATCTCTAATTACACCCAGCTGCTTCTCCAACCTCTTCTCTGGACCATGGCCCACCCTGGAAAGACCGGGCTTGTGTTAGTGGGAGCTGAAGGGAAAAACATGCAGACCACCAAGAGAACAGGCAAAGGAGAGGGTGATGGGGCAGGGTAGGGCAGAAACAAATACAAAATCAAATCCAGGATCCAGGGATTTCCTGCTGAGCATCGTGTTGGAGGTGACTTCAGTTTGACCCTGGTGTTCCCTTGAGGGCAATGTCCTCTGGCTGCTCTTCGAGCTGCCCTGGAGCCAGGAGTACAGGCTTGCTTGAAGCAGTGCTTCAGCAGAAAGATGAGCTCAAAACCCCCGTGTGAGACTCCCTGGAGACCTTTCAAGCTTCACCCACTAAGCGTGAGAGTCCTGCAGCCAACTGTGCTCTCAGGCTCCCTTGCAGCAGCCTGGATCTCAGACATCCACAGCTCTGCAGCCCTGCTCCTGCTCCACAGCCCACCAAGGCTCACCAGTGACCAGAGTCTGTGCCAGGCCATGGGATAATCAATGCCTCTGGAGTTGGGCATGCATAACAGATACCCAAAGGCACAACACACACACAAGGAGCCACCAGATGCTGGGGCTCTGCTTTTGCAAATGCCATCACATGCAGTCCTGTTCCCTTGTCACCCAGCACAAGGCACCCTTGAGAGGCCCAGGGGGACCAGTGCAGGAACATTCCGCAAAATAGACGTTGTGCCAGGGCTGGCTGAGAGCCCCAGGGATGTTTTGATCCAAGCATATGGCAGAACAGGGGGAAGGGACTGATACCCAAATGGACAGTGAAGCTTTTATTAGCTCCCATTCCTAGAAGGAAGGAAAGAATATTGTGAATCTCTGTTTTCATGCCCTCAGCAGCCTGTGTGGGGGGAAAGCAGAGAGCTTGTGCTGTTCCAGCTCATGAGCATTGGAGCAAATTCCACAGGAGCCAGCTGCACAACAGCAGAAACCTCTGGAGGGATCAACTTTGTCGTAGCTGTGCCATCCCATCCCACTCCATCCCATCCCATCCCATCCCATCCCAGAGCTGCTGGGCACACAGCTGGGGAGCAAACCAAGAAAAAGAAGGGCAAGGATGTCCTTTGCTTCCCAGTGACTAGAGCTGACTTGCAGATGCACAAACCTGTCTGTGGAAGAGAGGAAATATTTGACCCCAGAGCCCTCTTGGCTCCCATGGAGAAGATGAGCACTGTGGCAGGGCTGAAGGAGCCTGGGGATAATGTGAAGCCCCACACCACTGCTCCAGAGCAGTGTCCAGGAACACACAACACCTGCTGCTCTCTGCTATGCATGTGTGGCTGCTGTGAACATCCTCCACGGTGCTGAGGGGAATCTGGTTTATCCCAGCTAAGCCACAAAGCCACAACCAGCTTTGCCCATCATGTCACGCATGGGAGTTTCAAAGAGGATTGAAGAAGAGGGGTGCCAATTGCAACATCTCCCTTGAAGAGCATCTGTCCTGAAAATTTTTAGGAAAACAGCTGTGAAGAAGACTCCTGTGCATTTTTTTTCCAGCTGGCACCAGCAGGCTCCATTGCCAAGAGGCACATTATCACCGAGCTGAAAGTAAACAACTTGGGAATAAATCTTGGAAAGTGACAGATAGGAGAGAGGGAACTATCCAAAACTGCTGCTTGAACCCTTCTCCACATGCAGAGGATAGATTCAGAAATAAATCCACGTGAGCCTGGCCTGCCCTCATTCCTGCCTTCTTCTGGTCCTTTTAACATACCAGTGGCACTAACTTGGACTCACAGTAGTGCCCACAACCTTCTGTGTCCCCACCAAGCCTGTGGCCATATGAAAGGAAATGAAAGCACACCTGAAAGCAATGCCTGGTTTGAGCTGCCCACAGCCTGGTTGGCATGTCTGTGTGCACTGGCCCATCCATGTTTATATAAATACATGTCACTCAGCTACTGCAGGCCTTGATGGTTAATGAAACAAGTGGATCTGATAATGTGTGAAAATCCCAGTAGGTAAACAAACAGAAAGCGGAAACGCTGGAGACTTTTACAATTACCCTCCTCCAAGTGGAGTGCCAAAAATGCCTGGTCTGAAGCTCTCAGCTCCAGGCTGAAAGTGGGGACAGCCCCATGGTCTGTGCCAGTGCAGTGGGGCTGTGGACACAGCAGCAATAGCTATGGCAGCGGCCACCAGGTGTTCCTGATTTAGTGATCAGTTTTACTGTTATTTTCTGTGCGCATGAATAGGATGGGAAAAATTCAAAATTCAGTTCTTATTTTGATTGGAATGTTCATGAGTCTCTGGTACTTGGGAGAAGCTTGCCTGTGCTTCATGAACACAAGCTGCCAGAGCTGTACTTACAGTCCTGCCTCAGGCACTGATGGCATTTTTAGTGAAAGCAGAAGTTTGAGCTGGGTAAGAGGGGCTGTGTGGCTGTCCCCAAGGGCTCATCACTGCCTCCAGAGCCCTTGTGCTTGGTGACACGGGAAGAGTGCAGCACACTCTCTTCAAACTCATCTGCAGTGAGCTGGAAGAGAGCAAAGTCTGCAGGAAGATAAATCAGCTGCTGAAGACAAACACAAAGGGGCAGGTCTTTCCCCCATGCTTGAACAGAAATCCTGTCCTCGTTGTGTCTGAGCCATTGTGCCTTCCAGTGGCACCTTATCTCGCTTCCTCCTTGCTGTCCCTTGCTGTCTGGTGATGGTCACAGCCTGCCTGTGTTTAAAAGCATCTGCCCACAGAGCTGCCCAGGCAGAGGAGCTGCATGTGCCAACATGTCTATTCCCAACCTGCATAATAGATGAACCCAGATTCCCCTCATAGAGCCAATGGTGCTGACAAAAGGCCATTTTTATCCCACAGCTGTCTCTTGCCATGGCTTCTTTTTTCCTGTTTCTCTTTTTCTGCACATACTTAAGTGACTTCCAGCTATTTGGCAAACTTTCAAGTGGGGGCTAGGCCTTCCTCTGAAAGGGGCTCTGATTTCACAGAAGGAAGCTTCCAGTGTGGAATAAAAGCTTGTTTTGTTTGTAGTAAACAAGTGCAGTTATAACAAGCTACGGTGGCACGTGTGTGCACATGCAAGCTCCCGCTATGGAGATCCTCAGCTATATATAAATACACACATACACATTCTGTCTGGGGATTTCTTGAGTTCCTGGACATCTCTGTCTGTTTTTGGGCTGCTGGTGAACAGGCTTTTGTGGTCATGCCATCAGAGAGGTGTCTGCAGCTCAGTGTCTCTGCAGAGGTGGGAAGGGGCAGCAGCCCTAGGACAGCTGGGGTTTTGAGGTGCTGCAGGGTGATGTGCAGAGCAAGGGGAACCCCCTCCCACAGCAATGGGGAAGGAAACAGCTGGCAGCTGGCCAGAAGGCAGTCAGCTGAGCCTCCTCTTGTTTTCCCCTCACTGTCTTTTATCCCCGACTCCCTCCTGCTTTTCTCTTTCTCGCTTTCTTTCCAGTCTGCTCTCCTTCCCCCATTCTTATTCCCACTCCATTCATCACACAATGAGCCACAGCCAGCAGCTACACTGAGCCAAGGGAAATCATCACATCCATGTGTTTCCCTAATAGCTCTGGACCCTTTTAATAATGAGAGGGAATAGAAAATAAATGGAACCTTTCCCTCAGGGCCCTGTGTGTTTCCCTGTCCTGGCATTCATACCAGTAGGACAGTGCCATGGGACAGAGGGGGCTGCTTGTGAGTGGGATATCTTACAGCTCAGCTTGGCCAGAGAGGGGATGAGCCTTTGCTTACCCAGCACTTAAGGAATCTGGTTGCTACTTCCTTGTGCCTGTTTTTTCTCTTGGAGGATGGCCATTCCTCCATGCCTCAGCCCCAGACCAGTGGCTGGCTGGCCCCATGCAGGTGTGCACAGAGTCACACAGAGCAATAAAACCACCACCATGTTCGCCATGCTCAGCCCAAAGCTAATGCTGCTTTTTGCTCATGCCTAGAGGCCAGCACCCTTTGGAGTGGTCGTGGCCAGGGGGCAAGGTGGATCCTGCTGGCAAGGAGAAGACTGAGTTGGTGGCCTCAGCAGCCCCCAGCAGCGGCCGGGCAATCCAAGAGGAAGACTGCGAGGGGACCGGCACGAAGCCGTACTGCAAAGTGCTGGTGCTGACGGAGGCGCAGGCGAACGACACAGGTTACTACCGCTGCTACTACAAGTACATTGATGCCAAAATCGAGGGCACCACAGCAATCAGCACCTACGTGTTTGTGAGAGGTAAGAGCTGTCGGTGGTGTGCACCTGCAGGCTGGGGGCCTCAGGGCAGCCAATGCACCAATATAATATCTGAAAGATTAAACATCTCAGTGTGCCTCCAAGGCCAGAGCGTGGCTGCTGCAGCCTCGGGGAGGGGGCCAAGGGCTGGTTCCCTGGAAGTGCAGGGGACCGGTATCCATCCACGGCAGCGGTGCCTGGGATTCAGTTATGTCCCATCCTTGGGGCATTGCTCCAGCCAGGCTGGAATGCAGGAATTCAAGGAGTGAGAGCCTGGCCTTAGAGATGCTCCACCACTAAAAAATGCACAGGAGTTATCTTCCAGGCAGCTGGGGGCTCCCCGAGATGCTGGTGGCCAGGGGTGGTAGTGTTTCATAAAGCTGAGACTGAGAGGGAGAGGATGAGTGGTACAAACACTCCATGTGCAGCCTGTTCCCAGACCTGCTGGCCTGAGCTGCTCCACAGTGACAGATCCAGATGCTCCTCTCCACGCTGTGCAGGGGCTGCCTGTACAGGCAGGGTTATGAGGTGTATTTTGGCAGAGGAGGGATGTTCACCAGGCTTGGGGCTGGAACCTCAGCTTAGGGAGTGGCTGCAGGGCCAATACTCAGCATCTCTCTGTCCCAGGGGTTTCTCCTCCATGGTCTCCCCCACTGCTCACAGCAGGCTCCAGCAAGATAAATTAACTCTGTCCCCTGGAAACAGTTGGCTGAGCTATTTCTCTTTCTGCCCCCATTTATTAGTTGGTGCAGTTGTCATGAGCCAGGCAGGTCATGACATATAAGATGCATTTTTCAGAAGTCCCAGGGCAAAGCCAATTTTGCCTCTGCAACTATGCAGAGAAAAATGCAGGGCAAATCAGAAAAGCTGGGCAGCTGTTGGAGAGGAATTGAAGTCTGTTTGGGCAATTGCTTCCTCTTTCCATGGCTATGCTGCCCACCCTAAAACAGGACAGAGCCTGCCTGGATTTCAGACTTCTGTGAGTTGGACAGGGATGTTCAGACACTTTAGAGGGTTGTATCAGGATGGAGGCAGAGATCTTCTTAGATACACTGAAAATGAGTACAACCCCACAAGCTTACATGCAGGGAGTGCTTTTGCAAGAACTGATTTTCTTTGTGATCCAACAAATGTCACTTTGGCCCCTGATCCACCTTCTCTCACTGCCAGCCTCTCTGCAGCTCAGGAGCTCCTCTCCTGTTTGCCTGAGAGTGCACATGGTGCAGGTTAGGAGCAATAAATCCCACACTGTTAGGGCCCGAGGGACTCACAGTGCCTGTGAACGGCGTGTGTGCAACAGATCCTGCCAACAGCTGGCAGCATTGCTGTGCACAGGGCTACACAGCACATGGTCATGCTCAGTCCAACCAGGCTGTCCCCTCCTATGGTTATCAAGCATCTAGAACACCTCAGAATCTGCCTTTCCAGACAGGACAGACTTTCAGGCTGGAGAAGGGACTTGTCAGGAAAACCCAGGCATATGGTAAGCACAGCCATTGCACAACATTCAGATAAAGCCTGTTCCTGCTGAACTGGGCTGCAGTGTGAGACTGTCCCTGGAGAGCTTGAAAGGGCTGATGTAAGTGTTGGGGATGTTTAGAGACAGGATGATCAGACCAAAGGTTTATCCATCAAGCTCGTTTCTCATGTTAAGAGCTTGGTGAAATTGCCAGGAACAAAATATCTGTGCTTGCCTGGAAAAATGGGTTCTTCTGTATTTTACCTGCAGTTCAGTTCTTAAATGAACTCTCCATGCATGTGTCTCCTTCCCACGTGTCTGGTTAGGTGTGTATTTCATTACAACTACAGATAGCACTATAGACACAGAATGCCTCATCAGGGCAGGATAGGCTGTGTACAGTTCACATCTCATAAAGCTTAGCATGTATTAATGAAGATGTATAATTATTCCCAACCAACCCATTAAGGCAGTCTTAAGGAAATTTGTGATGTTGTCAGAGAGGGGAGTTAGTGCATGAATCACAAGCTCATTGGCAGCAGGACCAGCCCAGTAAATCAGTTCTTGGCTGCCATCTGAGCTTGAAGGGGACCTCATGGTCTCTCACCTCTGGCAGTTGTGCAGCTCCTCCTTCTCACATGCCCAGGGTTCAGGAGAGGAATGAGGAACATGTTCACACTGGGAAGCAAATCTGTGATTTCAGAAGTCAGCAATCCTGTGGCAGCAAAAAAACCCCAGGAAATAAAGATAAGAACTCTCTGGGCAATCCATGTGTTCCTAAGAGCTGACCAATAGAGTTTCTTGAGTGTGGGTTGTTTCACCTACACTGTAGAAAAAATGCTTCACACGGAGGAGAGGCCTTTGCAGCATGACTATCGCTGAAGCAGCAGCTTTATAGGTCAAAAATTAAAGGTTTATGCACCTAACTGTAGGAGCACTGGGTTGGATTGGGTTGGGCCCAACGTGATTTGAACCACAGAATCCCCAAGTGAGGATCATTTGCAAATTCATCTTTGACTTGTCCCTTTAGATGGGTCTCTTTAGGTCTTGGGTATCAGAGGGAAAGAATCTCAGGTTGGACAAATGGATGTCCTCATGCTACACTCCCTTGAAATCAATGGTTTAGCTGGAACACAGGTGAATAAAATTAAATGTAGGCCACTGGGATAATTTGGTCTGATTCCAGTGTACCAAAAACTGTAAAATCTCCCCTAGTGGGACTCTGAGGCAGCCCAGTGTCTCCCAGATGGAGACCCCTCATCCCCTTATAAAGTCCCCTTCACCTAGAGGATAATTTCCATGGATAAAGCCAATCATGACCATGTGCTGGATGGACATCTACAGAGGAGAGGTGCTGGCAACACCATGCCTTCGAGACACTAGGAACCAGTCTCTGTTCAGAGCATCCCGTGAGGCATAAAACCCTGTGGAAAAGGGCAGGCAGGGGCTGATAGTACAGAATAAATCATCTGTCACTGAGGCCACCAAGCAGCCTCACAATTCTTTGTCTATTCTAATTTTGTCTTCATCCCATTTAGTCAGCCTGGATCCCTGCTGATTCTACACTGGCTCTGCACGGAGTTTAGGGTAACATCCCTGGCCTAGCTAAGTAATTTCATAATGATTATTTTTGGGTGGTTTTGCTCTTCCTGTCAATATTTGTGCTTGCAGCAGTTGGGCGGCAGTGGGGTGGCAGCCCTGGAAAGCTCAGCTCATGTGTTTATCTGCCGGCCGGGATGGCTGCAGGATGACATCTGCATACCATTGCGCTGCGGATCACTTCCTCGCCCGGGAAGGTCGCGCTGCCGGCCGCTGCACCGGGGCAGCGCAGCCCCACCAGCCCCACGCCGGCCCCGCGCGGGGACACAGCCACCAGCTGGGCAGGCACTGAGCCCAGGACACGGCGCACTGGTTTCACAAAGGGTCAGGCTCAGGCAGAGACCGTGAGCGCTCCAGGAAAGGGGAGGTCATTTCCCGCACTGCCCAAATGTCACACCAGTGCCGCTGCACCGGTACCGCGTTTGGTGCGGAGGAGCCGGATTCTGCTTTTGCATTCCCAAGCTCCAGGTGTCTCCTCTGACTGTCACATGTGGCCGATGGGGCTGAACAGCTCAACACCACTCCCTCTGTGAAGCTTGTGCTGTGTTAAGGAAATTCAGAAAGCCTCCTTTTCTACTGGTTGTTGCCTTTTCCGCTGGTTGTTGCCTTTTCCCAGTTTTTTTCTTTGTTAGTAGTTGTTCTCCTTGTATCTTTTCTACAGATTTTGAACAGCCATTTATCAACAAGCCAGAGACCCTCCTCATCAGCAAGAAGGAGAACACTTGGGTACCATGCCTCGTGTCCATCCCTGATCTTAACGTCACACTGACCTCGGTGAGAGCTCAGCTGCTGGGAGACTCTGCACTGGGATGTATTGCATTTGTTCTGCATTTGTAATTGCCTGAGTGGAAGCATGACAGGCATTGCCAGGAAAGGAAAATGCATGGGATACATTTTCCATGGAAAGTACAAGCCACTGGCTTCCTCGTTTTATTTGCTGGTTGAAGCTGTGTTGTCCAGTTCCCTTGGGCAGACCCCACGGGTTTCCTGCCAGCCTTGCTTCTCTTCCCTGGAGCTCTATGAAACAAAATAAGACTTTGTTTTAAATCCATTTCCCCACAGCATCCCCTGTTTTCCTCGTCTCTGTGATCTACACCCCTCTAGGTGGTCGGCATCCCCACAAAGGAGGAGGCTGCAGCCCTGGGGATCATGAGTAAAAACATCTCTCTTATCAGTTTGCTTTTGCTTTTGCNCAAAATAAGACTTTGTTTTAAATCCATTTCCCCACAGCATCCCCTGTTTTCCTCGTCTCTGTGATCTACACCCCTCTAGGTGGTCGGCATCCCCACAAAGGAGGAGGCTGCAGCCCTGGGGATCATGAGTAAAAACATCTCTCTTATCAGTTTGCTTTTGCTTTTGC
>WAAE01008291.1:316680-335180 GCA_013400495.1 Nicator chloris
TCCCTTCTCCTCACGGCACCGACCCCCCGGACCGGACCCCCTTGTCGTTATGGCACCAAATTCCCTCACAGTTCCCTTCTCCTCACGGCACTGACCTCCCGGACCGGACCCCCTTGTCATTATGGCACCAAATTCCGTCCCAGTTCCCTTCTCCTCACGGCACCGACCCCCGCCCCGTGCGAGCCCCTGGCGGTGCCGCCGGCGGCCCGCAGGTGGCGCCCTCCCCGCGGCGGCCGCGGGCCCCGGCGGGAAGATGGCGGCGCCGCTGTGGCCGTGTCACAGCAAAGCCAAGGCCGGGAGCGAGGCTGGGGCGGCACCGCGGCCGGACGAGGAGCTCGCTGTGAAATGGGACACAAGTGGATTCATGAGCATTTCCCTGAAAAAAAAAAAAAAAAAAAAATTACCAGGAGTGTGGATGCTGAATGCAAGAGATCGGGCAGAAGGCATGGGAAATAGAGTCAAATAACTCTCTCACACTTTCCTGAGAAGTGTGAGGAGGATTCAAAACTGTCCTTGGAAGAGGAAAACAGTTTTCACAGGTGGTGTTTTTCTAACTTGTGTTCTGAGTGTCCAATCATGTCTCTTTTATCGGAGCTGTCTATAGAAAGGACAGTGAAAAATAAAGATTGCTTGTCCTTTGTCCGGAGACAGGAGTCTGTGTTGTTCTTTCCTGTAGCCATCCCGAATGGGAACGACACAGGAGTTCAAGGAGTGCTCAGGCACAGCTCTCTCCTTAGCACTGGGTGGGCCTGTGAAGTCATCAGCACCATTTGTCTGACTAAAATAATGTCCCCTGTGGAGCTGTCAGTGGCAGAGACACAGCTGAGGGGACAGAAGTGGGACATCTCCACCCCTCTCCATTGCCATTCCTTCATCCAGCTCCACCATGTTGTGAAAGCATCCAAAAGATCCTTTTCATTTTACTTCGCCCATCCAGGGACCTGCCTATCTGGGGAATGAGGAGATAGAAGCTGTTCTACTCATGAAATATCCTATTTTGGTGCATCCTGGAGCAGTGCTTGGCTGCTCCTCTTCTGAGGCCATGAGTGGTCCCCCTTGGCTGCTCCTCACCTTCCTTCCAGCCCATCCATGGGGCATCCATAGGACAGGCTGGGAGGCAGGTGAGGAACAGCCTCCCAACCGTGTGAGCGGGGATGGGGAGGAGGATGGGGATGGGGATGGGGATGGAACCAAGGACACAGCCCTCACACAGGCATTGGATCACCTCTCTCCATCAGAAACACAGCTCACAGGAAACTGGACAGGGCAAAATAAAAACCAGCCATTTCATGCGGTTAGCAAAGAACTGAGGATGCTCTGGCTGGGCCCCTTGTTTTGCTTCTGACATGGCCACTGAATGCTTCATCAATGCTTTTCAAAAATGCTTTGAGATTCTCTGAAGGTCAGCACAGTGATAGCGAAAAATCCTTCAGGTTCCCAGGACTTCTTGGCCCCTTCTGAGGACATTTCTGCAATAAAGCACATGAGTTTGCATCAGAATGATGCAGAGCTCTTAGTGCTGAGAAATCAAAGCAAGAACAGCTCCAAAACATGTTCTGCACACTGCAGTGTGTCAGCCACAACACTCACCCTCTGGCTGGGGTGAAAGTTTGGGTGAAATGAGGAGGCAATCAATAGCATGTGGTTCCTAACCCAGCATGTACCAAGAAGGGCAAAATTAAATTTAAATAAATGTAAGCAGAACATTCAGTTGCTGCTTCAGAATAATTTCCTGGATTGTATTGACATTTGTACAAAGCTTTGCAGGAACAGCTTCTCAGAGGATTTTACAGAACCACACATGCCTTTAGCAGAGTCCATAGGTGCCTTCTGCTCTGAGATGCAGGTTTGCAGTCATGCTGCTTTCCTCGAAAATGGAACAGGTCTCTCCAAGGGTGGGATAAAATTACTTGCATTTTATTGGTAACAGGCAGGAGAACGGGCAACTGAAACACCAAATCAATATGATTTTGTAGAAGCCGATTTATTGTTTACAATAAGGCACACCTATAGGTTCTATGTCTACGGCCCCACGTGAGGACACTACTCTGGGTTGGTTAGTCACTTATTGATAGGGCAGGCACAGCTCTCTTCAGGGCGTCCGAAGAGAGAGAGCATTGGTAAATCGTCCATCATCACGTCCATTTATCTAGGTTTTGCATTCTTAGTAGTTAGGTTCCCAGGCTCCTTGTTAACTTCTCAGGCCTCCTGTTCTTATTTTTCATCCTGTTGTTTTCTCTGTAACCTTGATGAATTCCTGGGAACTCAAATAACAAAACTGCAGGTGGCTTGTTAGATACTCACAGAGAGTTTGGCTGGTACAGAATGGCCTAAAGACCGCAGATGCATTACTACAGCATCTCAATGAAATAAACAGACTGCGCTTCGACAGTGTTATCTTATGTGCATGTGTGACCGGGTGCATCAAAAATGGATAAAATGCAAAAGCTCCCAGAAGAAAACAGGTTAATAAGATGCATGGATTAAACACCAGGATTATCTGAGGACCTTCCCATGCAGCTGGGGATATCACTAAGCAGGCCATATCTCAAAAGAACAGCTCCACAGCCATTTTTTCAGAAACTTAGAAAATATCCTCACTCACAGTCCTGCAGTAATTGCTCTCTTTGCTGTAACTAATTTTCAGTTAGTTTGCCTTTCAAAATCCGAGGAGGCCATTACACTATTTTGTTACTTATTCCAAGAGGCTGAAATCCTTAAAACTATTTTAGTTGATCATTCTTCAAACCCTGTTTTACAGTATTTCCTGAGATTAATATTTATTAACAATATTTGAATGTTTGTACAATTTCCCATTTTAGTATGTCAGAAGCAAGTAAGGCCAAATAGGGTAGGAATGACCAGTCCTGACACAGAGGCTGTGCTGTTCCTCGCCCAAAAGCCCATTCAGTTCTACCTGAACAGACTGAACACATCCCACCTGGTTTTCACACACGCAGCTCTTTCACCCCCTATTTCTGACACGCTTTGAACTCTGTATCTTTTTGCTGATCAGCACTCCTGAATTGGAAATATTTTTCTGAAAAGATGCTGAGGAGCCATGGGAGCCTGTATGTGTCCCAACATCTTAAGCTGCACCAAGGAAGGTTTTGGTTGGATATTAGGAAGACTTTCGTCACAGAAAGGTGATTAAATATTGGAATGGACTGCCCAAGGAGGTGATGGAGTCACCGTCCGTGTAGGTGTTTAAGGAAAGACAAAGTATGTGGCATTCAGTGCCATGGTCTAGTTGACCTGGTGGTGTTTGGTCACAGGTTGGACTCGATGAGCTCAGCGGTCTTTTCCAACCTAAGTGGTTCCGTGATGGTGTGATCTAATTCCTTACGGAACCGCGGGTCGCTGAAGCCCAGTGCCATTCCAGCCACCCCCCACCCCCAGCTCCCACCACGGCTTGGCCACGCCCACAATGACATCATACGCCATGGTCCCGCCCTTTGGGATGCCCCGCCTCCCGCGGGCGTGGTCCAGGCTCAAGCTCCGCCTCTCGCCCTCGTGGCGCGGGGCGGGGCGTACGGCGGCTGCGCAGAGCGCGGAGCTGCAGTCGAGGCGCGGGCGCCGAGCCGGTGGCGGAGCCGGGGGACGGTGCGGGGGCCCCCGCCACCCTCGGGGCAAACCGGGCATGAAGCGACGGCTGCCGGCTGCGGACGCCAGGCTGAGCACTGAGCTGCACTGCCTGTCGCACTAAGGTGGCGACAAGCCCCGAGGCGAACCGAGGCGGCGCGGCGGGCCGAGTCCGAGGGGAGCCCCGCGGCTGTTTGCGAGCGCGACTGAGGCGGCAGCGGCGGCTTCTGCCAGCAGCCTCCTCTGGGCTGGCGAGGGGCTGCGCGGGGAGGGGGCCGCGGCGCCGCCCCCGCCTCCTCCCCTCCCCTCTCCCATCCGGAGCTCCTCCGCGGAGGCGGGCGGGCGCTGTGAGCGCGCCGCTCTGAGGGACCGGCGGAGCCCCGAGGGGCCGGCGGAGCGCGGCTCTCCACGAGCAGCCTCCCCTGGGAGCCGCGGCGGCGGATCGGACTCGGCTGGGACCTGCCATGACTCCCCTGGCTCCTCCCATGGCATGAGCCCGAGCTCTCCTCCCCGCTCCGCCTGCTTTTGGTCTCTCTCTGCTCCCGGGCTGTCAGATGGGATAGGACACACCCGGGCGTGCGGGGCTCGACGCTGCCGCGGGGGAGCGGCGGAGGCAACCGGTGACGGCCGTCGGCTCTTCTGGAGTCGAAGATGAGCTTGCGGTGGGCTCGCCAGCACTGGAACGGCGGCTCCTCCGTGCTGCTGCTGCTGCCGCTGCTGCTGTGGCACGGCCGGGTCCGGCCGGCCGGCGCCGACAACGCCAGCCAGGCGTACTACACCGCGCTCATCAACGTGACGGTGCTGAGCCCCGAGCGCGGCGGCCCCACGCTGCTGCGGATCGACCGTGGCCGCTACGGGCAGGACTCCCCGAAGGTGGAGGTCAAGGGGCTGCTGGTGACTCCCGTCCCCATCAACGGAGGTAACGCTTCCCTCGCTCGCTGCCGGGTGGTTGGTCCTTGCCTGGGCTGGGCAGGCTTTCCTAGTGAGCTCTGACAAACGAGGAGGAAGAGCTTGCCCAGAAGAAAATAAAACAAATCCATGATCTGAGAGTGTTGGATTGAATAACGGCTCAGCAAAGCATAATGTGCTTTCCAGCATGGATCCCAGTAGATTGGGTGTATTGATGGGTGAAGATGTTATTCCTTAACTGATTACGGAGAGCGTAGCGATAGTTGACAGTATTCAGTTGCAGCATTGCCTTGAATCTCAGAACAGCTGCATAGCCATCTCGCTGTGCATCTGGATAGCTTTGGCAACTGCATGAAGTCACAGTTTTTCAGAGTACAATTCCTAAAAACGCTGTTTAAGCTGCTCATCAAGACTTGGAAGGACTGAAGCTATCAAGTTGTTGCTCTTATAGCCAGCCCAAAATGGGCTTGTTTGCAGTACTGAACACTGAATAGAGTGTCCAAATAAGTTTTCTTTTAATTAAGTGAAGCTATTGTCCATCAGTTCTTTTGGTAAATGTTGGGGTTTATAGAGAACACTAATTCGAACAGCTGAGAGTATTGTCATGATTTTTGCCTGAAGCAAAACTGGTATCTTCAGTAATAGTGATGTAGTTTTAATACTATCTTATTTTGAAAACCATTCTTGACATTATCTAAACTGCCATCTTTAAGAAATGGACCATTTGATGGAATACAGTGGTCCTAGCCTGCCTCCTGGACAGAAAATATCTGAATAATGTTTTAAGTGAAATATTGTACTCAGTTAAAACTAGAGTCTAAGTGGTGAATACTAAGAATGTTTTAGAAGACTTGATAACACAGAACTACTGTATTATTAGAAGCTTTAGAGAATTTGCCAAATCATAAGATCAGGAAAATACTTTGATACTTCTTCAGAAGAAATGCGTTCTGCTAGGTAGCCTTTGTAAGCTTGTGGTCTGCATGGGTCAGGCTGTGCATCAGCAGGTGCTTGCCAGTCTCACTGGAGCTCAGTTTCATTAGCTCTGCAAAATATAACTAGAATGTATTAATGGGGTAGATTTCAGGGTGTAAGGGTGAGGAAACAGAAATTGTTGAGGAAGTCTGCTGTAAAATGATTTTTATTTGTACTTAAAATCCTGTCCATCAGCTAACATTAAATAGGTTGCAGTCATTCTTCTGTTTCCTGATATTCCTCACTTACATCCCCACAAAATCCCCTTGAAATCAGCAATCTGTCCTGAAAGTTTTAGGCATCTAAACACTGTTACTGCAAGTAGCACTTTAACGGGTTTTAAAATACTGCCTTTTAATACATGCAAGGGATCAAAGCACTTTATGTTTTTTGAGCTGCATTATTTGTCAAGAAAAACTTTTGATACTAATTTCTTTTAATCTGCCTCTGTAACTTTTTCTGCTTTCTTTTGATATGCCTTTACTAAGGTGTAATTTAAACACTGAGGGAGGCTTTGACAGCATTTTCACAGGCAGCTGATAATGAGAAGAGCTAAATAAAATTATAAACAATATTTTTATGCCTCCTGTTAAGTACTGTGATGAATAACTTTATTGAGAAAGCACAGCAGGAAGTGTGAAAATGTCAGACCTGGCGTGGTTTGACATAGTGCAGTTGTTTATTATCAGTTTTGGGGGAAATTGAGTTTTGCCCTTCTGTTTCATAACAGACAACTTCAAGCACAACAGCAGTTGTCTTCATTTCTTTTAGATACTCTGAACTGTTCTGTGTAGGTTGTTATATACTTATATTTTATTTGAATTTTGCTGATGTGCCTGTGGTTTAAAAATGTTTCATGTAGTAAGAAAGATTGGAATATTTTAAGTTTTTAGTTAAGCTGTTCTTGAACATCTTCTGCTTTTTTATATTCAGATTTGATAAAAGATGATGCAGTCTTGCTGAAAGTAATTGCTTTAATGTTTTTTTAATCAGCCTGTTAATATTGCTGTAGAACTCATTTGCAGATTTTTTTTTAATAGCTCTAAACATGAATAGCTGCCAGCCACTGCTCTTAGAGCAGTAAATGCTGTACCCCAGTTTTCATGTATCCTCAGAAGAAAAGGACTCTACAATTGTTAACAACTTTATTTGAAGATACCTTGAATTTGGAACTGCTTTGATGTCAAGCATTTACTCATTTATGGGCTGTCTTTGAAATTTTCACAAATGTGGGTGATTTGTTAGCACCTTGATGGCACGGACTGTTTTAGAGCTGAAGTGTCCTTTATTTCACATTTTTGCATGCTCTGTGAAGAGTCATAGGATCACAGAATGCTTTGGGTTGGAAGGGACCTTGAAGATCATAAAGTTCCACCCCCCCTGCCATGGGCAGGGATGCTTTCCACTAGACCAGGCTGCCTGAAGCCCCATTCAGCCTGGCCTTGAACACTTGCAGGAATCTGGCATCTTATTACATCCCTTACTCATTGCCTGCAGGGAAATAAATGAGTTTACTAATTCAAGATTTAGGGCCAATGATCTGCTGCTAACCACACACCATTTGTAATTTTCAGTGTTCTGTTTCTTGACTTCTATTTTTGAATATGCCCAATATTTTATGTACTGCTTTTTGAAGATGCCAGTCCCATGTTGTCACCCATCCTTTAAATCTCAGTGCAGCATGACAGTCAATCACTTCTCCCATTTCTTTAGCAGGATTTCTTTAATGGAATTCAGTCATGTTAATACATGTATTAAAACTCTTTCCGTGTTCTTTTTATAGAGCTTGTATGAAATTGATAGGGGCTTTCAAAGGCACTGTTCCCCTGGGAGTGTGGTGGCAGTAATTGGCATGACCGCCTGTGAGTGTGACTTGTGAAAGTGCAGCTCCAGCAAGCTCTTGGTCACAGTTGGCTGCTGGATGTACATTCAGCACCTGTGTGGGCATAGTTTTCCAAGCACATTAAATACATGATAGCAGCGTAGTTTCTTTATTAATCTCTCTTCCGTTCTTCTACTTTGAGTTCCTTTTCTTACCTCCTCTAACATGTTAATTTCTCTCTTGTCATGATTTAATTTCTTATTAGAAGAGTGTTTTAAACCACTTCTGGACATGAATGCTTGCAGATTCAAAAAAAAAAAGCTCCTCTTGTTGTGCATGGAAGGATAGAAGTGAAATGTGTCTTCACAGCCTGATACAGGTTTTCTGATAGTTTAGTTCAGGTTTATAGTATTCCTTCAGTGAGGTTCCAGAATACTTCTCAATCCCTTACTCTGTTATTTGTGACTTAGTGCAACCAGACATTTTCATAGAATCATAGAGTGGTTTGGATTGGAAAGGACCTTAAAGATTGTCTCGTTCCAAGCCCCCTGCTTTGGGAAGGGACACTCTCCTAGACCAGGTTGGTCAAAGCCTCGTCCAACCTTGCCTTGAACACTTCCAGGTCATTTCAGCCCAGTCCTCTCACAGCAGCTGCCTGGGTGCTCCTGGATGTCTGTACATGCATCATGCAAGTGTTCAGCCCTGTGCCACTCCAATGACCTGTGCTTTTACTCTTCTTTGGTATTGGGTGCCTGACACCTGTTGCAGTGCAGACCTTTAGGTGTCAGGCATATTTTCCCCTTGCCATGGCAAACCAAGCTAGAAGCCACTGAATACTCATCTTAATGATTGTTGGTAGAAACTGCATTGCTTTGTGGCTTAATTCTCTCAAAACATTCTCCATGGGGAACAGGACTCTTTGTGGCTGTTGAATCTGGGTTATTGCTTTTGTTCTGTGGTTGGATTCCAGTGTGAGGACTGGAAATTCAGTCTTGTGTGCTCTTAAGAGTCTCCTTGCAGGACTTGCTGGGAGGTAAGGTGTTGCTGTTGGACACGAAAAAAGACGGAAGATTTTAAGTTTTAGAAGGTTATTTTCTAGTTTATTAAACAAAACACACTATTTTTATAGATGGTTCTGACACAGCTGGACATGATTGGTCTTTTGATAAACACCTTATTACTATCATTGGCCAATTAGAAACAACATTTCTTTGTAAACATCTTGTACACAAGCTGGGAAAACAGCAGGTGCACAAGATTGTTTAAATTCTTTCTCGCAGTTTCACAGACCAATGTTTTGAGAAAACTTATCTCTCAGAGTCCTTACTGCTGCTCTTAGCAGCAGCTAGCAGGCAAAATCAAACCCACAGTAAGGTTTTGTGCTTGGGAAGCTGGGAAGCAGGCAGGATGACCAGGAGTGGCGATGAGGCTGATAGAAAGGGAAATAGCAGCAGAATCAAACTTGAAATGTTTAAATTCACAGAGCCAGTAGGTCAGAAACGAGGGGGTGAGGGGTGGAAAGGGATGGAGTCCAAAGGGCTTGTAGGGAGGTGGTGGTTGTGCAAAAGCTGCTTTGGAGGAGGAGCTCATAGAAAGGAGAGCTCTCCCAAAGGGGTATAAGGGTTGGGGCTGGGCAAGGAAACTGAGAATGTGAGGAAAAGCATATGTTAGAAGAAGGTGAAAGTGTGGAATAACCAATATTGGCTCAGTGTTAGGAAGGAGGTATCTCTTGTGTGTAGTGCTGTAACTACAGCATTCTGTAGCATCTGGCACTTCATAAACATGTTGTGTGAACAAGTTGTAGCTGCAGAAGGTTTGAAATGCCAGTTTCCTGGTAACTGCGGAGCTTTAGGCAGCATTCAGACAGAAATTCTGGCTCAGAATCCAAACCAGTAAGGAAAATGCAACAAGCAAATATATCAGTAGAAGAAGAATCTTGTGCCATACTTCTGTCCTTCATCGATGATCTTTATATCCAGCTTAATTAGTAGTCATTAATTGATAGCGAAAGTGGTGGTTATATATTGGAGTATATAGCCTTAATTGTAGAATACTTACTTGAGCTAACAAGATTAAAGCTGAACTATTATAGGACTCTTCTAAGCTTCAGTGATTTTCTTTTGTTTAACTTCCTCCCTGAAACCAGATTACCTCTTGTTCAAAGAGTTTCTTTTTGTGCTGAAGCCAGCTTTAGTCAAAGCAATTACCTGAAAAAGCTATTGAAAATAAAATGTTGCTGTACATAATTCATTGATTCATTGGCACCACCTTATAAAGTAGAAATGATGACTGGCTTGAATAAGGGCTGTATTGATAATAACACAAGCAGTAATGCAGTGAAAGAAAATATGTCCATTGCATGTATTAAACCCTAACGGGATAGAAAATAACTAGTACCATTTCTTGAAATAATCAGCACTGCTGAGTTGCCTCTGTGGATTTCCCAGCTGAATTCCTTTTCTGGAAATGTTATCACAGGATTATAATTAATGTATTGCACAAAGCTGTCTTATTTTACCAGTCAGGTGTTCCACCTGGTGCCTACCTGGACAGCAGAACTGTAGGGAGGGAATGTTTTGGGGTGCAGCGTGTGTGACACTGCACCTTCCTGTGTTCTTCTGTGCTTTCTTTCCCAACAAGCCTCTGGATCTGCTGTCCCTCAAAATACTAGTGGTGTCTCTCCAGCTATTGTATTACAGTGACTGAAGGTCAGACTTTAAAATGATTTCTGTATGTGTTGCTGAGACAGACCAGCTCTGGCAACTGGTGCTGGCTTTACAGAGTACAGTATTAGCTAAGATGAAATCAATAACAAGATATCTGACCTTTAGAGAAAAAAAAAAAATACCCTGCATAGAATAAAATGGTTCATGCCCAGAGAATGAGATATTTTTGTGAAAAGGGGACAAAGTCTGCTAACAGCCAGTGCAGCAACCTTGGCTGAAGGGGGGTGTCACAGTTGCATTCAAAGCAATGCAAGAGCAGCAGCACCACACAGTGTGAGAAGGAGCAAACCCAGCCACAGTTCAGAACTGGGGACAGTCTGCATTCAGACAGGTGTGCACTTCTGACAAAGCTGCTGGGAGCTGCCCTTTTCATTTCATTTTTGCTCCACAAAATGGCTCTCCTTCTTACAGGGAGAAGGCTAAAACATGGTCAAGCAGTTGGAAAAGAAGAGGATGAAAGTAATGTTGCTGTGCTGACATGAGCTTGCCACAGTAGTTGAGGAACCTTGGTTGGCTCTGTTGCATTAACTGTTTTTTTCCCATGAATCCCTAAAATGCTGTCACAAACCTTAGTCCTTCAGCAGAAAGGGGTCTTAAATTATAAAAAATGCTCAAGGAAAAACAGTTATACAAATTGAGCAGCCGTGTGTATTCTGCACAAGGAAACTGAAACTCTCCTAAAGCAGGAAACAAACATGAGCCTAATGGTAGGTACTTAAATCACAGCTGATTATTCTGTAAAGAGGCTCTTCTGTGGTGTTGGGAGTTATGGTAGGAAGGGAGATATTTACAACAACGTTGTACACAGCTCTTTAACCCAGCGGGCTGCCACTTTTAACAGAAAATTGGGGGTTTTGCCAATGCATGATGCATAGATAAACACAGAGGCAGGCAGGGTAAATAGCTTGTATTTGAAATAAGCCAGAAGAGTAGTACACCTATAGGGAAACTTACTTAAATAACATTCTGTATGCTTATATCTTCTGAACTTCCATGAGTGGCTTCTGATCATATCTTTTTCTGCCCAAGTAATTTGTTTTAGAATAATTTAATGTGAAGTTGCTTTTCATTCTGGCAAGTAACATCAGTTTTGGACCTCTCAACTACAAGAAAGACATTGAGATAGGGGAATATGTCCAGAAAAGGACAAAGGAGCTGGGGAAGGGGATGAAGCACAGGTCTGATGAGGAGAGGCTACCTTCTTGCTGTCTAAAAACCCGAGGAGGGTGGAGCCAGGTGGAATTCAGCATTTTCTCCCAGGTAGTAAGTGGCACAATGAGAGGAAACTGCCTCAAGCTGTGCTTGGAGGGGGTTAGATTCGATAGTAGGAAAAATGTCATCACAAAAGGATTGTCAAGCACTGAATCAGACTACCCAGGGCAGTGGTGGGGTCGCCATACCTGGAGGGATTTAAAAGACTTGTAGATGTGGTCCTGGGGAACATGGTTTAGTGGTGAACACAACAGTGCCAGATTAATGGTTGGATTCGATGACCTTAGGGGTCTTTTCCAGCCTAAACAATTCCATGATCATCCAGTTAATGCTTGCAACATGTGTGTTATTGATTCTAGTTGAACTTTGGATAGCAGATCATAGGTGACAGGGTAGTGGAAAGTGTCAATGATGATTCTGGCTGGCCCTGTACGTATGTGTCCCCTTCAGTGCCCACTGATATCCCTGACACCTAAGCTGTACAGATGTTTTATTGAAACCATCTCACTAGTCCAGAAGGGTGATTGTGATTTTAAGACTTCTATGCTTTTCAGAGTATCTTCAGTCTATTGAAAAGACAAGCAGACCACACCACATTTCTTCACTATTGTTTCTGAATTTTATTTAGTTAAAAGTGAAAAGATTGCTTAACATTTGTGTGGTGTAATAGAATGCTAATGCGAAGAAAAGTGGGTTGTGACTTTTTATTAAATCTCAAGTGACTTGCAGACAGTTCAGATTTATATAAACCAACCAGATTTTCCTCAATGTTTTTGTGTTACTTAAATAGTACTGCACTAATGTTGTCAGCTGTTAAATTTTCATCAGGATATACTGAATACACCTTGTCAGGAATAACATGCTGTAAGCATTTGAGTAGTGTTTGTTGGTCTATATCTGGAAAGCTTTAATCTCTTAATATCTTGTTTCCTAATTCTGTTGCTTTATCCAGTAACATTTCATAGCTCTGTCCACAGCTGAGAGAGACTTTGATCTCTACTGTGGTAGAAAATTTTGTACTACTTTTCGCACAGATGCAGTTTCTGTTATCTCTTACTGCATTCTTTGTTGCTTTTTAAGCTAAACATTTTCAAGCATACAAATTTCAAGGTGCCTACATGAATTTTGAGAATGCTGCCTCCTCATTTAAGGTGCTCTTTGTTGCTGTTATCACTTTTCACTGTAATAACTCATTACCTTGTACCTGTGACCATTTTTGTTTTCACTTCATGTTTTAGTTTTGATCATGATTGCGTGGAAGGAAACAGTACATAATCTGTAGGATTACTGTTTTTAATAATCCCATATATTTTAGGTAAAAGTATGTTGGCCATAGTGTCTGCTTTGAGAGTTATTTTTGGCTGTTTGAGGGGATTCTGTGGAATTGATACCATTTAGAAAATGGTGTTTTTCAACAAATGTATCATACCTGGGATTCTTGAATATGATTTCAAGGGAGAAGGATGGGATTTTTAGCTTTCAAGGCTTGAGAAACTTCCTATCACAATCTGCTGGTGCTTTCCCTCTTCCATGTAGGGAATCATGCATTAAACAGCTTTTATCTTAACAAAGACAACCTTAAAAGGTTGGTGGCACGTGTGCTATGTTGTGATTCTTCCATGTTTTCAAAAAGGACTGTAATTCCTTTAAGGCATACATACTGTTCTGAAATTTGAGATTACAAAGACAAGTTGCAAAAGTGCAGTGGGCATGAACATACTCTTCTGTGAGTGTTGATGTTTGTGATGGCCATCACCAGTGCTGCAAAACACATGTGGATCAGTGCTAGCTAGCAATTTCCACAGGGATTCGAGTAATGATGTCAGGGTAATGGAAGAAAAGACTCTATAAAATTTGGCTTCAGGCATCTGTATTTCAGATTTTCCCTGATGCCTGTATGAAACAAAAATACAGCAGATAGCCCTCTATGTCTGAGATGGCTAATACAGGCTTGAAAAACAGTTGTGAAAAGGATGTGCTGGTATCTGACTCCCCACCCTCCTTCCAGGGGAACAGGGAGAGGCACTTCTTGTCCAAATTAAGAGGTGCAACGACTTCCTGTAAGTCTGCCACAGTATAGATTCATCTGCACTAGCTTTCTTTCTTGTTTCAGAAAACATCTTTAGCTCTTTGAATCTCCTTTGTTACAGGATTTAACCTCACCTATGTTAAGCTGAGAGTGCTTAAAATGACATTTTGTTTCTAGCTAATATGTTAAACTTGTTATTTTTTGGTGGTAGATATTTTGCTGAAATCTCATAGTTGTGCTGAATTCAATTCTTAAAAAGGAAAAAATTCTGGGAGACTTCATTTAATTTGGTCTTACTTTGCAGAACTGTAATGTTTTCTGAGATATTATGCAAATAAATGGTTTGTTTATATCTTGAAAAAATCACTGTTTATCCCAACTATTTTAGTAACCAAAGATTATTATACTCTTGGCATTTGAAAGGATAAATATATTTGCATTATAAAATGTAGTTGGCTCTAAATTTATAAAATCCTTTAATGATATGACCAGTGTATCAGACTAAACTGTTTCCAGTTATGCAAACAGAGCCGTCTTTCATTGGTTTCAGCTGCTGTGAAGTTACTTCTGCCTTGGCTTTCCTGCCTTTTGTACACAGCTCTGTGGCTTTGGGTTCTTCCAGGATATGTTACACCATCAAAAGGGACAAAAGAGCTTTGCACACTGTTGAATTCTGACATGTGGCATTTGCCATTTCTGTTACTCTTCCTTTATACCATCTATACCTGTTTAGCTGACGAGTGCGTTGTGTTTGCAAACCCATTTGTTTCTCTATGAGTTTGAATACATTTCCTGTAGACAAAATGTGCATATGTAAAAAGCTGATGTTGGCTGCTGGGATTTTACAAGATCAGCTTTTAATATTGTCCTTTTTTACAGTAGCCTGCACATGGCAGATAACTCTGAAATCTTGTTTCCACAACCTGCTTTGTTCAGTTGTACTTCACTGCAGTGATATTTATGGCTGCATTAGGAAAAAAAAAAGATTTGTACTCCCCAGAATGACTGATAAACAGCTGTTTTGTAAATGCCTATAGCAGATGAACCATATTCTAATGTTTTTCAGCCTCTAGGCAGGTATTGATTTGAATGTGAATTCATTGTTCTAGCTGCACTGGAGTTAAAAATAGCTTGTGTTAGTGAGCCTGATTCTTGGGCGTATAGTCACAGCTTTCAATGCATGAGACTTCTTTTTTAAAATCTTTTTTTCATAAGAATACAGTTATCTGTAGACTTTTTTCACAAGAGAATGGTGGCTTCCTAGCGCATAACATTTAAGTACTTCAGCAACTTGGAATTAGGATTTTTATTTTTTTATTTGTTTTGCCTGTTAGAAGAAATTGGCATCTGTGTAAATTTGTTTCCCATTTCAGTTGCAGATCGTCTGGGCTGTGACCCTCGAACACGTTTCCAAGTCCCACCAAACACCAAGCAGTGGATTGCTTTACTACAGAGAGGAAACTGTACATTTAAAGAGAAAATACTACGAGCAGCTTCACATAATGCCACAGCTGTGGTCATTTACAACAATATATCCAGTGATGAACCTGTCACAATGACTCATCAAGGTAAATAAAATGTCATCTCCTTCATTATAATGCTTTTGCCATGTAAACTATTGCTGAAGAGCCCTTGGCATTGGACAGATGATATTGGAAGTAGCCCATTCCCTGATGATATTTGCAGATATGCAATAGAGTGAAAGAAGCCAATAATTGTGAAAAGTTATTTTCCTTTAGCATACATCTATCCAATGAGGAACACCTTCCTCTGCAGTGGGGATGTGGGTGTGTTGCAGTGAGGAAATGCCTGTAAGATCTGAGGAGCGATCTTTCAAACCTTTCTGCAGAAGAGAAGCTAACATACATATATAATGGAAGATCTAGAATTTTACAAAGCATCTGAACCTGAAGAATTCTATAGCAGCATGTCTTCAACTCACTGTTCCAACCTTCAAATGTTAGCAGTTGTATTTTGGGACCTAAGCTTGCATGCTTTTTTAATGACAGTTTACAGAGGGTTCTCTTTCTACAATGGAAGTCTGAGTGCCATACAGGAATCAGCAAAACAGTGATTTGGAGGGCAGTTGCCTCTGTAAATTGTCTAGAATAGTGCTGGAAGTCTGTTTTTCTAGAGAGTTCTCTTTTTTTACAGCTGCCTATGTGTAAAATTTTACTGTTCCTGGTGACTCACTTTTGTTGCTGGAAGCCTCATATGTAAACATTTTCCTTGGTTAAAAATTATTTTTGCAATTCTGATAACTACCTTTTTCATTTTCCAGAAGGTTTTCTCATTTTGGAACTATTTAGCCTAATCAGAAAAGGCATATCTCTGTATTTGGTGATGATATTGCTGCCTTTTTTTTTTTTTTAGAGTGTTTTCAGTCTCTTTTAGTATAGGGGGTTGCTTGGAAACTAGAATTTCTTAATTATTGCTTTGCATATTGTCACACAATTAGAATTGAATTCCTTTACTCAAGAAATGCTGTGGTTGTTTCTTTCTTTTTTTAACAAGGACAATTATAGAGGGGTTTGACCTTCCCAACTTTCTATACCACAGGAATTTTGCAGGGGGGTTTTGACCATGTAGCAATTCAAAGGCTGTTAACAGTTGATTTTTATCTCAGGTACCTTTCTTAGACATTTTTATACATAATCTGCAGGCAAAAAGTCCCATATTGTAATGAAAGGTTTTTTTGCCACCTCCTCTTTTTTTTTTTAATATATTCCCCATTTCTCTCTCTGCAGTTGTAGTGCCCTCTTAAATCTTCAGCTCTGAACTCTTTGAACTACCTGTAAGAATATTTATATAAATATGCTCTATTTAGAAATGGTTTGTAGTTTTGCCGTGGTCTGGAATACCTCAATGTGTCAGGAAAAAAGGCTAGTACTACTGATACAGCTTTAGCATTGTTAGCTCTACTGCATGTTAAGTCATATAATGGGTTTGATTATAACTTTAATCCCTTCTATCTCATAATGCTGTCAGATTTGGCAGTTGCTTTACAGCAGTAAGATGGGATCTATCTTTTATTAGGAAGTCCTTGTTCACTCCCTGTTTCAGCTCAGAAGACCAGTGTGTTGCCTTTGAAACTTTATCAATAGGCCCAGTAGTTCTGGTTGGTTAAAATACCATCTCAGATGTAAAATTTGAGAGCTGCTGTGGGTAAAAGAGTGTCTTGTAAGGTAGCCAGGCAGCTGTTTGGGTGGTTGATGTTTGGGAAAAAGACCAATGCTGTCTTCAGCATGCTGAGTTCCAAATATTACTTATGGTAAGCTTTAAAAAAATGCAATTACTGGAGATGATGCATGTTTTAGCTTTGTGTATTTGAAATATTGGGTTTGAGGTGCATGTGCTCAGTATACTGTGGAATCTGCCCTGGTTTGGGCTGAAGGCTCTATCTCAAAATTAATGTTAGACTTGGAAGTGTTCAAACTGCATGACAGGCTAAAAGTAATTTTCTAGAACTGAAGTAGCACCTGTAGTGAAGAAAAATGTTGCTCCACAGCCTTTGTTTTGATTGTGTTACGAACATGTGAGGGATTTCCTCAGCGATCACTTTGCAGAACTTCCTGCAAATAACTTGCTGGTGAGCTGATAGAGGAACTGTAATTGTGTGTAATTGAGATGCAGAGCAGTCCTTGGGTGTTAGCCTCAGCACAGGGAGGGTTTGGAATCCACCATTTCCCTTCTTGAGAGTTATTCCAAGTGGGAGACAGATTCCTGAACCTGTACTTACAGGATGTGTATTTTCTAACACTGTGTGTAAAGCAGACTTGCACACACTCAAGCCATTCCCTGGTCTTCCTATTTCTGCCTTTTCAACCATAGCACTGCTCGTGTGCTTTTAAGGTGGTGAACAACTACGTCATCTCAGAAGTCTCTTTCAACCTAATTGATTCTGTGTGATCTCCTAATTAGATATTCCAGTGCACTACATCACTTCTCTTTAGTATTTTCTGTCCCTAAAGGTGGGAGGAACTGACCCTGTGTATTTGAGAGCTGTTCTGCACTGATTAAGTTAATGTGTTGGAGTTGATAGCAAGTGAAGATGGAGCTGAGCCACCAAGTTGGTGTTAGCTCCGTTGATGTCTATTGCTGTGCACTATTCCTCTTTTCTTTAAAAATGCAGTCTTCACAAAACAATTTTGCAGCTGTTATGATGACCAAGTTGATGATTCTGTATTTTCTTTCCATAGAAAAAGGAGAAAGTAGACCTTGTGTTATATTACTGTAATATAATCTTTGTACTGCTGCATATCAAGCCTTAGAAATATTCTGTCTTCCTGGTGAAGCAGAGTGGAAAGCAGCAACTGCTTATAATGCACACTAGGAACTGCAAGCTTTCCTGCTTGGATATTTGCATGAATTCCAATCACCCGCTTAGACAGTGTCTGTGGTGAAAATAAATAACACATTACACAGATTTATGTATGTTGCCCACCTGCAGAGAGGTGATTCCCTGTGAAAAGAGCTTAGGAAGCACTTTGCACCTGTAGGATTAATATTTTATCCAAGCTATTTTATGCTTGAATACACATTTGAAAATTTTATTCTTATGGAAATTTGTTCATGCTCAAAATATTACTTAGCAGAATGGCAATTCCTTGTGGTGGCTGGATAACAACTGTCACTGTGAAATCAGTCTATCATCACTGTGTCAAATGAACAGTTTCTGCTGCTAATAGCAGAATTTGCTTTCTCTTGTGTCATAGTCCACCAAGTCTCTTCCCCTTCGTTTTCACCTTTGAGTTTTAAAGTAGGTAATGACCTTCCGGAATTGGTCAGCTTCTTTTTTTAAATACCTGTCCTTCTGTTGATGTTATTTGCAACATTCTTTTCTTGGTGCATTCTATATGTCACTGTATACTTACGTTGCACAATCCTGTAGATGTCTTTTATCAGCCTAAGCAAAGGACACCTTTCCCATCATAGGCTATGTTAGCCTATGATGTCACTGGCAGGAAGGCAGTTTTATGAGTGGTTTTGCTTGCTGCTTCTGTTAAAGCAAAACTGATACTGTCTAATGTAAAAAAGAGTCTGTGTGGTGGAGAAAAGATGTAGTAGCTGTCTCCTTTATAAACAGTTACGGGAAAAGGAAGAAAATTCAGGTTAAATAACATTTTAATTCCTTTTTTGTTTGTGTGTGGCGGAGACAATCCCATTAAGTACAAAGTAGTTAAATTTGGGGAGGTTGGAACTGGATAATTTTTAACGTCCCTTCCAAACTGTTCTATGATTTTAT
>WAAE01008293.1:0-161630 GCA_013400495.1 Nicator chloris
AAATATAACAAAAGGCTTGTGGGAAGAGATCACTCACCAGTTCCCGTCACAGGAAAAACAGATACAACCTGGGGGAATTAATTTATTACTAATCAAATCAGAGCAGGATAATGAGGAATAACCCCAAATCTCCATCAGGGAAGCCAAACTGTAGCCCCCCCGCTACCAAAACAATGGCCACACAAAGCCAATACAACACAGGATTAAAAAATGTCCACCGTATTTCCAATTTCCCCATGTACGTACTTTGTCAATATATTTTTTCAGAGGGCTTACTTGCCTAAGCAAGTTGCTTTTTTGTAAGCCAAACTTTGTGTACATCTGTTTCTGTTTCTTTTTGGTTAAACAAAATTAACAATTCTGGCTAATGATTTGGATCTGACTGGCAGGATACAAGAGAGGACATTTAATGGCCGGGGAATGGCATTTGGGTGGAAGACAGATTACATTCCCTTCTCTGGAGTGAACCATTCAATCCTACTGAAGTGGGAGCCTACATGTATCTTAAAGATGTCACTTTTGGCCTTAGTTTAAAATGGTTTTGTCGTCAGCTGGATTCTAATTTAAATTAATTCTTCCTGCAAGCAGGATGTCATTCTCCGCAGGAGAAACAATTGCCTGTGTTAAGTGGCCAGTTCATTCTCTTTTTTCCAAGCTGGTCTCCTGCTGTTATGAAATACCACTTTTTAGAGGTTAAAAAATAGTAATTTGAATGAAGAGTAGTTTAAAAACATACCAATTAAGGCTGTGTAGCTATGCCTGCGAAATGTCATGCATCCAAGTACAAATGTTGAGAGCAGTCCCTTCAGTTAATGACTCCAGCAGAATCATGGGACAGATGAACGATGCAGTTCGATGGGACTCTGGAAGCCCTGATTAATTCAGAGCTGGCAGTAGCTTTGCTGATCAACAGACATGACCATTTCTTAATCGTGTCAGAAGCAGCTCAGTGTTGTGTTTCTTGCACAAACACGAGCCGGCGTTTGAAACGCCTGACGCTGGGGAGGGGAGGTGACTTTGTGCATCTGTTGGATCCAGGTGCCAGCTGACAAAGTGCTGAGCTGACTGCTTAGCAAGGGAGGTGCAGAGTGAGACAGTCTGTCCAAACAAACCTGTTCAGGAGCAAGCAAAGGCTTTTACTGCCTGGAGAAACTCAGCTTAGCTATTCAAGTGGCATATACTCCATTTTCTCATAAATCATCTTAAAATCATCCAAGGGTGGTCCTTTATAACCTGTGGAAGTTATTATACAGCAGAACTCTCCTAGTTGAGATGGACAAAGCATTTATTTGACACTCTAATCCATGATCCTAGCAGTGAAGGAATTTTTTCCAGGAAGGTGGCTGAATACTGATGAGATGGCCACATACTATAGAGAGGCTGTTTGAGCCCTGTGGTCAAAGTCGTATCTCTTTTTCATTAAAGCATGCTTTTGTCTCCCTTTTAATTCTTTCCTAAAGCACACCTTCCACTTCAGGGTTTTTTTTGGTGTAGAGAGAGTTCAGGAACAAAGCAGTTGTCAGTGAGAGTTAAGGTGTTTGTTCATTTGGTGATTTGATAGGGAGTGTTGGTTTGAAGAATTTTTAAGTCTCAGGTTCCACATAGACCATGAAATAGTTCTCTTTGTAGCAAAAAGTGTTGGCAATGAGTGCACCCCAGCTCCTTATCAACAAATTGTTTCTGGAAGATGTTTATTCCTCTCAGACAGAGGTAGAATGGAGCTACTGCCATCAACAGGCATCAAATTAGTGAATAATTTTTAATGTTTAAGTATCAGAACTAGATCACTGTAGAGAGACGATTTTTTTTTTTTTTAATCAGGTATCACGTGAGGGTGAGAATGTTCTTACAGATCCTCAGCACTAGTAGCAGATGTATGATCAGGAAATCTGTGGCGTTTTCTCACTGCTGTTTGTCACCAATCTATGTGTGGGCTTTTTTGTGTTAGCTGAGATTGCACAGCACTCAGTAGCTTCCTCACACCTTTGCTCATACGGAATGTAGTCCTGTTATGGGCTGGGTGTTTGCAGCTCATATTGAGAAAGTTGAGATATTTGAGTCATACAGGAAGTTGAGATTCAGTTCTTTGTCTGAAGTACGTACCAGCTTTGGATTTTATATGAATTTTTTTTTGTATGGCTATAATTTTTAATGCTCAGCCTACATGCACAAATATTCTATGCATATGAAACAGCACCATTTTAACAAAGAAATATTTTTATATTGCAATTCTGTATTTTGTTTTTAAGTCTTTTAAAATAGTATTTGTGCTCTGTTTTGAAAGCAGAGAGACAGTCAGCGATATTTATTGTAATACATCTCTTCACCTTGACCCTTGGTTGGACTGAAAGAACTGCCAAACTGATCTGCCTGACAGAGGCACATCAGGAAAGAAAAACAATGTGAAACATTTGTTGGCTTATTATTGTGGTTGTAGTTATTCACTAACATGGATCCCAGGCAAATCTGTGGTTCTCCTTTATTATTAGAATTCCAATACTCAAAAGTTAGTAGAATTGCATATTAACATGAAAAGGTAATAAATGATTCTGTTATTTGTCTTCAGCCACTTTACTTCCTCATTAAACTGATTAATAGTTAGAATCTTTCAAATGGCTAGAAAGGAGCGTTTAGGAGTAAGGTGCTGGGATTCTATTCATGTTGCTACTAGGAATTATATCATCCCTAGCAAAGTGGAGAAAATTCTGTTTTCCTCATCAGAGCTTTCATTCCAATATATGGTTCTGGATTTCTTTTAGCTAAAGCACATTTTGTCCATAGGTATATAGAATCTTTTGGGGTTTTTTTCTAATGCTTTTCAGTTTTGCTTACTGCCCACTGAACAAAAGTAGAGTAGTTAACCCAGTATGTGAAGTACCCTCAGGGAAACAATTCAATAAACAGATTACATTCTCAGGCACATGATGTGGCTCTTGGGGACAGTCCTGTGCAGGGCCAGGAGTTGGACTCCGTGATCCTTGTGGGTCTCTTCCAATTCAGTTTATTCTGTGATTCTGTGTATTCTGATTCTTTATGAGACTTTATTGTGTTGGTAGCCCAGTCCTACTGAGAAATTTGTGATGATTCACTTTATTCTTGCTAATAAACTAACAGAGGCTGTTTAATGAAGAAAATGTGAAAATATGTGTTTGTTTCATAAGATCACCAAGGTTAGAAAAGATCTGTAAGATAGAGTCCAACTGTTCCCTTCCACCTCTGCTCAGCACATCAAAAGCAACCACTGCACAAGCAGGTTCAGTTTGAAGGGGATTTTTCTTTATCTTCATATTTCGCTTTCAAGTAATCCAGAAAAATATCAGTGTTGGAACGATGTGCTTTTAGTATAAATGAATAATTTACAACTATATTAAGGAATTAAATGGGGACATTATGAAACTTCTTATACCTATAAAGCAGCAATATTTTCCAAAATCATAAAAATCCACAGAGAAAAAACTAGTTGGGAAGAGGCATAGATCAAGGAATATTTGTAATGAAATTGAAGACATCAGTAGGTGCTGAGAAGTTGGGGCTCTCCAGGCAGAGGAGCTGGAAGATGGGCAGAATCATGGCTGGCTGTGTTTGAATTCAGTTTGCTTTGTGATTGTTTCTCATTCTGGAGATTCTAAATATGAATTTCAGGCTTATAGTTTAGTATTAAATCACTGCCAGTTGTCAGCATACAGATTTCTGTCTCAGCATGCCTGAGAAAGCTAAACTTCTTCCTGCACACCTTGTTTCCTTCTGCTTCTGTGTCTAGTAAAGAAATTGTGGTTTATACAGGTTACGTGATCAGCCCTACCCATGCTGCTTGAGCTTCTGCTTGTGTCCTTCATTTTTGTAAGGAACAGCCAGGACACTTTAAACCTTGGTTCCATTACAGTCAGGCCACAGGCAACAGTCTTTGTTTCAATTTCAGCTGAGTATTTGCAAAATGTTACTGGAATTAAAACAGCCACTTCCATGTTGTATATCTTCTCACTCCTTCTGATGTTTGCATGGCAGAAACAAGGCTGAACACACTACAGCTTGGCTCCTACTGGTTTTTTATTTATAGTTTGTTTCCTTGTCTCATTACGGCAGCTACAGCATATTTTGTATATACATGAAATTACTTACTCTGGAGATTGAATCAACTGATGTAGATTGAGAGGAAAAAAAAATTTAAAAAAAACCACTGGCTTTATTTATAATTTTCTTTCCTTAGTTTCTTTTTTCCTTGTTCATTGCCTGTGGAACATTTGCATAATGCCTTAATTTGCCAACTTTTTTTCTTCTCTGCATCTTCTACCACTTCATCTCATATAAGAAATTTTCTTGGTATAAACTTAAGAGTTCTCTGGTTTTTTTATCTATGCTGCTAATTATTAATCTATAAAGAGACTGTTGGGTGTTGTTGGTTTGGGGTTTTTTTAACATTTATTTTTATTTTTTAGAATTTCAGTAAAGGAATTTCTCATTTGCTTTAAGAAAGAAATGAGCTGATTACTGGCTATTCATTTTTATCGTAGAAGAGTCTTTTGCATACAACTGTTGTGTGACTTTCTAGTTAACAGGTTGAAAACATATCCAGTTAAGGAGGTTGAAGACATTCTGAAGAGCAACAGGGAATGATTTGGAAGTGCAGGCCTTCAAAATGAGGAGTTACATGTTGGAAGTTAGGTTGAACCAAAGAACTATTTTGAACCCTAGTTAGACTTGAATCAACACTAAAATGCAAATTATGTTTCTGGCTGTTGATAACAGGAGAGGAAGAAGGTCTAATCCAAGGAGATTGTCAAGACTTTCCATTAAATAAGACTGATAATGAAGCTGGTACTAAAAGAAATAATCCTAAGATTGTCGGAACAATTAAATATGGAAAAGAGAAAATGAAATTGTTCATTCATTGCAAAATCATGCAAACATTGATGAAGTTTGTAGCATTTTCACAGAAATCCACAATAATTTGAATGAATTTAGAAACACCTTTCTGAGAGTTCATTTTTTAAATATTGAATTTTTTTTTGTTTATATAAGTATAATACTAGTTTTATTAAATAAAGGGGAAAAAAGTTCCTCTTTAGGGATCATGCAGCACACCTTGTTTTGATAATGTCTTTCTCTCTACTGAAGCATTATTTTTCTCCCCATTTGTTCTTGCAGTGTTAGTGACTGTGTTACCTGCATTACTTTTGTACATAGTTACCTTCTTTTTGATGTTTGCTCTTTAGGTAATGATTCTGACGTTGACCTTGACAGGAAGGAAGATGAGCGAGAAAAAACTCCCAAGAGGCCCAGAGTTCAGAAAACAGAGAAAACAGCATCAACTAAGGAGACTGAACAGGTTTCAGGAGCTAAAAATCCTATTATAAGCGTGGTTTTGACAGCCCATGAAACTATTCCAGGTAATCAAACTCACCAATTATATAATGTTTTTTTAAATTATGCTGACACTGTATAAAATACTCACTGGTCTAAGACCAAATTGCTTAGAATATTTAGTGTATGGAAAACATTTAGCATTATTTATCTTGATACAGAGTCTCCTCATGTGGCAGCTACGTAATTGTAGAACTTCAGTCAGTTTCTACATAGGTACAAGAAACGCTGGGCCTGGCTGTAGTGAACCTCAGTTACTGCATTAACATCAGTTCTGTTTAGTCTGTGAATAGTTTTAAAGAAGAAAACGATATAACACTGACCAGAGAACAGAAAAGTGTTTATATATTTGAAAATCAAGCTCTACCTAATGATTAGAGGTTTCAAACAATTTAGTTAAAACTAGATTTGCATTTGACTGTTTATATAAACCATTAACTGGTTATAAACCATTAACCATTCCGACTGACCGTCAGAATCCCTTTTTAATAGTTTTGTGCATTATTTTCAGCTTTGTAGTTTTATTTTTCTCCTTTTTGTTATTGCTAACATTTCTGAGTGTTTGTTTTGCTTATAACTACCAGAACAACTTGAAGGTCTTCATTTTGTTGTTGTGGGTTGGAAGCTAGCAGGGTTCTCTGTGTAGTTAATAGCTTTGGTATTGACATCTGTGATGTGCTGGTTCAGGGGCTCATGGAGGTGTAAGTGGGGTCCTTTAGGTGTTAGTTTATGGATATAGACAAACCTCCCTTCCTCAGGGCTTTTGGAAAGAGCCAGAACTGGAGATTCTCCTCTCCTGGTGCTAAATTTTATGCACCTTGTAAGAGTTTTTATCTTAGACCTTCACATTTCTGGCAAGGACTAGAAGAATTTCCAAGAGGGGAAGGAAAGACATGGTGAATAATGCAATCAAAGATCCATTTCCTTATAAAACTGGCCTAAAAAGGCAAATGAAATAATAGTAAATATGCATAATGAAGCAAATGTAGGAAACATATGATGCAGGAGAATAAATGTAAATCTAGTGGATATTGTTGCCTTAATTACTACCTAGTAAAATTTTTCTTTGGACAACCAAAATTTTGGGCTTTCTTGCACATAGGCTTTTTGAGATACTCAAAATAGAAAAATAACTTAAACTTTGGAGGTGCTTGGGCATAGTACATCAAACATTCAGAAGGCTTTAATGAGCCAAAAGGATTTATGGTCAAGTATGAACCTGCAGCAGTTTTTGAAGGCCCTCCCATCTATTTGACTGACAATTAATAATCCTATTACATTCAAGTTCCCAGCTGAATTATGTGTAATAAAAAAGTCAGTTCTCTTCAAAAAGTTATGAATTGTCACCCAACTTTTCAGAATTTGGAAATTCTAGAAAATACAATAGAAGTGATTAACTCTAAAGATTCAAAAGAAATATTTAATGCAATTATGATTTAATTTATTTTTCATTGATTTTCCTTCTATTTTTTCCATTAATTTCCATAATTTAACTATATCTTAATGTCACTAGCAAGTTTTAGACAGTTCCCCTTTCTCAGTAATACTTAAATATCTGAAGTTTTTAATAAAGATCTTTCACAGTCTTTTTCATAGTCATTTTTCTGGAGCTTTATCAGGTGCTGAAGAGATGAGTTACTGCTGTAGACTGCTGCTGAAGAATATAAATAGATAAAATAATTCTCCCTTCTCTTCTGCTTTCTGTGTACTAGACCATCTGTAAAGTTAAGTTGAAAATCAAGTTTAAAGTTCCTTAAGCACTATCTAAACTTAGTCCTTTCTCTGCAAGTATTAAAAATCTGTACCCACCTGTTACCTAGTTTTGAGGGTATGGAAATATCTCTTTTTGTGTCCATTATAGTAAAATTTCATTGTAAGATTTCAGGTGACAATTAGAAAAATAGAGAAGGCCTTAAGAGTTAGCTGTATTTTATTCCCAGTGTTAAAGAACTACTTAGACTGTCTTTTTCCCCTCTTTACTAAAAGATTCTTTTAGAAGTATTGCATGAACATTTTGCTGTAATTTTGCTGAACACTAATGAAGTTTGGAACAATGCTTTAAATAATTTAGATTATGACTAAATTGATTTCTTCAAAATCCCTTTGAACAAACAGGATCAATCAGTTTTTAACTTCCCAGATAGGGCATTTGGGCAACTTTGATTTTTCCCAGTGTTCCTTTTCTGTAATGTTTTCTTGGGAGGCATAAGAAAGGTAATAGATTGACAGCTATAGAAATCTGAAAGCTGACATTAACCCACAGAGTAAACACAGTCTGAATAAAAGTTGTAGATTTTTTTCAGTGCAGGCCTTGAAGTTCCTTGATAGGAACCTTGAGAGGTGAGCCTGGGCACAGGGCAGGGACCTCTGCAGGGCAAGGCCAAGCACAGGGTTCTGCACCTGGACATGGGGTGATAGGAGAAGGGGAAATAGCTTCAGACTGAAAAGAGTAGTTTGAGATTAGGCTGTAGGATGAGTTTCTTCACTGTGAGGGTGGTAAGGCATGGAAAAGTTTGCTCAGAGAATTTGTGGATGCCCCATCCCTGGAAGTGTTCAAGGCCACTTGGATGGGGCTGTGAGCAGTCTGATGTAGTGGAAGGTGGCTCTGCTCACAGCAGACAGGCTGGATTCACATCACCTTTAAGGTCCCTGCCTACCCAAACCATTCCGTGATTCTGTAACTGGAGGGATGTGGAGACCTGGATGTGAAGAGGAGGAGTGCTGAGTTCATGAGCACACCAAGGTATCAGATCAAACTCAGGACAGTTTTTCATAAGCATCACAATTAAGAGAGGGTATAACTACAATTATATGCACTTCTGAAAATTGTTTTGAATGGCAGACACTTTTTTTCATTGTCTATTTTTAAGAACAAATGAGTAAATTTGGCCAAATATCCCATCTTATGGGTTTTTAATGTATTTTATTTCCCATGTTTAAATTCTATAAATTATCAAGGTGTCTAAAACCAATTTATTATTCACGCTCGGTTAGTTTGATTCAGGAGAGATGTGAACATTTAGATTATTGTTTCATGTAAATTCTAGAATCTTAGGGACTACCCCTTTTCAAAATATCTTGGTCAGTAAGCACAGACTGCTGTCAAGCAAGTGCTGTTCTCTAACCTTAGCTTTCTGTCCTTCAGATTATTGTGCCTCTTGATGCACTTCTGTAGTAAAACACACCAGAAAATTAATAATGTGTTTGCAGAAGGAGAGATGTGGTGTAGAGCTTAGGCAGATCCCCTCTCTAATCCTCTTCATGAACTCCTGTGCTGGTACTTTTCAGGCATCACCGACACGTAGTTGAATGGAGGGCCAGAGAAAAGATGCTGTCCTTATGCTGACTTAAAGCAAATGTTGAATTAGGCAAGGTTAGGAAAATGAAACCTTTCCCCTCTGAATGTGAGCAGGTGTTTATGTTATCATGGGTTTCTAGATTGATTTAGCTCAGCCAAGCTAATGTCCAGCTCTGGTGAAAGGGGCAATCTTCATCCTCCCACACACGGGTCTGTGTTTCTATTTTTGTCTAAATTAAAATGTGTTCAACCTCAGGGTGACATAACCCACACAAATATTAAATGATCCTTTTGCGTTTTTTTAGCTTTATTTTGGGGTTAGAGTTAGGTTTGCATGGAGAGCTTTGGGATTATGGGTAGGGTTGGTTTCTGATGATTTGACTTTCAGAGCTGTCTTACTATGGATCACACACATTTAGAGCACATTTCAGAGGAATGTTGTCGAAGCTGCAAAAGCACATTCCTTCAAAAAGAGATTGTTAGAAACAAATATTCACTTCATACCCATGGCACATTATTTTAACTGTACAGACCAGAGTATCTGCATTATGAAGATTTTTTTTATACTTCAGCTAAAGTCCTTTTTAAAAAAAAAATTGGTCTACAGGCAGCTTTCAGCTTTTCTATACGAAAGAAAAAACACCCTTATTTTGTAAAGTCTTATGGATTCTGACAGTTCTTTAGCTGTTGCTTGCATCTAGATTATCATATTTAATATGTATCAATTAATTTCTCTAAATCCCATCTTGAATGCATTTATATTTTCAGTCTCTGTGACATTATGCAGTAATTGTTCCATAACTTAATTACATGGGGGGTGAAAATTCATATTCCTTTATTTTGTTTTATTGTATTGTATTTATATGTATTCCTTTATTTTGTTGTAAGTCTGTACTGAACTGGTTTTTGTGTGTTGTGAGCTAATGATTATTCATACTTTTTTCCACAGTATTGCTAATTACAGAGTTTTTTCTAATATTTCACTTTCAGTTACTTCTTTTCCAAGCTGAAGGTCTCCAAATTCTATATCCCTTTCCCAAACAAAATACTTCTGATTTTGTCTTTGTCACTGTTTCCTGGTTCTTCTTTATCCTTTTTTGTGATTGGTACTTGAAGCTTTAGGACGTTTGCAGAATTTAGTTGAATTAATAGGAATTAGGTTGATGTTCTTTCCTGGTTTATTTTTGATCCATTCCTGATAATTCCATTGCCTTTTAGGCTGTTGACAAATATTGGAGAACTCTGTAGTGAAGGACAGGCTGCTTTTCTAAGGGACAGGCTGTAAGAGACTGGAGGCCATCTCTGAGTTTGAGCCAGAGATGAGGCTCACTGGGTAATGCTTATCTGTAGAAGCTGCTGTCAGAATGTCATGAGGAACTCAAATCTTATTCTTCTAAAGGCAGATTTACTTAGATGATATTGACTGAAAAGAGGAAAGCAAAAGGCATGAATGAAGTCTGGTAAACTAAAGTCGATTCTGCCTTTAAAATAGAGATATGATAGTGCTGGACGAAGGATTGTTCTGAAAGAAATGATCAGTACAGTAAACTTCTTCCTTTTTTTTCCCCTCATATTTATATGCTTTGACTTCTTAAAATGACTGCCTAGGGAAAGAGGAAAACCTTTATCTTCCTTATTGGCATATGATGTTTTTAATGAAAAAGAGGACCTGGTATGTGTTTGCTTTGTTCTTAGGCATTTCTCTAGCCTGAATATTGAGGGCCTTCTTTTGGGACTTGAAACATGTGGGGACTAGGCTGGGTAGAGCCTAGAAACCAATTTTCTCACTTCCTGGGCATGTGCTGTAGTCATTAGTTTGTGATCCAGTGGTGATTGCTGTGGCTGCTGGTCTGTTGGCACCCTCAATCAGCATCCCGAGTGGATGGAGACATCTAATGTTTCTCAATGATTCCCTCTCTTCCAAGGGTGGGAAGTAGCAACCTCCCAGTAGGGGACATGATTGCCTTTTGTGAGCACATACTTCATCAGCATGTCTGAAAATCTGAATCTCCCTCTTCAAGTTTTTTAAGACATTTGTCTCTCTGTGAACTGCATAGGTAATTTAGAGGCAGTAACATGAGGATAACCTTGGAGCATTCTGCCCACTCAAAGTATGCAAAATACTGGTGAGTTAGTATTTATCTAGTGAGTATATATTTAGTTCACCCAATTGAGGTGATTAAATTTTTATAGTGGCAGTACAAAAGTCTATTAAACAGTTCAGCAGTCCTTTTAGGAAATGCTCAAACATCCTGAAATGCAGAAGGGCACAGAGGAGAGTTAGTGTGGAGCATTTAATGAGGATCTTTGTCTCACAGTCAGGAAACGGGAGCCTGGAAGAGGCAATCATGCATATAAAGCAGTTTAAGACCTATTTTCTTTTAACTGAGTCACTCTAAATATAGAATTTGCTTCTATTTTAAGTGCTGAAGTATTGGAACACTTTTCTGGTGTCTAATGTCTATTCTGTTACCTTTGCACTGAACCCACAGACTGATCCATGGCTGCTGTGCTGTAATGACAAGGTCCCATCTCACTGAGCTAACACAGTGCAGTTTGGGAGGTGCAATCCTGTGGACAACTTGACATTTGTGGGAGAGGGAGGAACAGGAAGAATAGAAGTTGTAGTGTTCTGGTAACATCTAGGGTGAAAACTTGGAGGATCAGTTCTGTTGAACCTGCAGAATTTTTATTACAGAGCTGAAAGCATTATTAAAAACAGTAGTCCAAAAAAGCTGGTTTTACATGCGACCAGTTTAGTGAGCAACAGAGCTGTTACAGTTTAGTTACTCTGTTCAGAGCTGGCTGATGTCCAGTCTGATAGGAAAAGCTTCAATAGCTTTACATACTCCCAAATGGCCTCTTCTTGAAATATCTCAATTTCCCATTTAAAATCACTCTGAAGGACCCACAGAATCTCTGTTTTTCTCCTTGTTGTCTACAGCACTTCTTTCCTCCATGTATGGTCACCCAATCTTTCACACCTGTTATTGGGTAACCCCCACCATGGTTTCAGAGACCTTATGTTAATACTGCTTATATTTTATAAATATGATCTTCAGGAATCTGGGCTTAATGTATTCAGTACAGCCCCTTCTGCTCCCAGTGGAGACTGAGAAGTGCACATGGAACATAGAATCAGAATATCCTGAGTTGGAAGGGCTCCACAAAGATTGAGTCCAGCTCCTGGCCCAGCACAGGACAGCCTCAAGAATTGCACCATGTGCCTGAGAGTATTGTCCAAACACTTTTTGAGCTCTGTCAGGCTTGGACCTGTGACCACTGCCTGGGAAGTCTGTTCCAAACATATTCTTTTATTCTGAGGGATGGCAATATGCCCCCAAATATAAGGAGTTTAAGGAAAATATGTACAGAGTTTTAAATATAGACTAAACAGTCTTTTAGACTAAACTTTTCCCCAGCCTTATTTGTGGAACCGATTAAACAGCTTGGCATAATTTTTCAAAGGATGTGGCATGAAGCAGCAACAGAAAGATTCAAATTTTATTTAGAAGATTTATACCTTTTTTTAAAGGTGGAAATATTTGGATGTAGGATCTCCTTGTAGCAGGCATCAAGCATCATGAATAATGTTCTGAACTATCAGACCTGGCAAGTTATTTAAGCAGAACTGTAGTGCAAGTACTGATAGCTTCTGGAAGTGTATCCATCATTAACAACAGAAATTAAAACAGTCAAACTAATAACTACAGAGTTTATTGTTTAATTTACAGTTTTATATTATTGACAGTGCACGTTTCTATGAGATTTTTAATGAGCATTCTTTTCATTCTTCCTTTAGGAGCCAGAAAAATTGTTCCTCTTGAGGCTTCTCCTCATGAAAATGAACCCACAACTCCAGACACAACAGTCCAAGACCCATCACAACGAAAAGGATATCAAGAATATGCCATTCAACAAACCCCATATGAGCAGGCAATGAAAACAAGCAGGTGATTTTGAAATACTTATATTTGTGTTCATGCAGAATATGAATGAAGTGCTTCCCCATCCATTTTCATGAAACTGGGGTATTTTTCTGAGACCTTTAAACAAAGGAACAACTGAAAATTAAGTATGAATAAGTTGCGTAATTTAAAATACCTTTGGAGAATGCATTTTTTTAAAAAACGAAGCATTTCTGTCCATTATGAATGTCTAGGGAAATTTTGACACATTGTGTTACCCAGGTTCACCACTGTTATATTTAACTGTATGTTTGGGTTTTTTTAGGTTGGGTCCAACTCAGCTGAAGATTTTTACATGTGAATACTGTAACAAGGTGTTCAAATTTAAACACTCCCTCCAAGCACATCTGAGGATCCATACAAATGAGAAACCTTACAAGTGTTCTTACTGCAGTTACGCCAGTGCCATCAAAGCCAACCTGAATGTTCACCTGCGGAAGCACACCGGGGAGAAGTTCAGCTGCGATTATTGCACCTTCACTTGTCTCAGCAAAGGCCACCTCAAAGTCCACATCGAAAGGGTTCATAAGAAAATTAAGCAGCACTGTCGTTTCTGCAAAAAGAAATACTCAGATGTTAAAAATTTGATCAAGCATATGAAGGAAACTCACGACCTTCAAGATAAAAAGGTGAAAGATGTTTTTGATGAGCTTCGCTTGATGACACGAGAGGGCAAAAGACAACTTCTCTATGACTGCCATATTTGTGAGCGCAAATTCAAAAATGAACTGGACCGGGACCGTCACATGCTGGTTCATGGTGACGAAAGACCCTTTGCTTGTGAGCTCTGTGGTCATGGAGCCACTAAATACCAAGCCCTTGAGCTTCACGTTCGAAAGCATCCTTTTGTATACGTGTGTTCTGTGTGTCTGAAGAAGTTTGTCAGTTCTGTGAGGCTCCGTGCTCACATCAAAGACGTGCACGCAGATCTGCAGGAGGATTCTGTTTTTAACAGTTCTATCAACCAAAGCTTCTGTCTGCTGGAGCCAGGAGGTGACATCCAGCCAGAAGCCCTTGGTGAACAGCAGACACAAACTGCAGATGTCACAAGTACTGATGTTGTTAACACCCCACAGGCGTCTGTCTCTAAAGATGAACCAGCAGCGGCAGTTGTAAACCATGAAGGTCAGCATAATGGTGATGTAAAAATTGATGCAGTCCTTTCCTTAGAATTGGAAAATCCTCTGGTGAAGGATGTAGCAGAGACGCTGTGTCAGACAACAGACGTAGCAGTCCCAGACATTGAGCCCTGTGTAGCATCAGATTGCTTCCTGCTGAAAAACGGCACTGCTGGCCCTGAGGAGTTAAAAGGTTCTCCTCCAAATGATGAGGAAGTCAATCAATGCAATTCTGTAAATGAGCAAGGTGAAGAAATTAATCTTTTACTATCTGAAGACAAAAGTTTAAATGTGAGTCAGAACAGCACAATGACTGAGAACCTTCCAGTCCTTGAAGACCAAATCCAGTCTGTTCCTCTTGGTGAATCAGAAACAAGCAATCCACCCATTCAAAATTCATCAGAACCCACAGACCCCTTGGCAGCAGCAGAAGCTGGTGCAGCCACCAGCCCACAGGCAGCCTCTTCTAACACAGCTGCAGCCAACGGGGGGAACGGATCCGTCGCCTTCATGCAGATCTTGGACAGCTTGCAGAAGAGACAAATGAATACTGAGTTGCGTGAGAGGATAAGGAAGGTTTATGGAGACTTGGAATGTGAATACTGCGGTAAGGAGCAGTGGAATTATGTTTGGGGTTTTTTAAAATCTTATGCAGTGAGCTATCTTTTCCCTGCTCCTCTGGTTTACCGTGTTCGATATATTTGTGTATCTTTGCAGCAGCATTAATTTTGTAGTTCAGTATGGATTCTGGGGTCCAGTGGGATTTACTTTTTGCTGTACAAATAGTGTGAAATGAGTCAAATCCCCTCAAAAAAAGCACTAGTGGAATACAGCAAAGCAGTGCCTTGCAAGGCTCAATTTTCTGTTGATATGAAATTTGATAAAATTAGATTATTTCTGTCCACATGTGTCTCCCCAAGTCACAACTTTCACTGGGGTCAAGCACAGCAGATTTAGGCATGTGATCAGCATTAGTTCAGTCCATGCTTTAATGCTTGAGCTTCATTATCAGCTTAGTATAAAATCCAGTTTTTTTCATATAGTGTGGGAAGATGTATAGTAATATACGTTCTGTACAATAGAAACATATATACATGCATAATTTTCTGTCTTGTTTTGAACCAGATTCTTTGAAATGAAAATTTTAATTACATGATATCAGGTCAAAACTATCCTGATTGTAATTGGGTTTTTTAATTTATGGAAGTAAGAATAACACACCATTCCCAGTTATTTTAACTGAAAATGTTTGTGTACATAACTGGAAAGGAAGCCATTTGGGATATATTTTGTAGTTTTCATTCTTGAGAAGGGAAAGTAATCAAAGTCTGAAAAAAACAAGTTTTTGAAACACCGTAACATTGTACTTCAGATTAATTGCTCTGAGTTTTTTGGTGCCATTATGCCAAAAAGGCTTGTAAGAAGGAGTAACATGAAATAAAATAACAGAAAATATTTTGAGAGTCTCTTTTAGTGTACAGTTGCATTCAGGTTCTTTGTATAAGAGAACAGACGTAAAAGGACTTTATCTTTAGGAAAAAGATCATTGATATGTATTAAAGCTGCTCTTGTTAGGTTCGTTCAGGATATATAACATGATCTTTTTGGGCAAAACATGCTTGGATTTGTAAACATCTTTTCAGTAGCGAAGGGTCTTTAAACAAGTTTTCATTAAAGACAAAAGGGACAGAATTCAAACAGTGTGTTTTGTCCTGAAAGAAAATTTATTTTTTTTTTTTAATTTTCACTAACAATTGTTTAGGAATTACTTTCTTCATGTCTAATTTAATTTTCAGGCAAGTTGTTTTGGTACCAGGTGCACTATGACATGCATGTCCGTACGCACACTCGAGAACATTTATATTACTGCTCCCAGTGCAATTATTCTTCCATCACCAAGAACTGCCTTAAGCGTCATGTCATTCAGAAACACAGCAATATTTTGCTGAAATGTCCCACAGAGCATTGTGACTATTCCACTCCAGATAAATACAAGCTCCAGGCACACCTTAAAGTTCACACAGACCTGGTGAGTAGCAAACCAAATGTATGTTTGTCTGAATTCAGTGTCTTCCTCAGTGTTTGAAATTCTGTGGTAATACCTGAAGACATAGCTCAGGGTCCTTACCTGTGTGTTCTGTGCACACTTCTGGGAATACCTGACTTGGACCAACTGGAAATTTGGACCTTCTCAGAGCTGTTTCCAGGAAAATATGTCTGTATCCATTTTCTCATTGGTTTTCCCAGGATTTTCAGATCCTTTGGGGTTTGAGTGAGCAGATTAAAGTTGGTACTATTATTACATTACTTCATTCTATGAACCTGAATTCCCTTCCTTCATAAATAGATGACTTGGTAAAATGAAAATATGTTCTTCTTAATTACTACAGTCAAAAGATATTTAAGTTGTTGAAAAGGATTTTTTTTTCCTAGTATCTCCACCTGGTTGCAGTTGAACATCTACTATTTTCTGTTGTGTTGACCGAGAAGTCACATTTTAAAGGTTCCTGACTTGTTCAGAAACCTTCCAGCTCAGAGTGCCATGTGCTAAGACCAGGTCTTGGTAGGCTATTGGTCAGTATTTCCAACAGGTGAAGTTACTTTAAAGGTGTTTGGAACAGAACAACACCTCCTACTCTTCTGAAGCAGTTACTTCTGGAGAACTTTAAAATCAAAGAGAAGAGATGACACAAAAAGGAAAAAAAATTTCCCCCCCCCTTGTCTCCTCCCCTTCTGTAAATATTTGAAATGGAGTCTGAATTTGTTGTGAAAGGTGCAGAAAATTCACATTATTTTTACACAAAAGAATAGACATTCTTTTTGGATGTTTTTAAATTCATGATGTTTACAATGCCCATCTGGTAGCAAAAATCTATGTAATTGGTGTCTAAGAACACTTAAGAAAAAGGGGTCTACAATTAGCTCTCCTATATCCTTCCTTAAGTACCTGTTTTTCAAGTGTGATGAATGTCCAACAGCTCCCACCAGGAAGATCATTTTCATAATTCTAAATAGAACTGAGGAAATGGATTTTATAATTAAAACCATTGTGACAGCAAGATCTTTCAGAAGCATGCTTAATGATGTTTACTGTCAAAAATATTTATTTAAATGGATTGAAAAATTCATTTATAAGAATATACTTAGTAACTGGATTTGGCAATTCTCCTATTGGTCTTTGTGCCCACTGCTTGGTATATTTACTCCATGCACATCTCACTGAAAAGGACCACCTCTTCAAATACATATCTACACACAGTTAAATGTGGAAATCTACTTTAATTTTAATTTGAAAAATCAATTCCCAATAAATATTAAACTTCTCTAGAGACACAAAATCTTGAAATCTCAGTTCAGTTCCTTGTGTGGGTGCATATCCTTCATCACCTCCTTGTTGGCTGCATTTCAGCTGGATCCTTGCATTATTTGTAGAAGATAAATGATGGGTATTGAAAAGCAGCTTTCCCTTCATCCTTGTATATATCACTGCATAGCCACCCACTGTACTCTCTATGCAGCACCCAAGTGTTGCACTGAATTTGGGATTGGTTATTCCCTGGCATGATGGGGAGTGTGAATTTGCTGCCTCTGGCCTTTCTGTATTTGCTACACATTGTTGTTACAGGGAAGATTTTTACTTTTGAGGCATGGCTTGATTCAAAACCAAAACTTTGTATATATTCTCCAATTTTCAGTGTTCATCTTTTGCTCCTAGGGCTTTTATTTTAGATTTTTGATGTTTATTGGCATTTATTGAGCTCTTCCAAAGCTCAAACTGTAACATGACCAATCACTTCAATGTCGTGGGACCTAGGAAAGGGCTTGGCAGTTTCAAATTCCTTTAGTACACTTTACATTATGAATGAGCTCATGGTAACATTAAAGGGCAGGGTGTGGAATTAAACAATGCTGATGTAGGTACCAGAGTTTGTTTACAACCCCCAGTGGCTTTTGCCATACTCACTGTGCTGAGCAGATAAACATCACAGAGAGGTTTGTCTCTGAAAATATTTTAAGTCTATGTATGTGATTGATACTGCAACATTAGCACCTCTATAAAACTGCACTTAAGACCCAGAACCACCACTCATTATTAGGTGCCTAGATCTGCTTTCATCCACATTTTGGGATGTACATTATTCTTGTCTGTGGAAGGATGCTTAGAAATTCCATTATGCTGTTGACCTTTCATGTAATAGTGTAGCTGTTGGTAGGATGTGAGGTGCTCAAGCTCTGATTGCTTATTTACCCTTCCTGAGGAGAGTAAATTTTCACATGGTCACTGTCTGACTGTGTTACCTCTGCCTCTGGAGCAGTGCTGCTGTGCAGTCAAGAATGCAAGGTACTGCAAAGGGAAGCAATTAACAAAAACATCTCTGATCTAATGATCGGGCACTCAGTTGGAAAACAGCTTTTGCTCTTAGTCCTCACTTCCATAAGGAATGTCAGCTTGGGATTTTGTACCTACTAATAGTTATTCCATGAACAAACGCTTACGTACTGTATGCAGGCGCTTGTCATTTTGTGAGATGAGTTCTGATTCTTGCCAGAGTTCAGAAAAGTCTGTCTGAACATCTGCACGTTTTTCTGTGGCCTCCTTCACAGACGTGCTCAGCTGTCTCCTAGGTACATCACATCCTTTTTAGCTGAGTCGCATTTTATGGCACATCAGTTTAATGCAAGAACCTTTTGGGAAAATTTTAATTTGAACGTCATGAAAACTATGGTGAAGGTTCCTGCAGGTCGTCACTCCTCAGAAGTGTAGCTCGGGGGTCTAATTCTGAGCTCATGGATGTTAGAAATTAAACTTCTGTTGCTCTGAATAGATGTGGGAGCAGGCTTTGGCCCTCTATTCCTCTACAAAATTATGCAATCAAATGTTGTGTTAATTGAGTTGTGGGAACTTTTCCTGTGAATGTTCTGTGAGTGCCAATATTTAGTACAGGGTTTTAATTTTTCTTTTTGTGGCTGTATACTTGTATACCTACCCCTTGAATTATCTTGAAATACATGCCTCAGAGAAATAAAATTCTCTTCAGAGCCCTATAAATGGATAATGCAATATAGCTGATGCTTTCTTAGCACAATTTTAATTCATTTATATAAAGAGAAATGCATTGTGATTATTATGTAAGTGGCCTTATTTAATAACAAAACAACATAAACAAGAAAATTTGTGATAGCATTAGACTAATTTATTTTCACTAGGTTTAAGAACACTTAGGTACCTAATTAAATTCCTGTTTTATAGAATGTAGACAACACTTTCAGCGAAAAACCTACCTTTATTTAGAATTATTTTAAGTTTCTTATGTTTTCTCAAATTGGCTAATAGGGGTATTGAGCAAATATCAGGAAGCTCTTGAATTTGAAATTTAAATAGCTGATTGGACTTTGCAGCTGGTTTCTAACAAAGGTAGATCCAGCTTATCTCCATGCTTTACTTCTGTTCCTGTCCTTCAAAAAAACCTTCAAAGGCATTTAAAAGGCAGGTATTCCAATAAGGCATAGGAAAAATAACTTTCATTCTTACCAGAGGACAACTTGCATGCTGAGAATGTGGTTCAGGTATTACTGCAACCTCAGCCTTCAAAGGGCTTCTGTCATCACCTATGGCCAGGGCACGTGAAGAGTTGGAGCTGTGATGCAGGGGACCTTCTCTGGTGCTCTGTGTTGTGGTCTGAGTGCTCTGAAATACTTCATTTGCATCAGGAGATTTTTAAAGGCTGTTTTGAGAGTGATGGGATTACATGCAGGACTCACACAGGCTCTCAGGGCAGCAACAGAAGAACACTTCAACATTCCATGCTGACAGCATAAGCTCCAGTGGTCAGTGGCACTGGCCTGGACATCCAGCAAGGAAAGGTTTGGCTTCAGCTGGGCACTCTCTGTGAGAAACTGGAGCTTGACAGATGCACTTGGAAAGGACTCAGTGCTCCTAGGCATGCTCTGTTACTGTGGAAAAGATAACTCTTCTGAAGATCACTTCTGCAGAACTTGGTGTAGATAACTTTCTAACAGCTTGAAAAAAGCTGTTGGGATTATTTAATTATTGAAGAATTTTGAAGATTTACCATTGTCTTGTGGAAAGATGTGTTCTCAGCACCCATCCATTCATGGGGCTCTATAGCTCTTGATGCATTTACTGATTATTTTGAATTTTTCTCTAAGACATAGGCTTATAGCCTTGCCTTCCTCAGGAATATTAATAAGAATGTAAAGTTGTCACAGTTAACAGCACTTCAGTTGAAGTAGCGTATGTGGAGTGGAGTGTTGAATTTTTTTTGTTATTTAGCATTCATCTCAGTGTTCTGGTCACACTGAGAAATACTTAATTCAGTCAGTCTTAAAGCCCAGCAACACCCAACTGTATATTAAAAGTATACTTTTTTTTCACTTAATTTATTGTATATTTTGAAATCAGATATATGGCAAGTTTGAGGAACAGACCGAGATCTGTCAACAAATTTCAGCTCAAGAGTCCCAAATGATATTATACTGTTTTCTTATCTGTGCTAAATTATGAATGTGATCATGCAACTCTATCTTTGAAAAGGTGCAAACATTGCTATGGAGTTATTTCACAATCAATCTACCAATTTTTTATGGAGTAATGTGTTCACATAGAAATCCAAAATCATCAGATTTCTGTTATATCAATTGAGAGACCCTCATTCCACAAATTAACAGCTCTTTTTCAAGGTTTTGCCAGCTTTGCAGGCTCCTGGAATCTCTTCCAAAACTCAGCTAGTATTCTATGATGTTCCTCTTTTTCCCTTAAGATTCTTAGGGCTTAAAGTGATGACAGCTCCAACACCATCATAGCAAGGTATCATCCTCAGGGTGGTAATCCTTGTGTAGCTGCCATCCCCAGGCCCTGGTGCAGCTTTTGTCCCAGGAGCAAACAACTGTCAGCTCAGGCAGAATTCTCCTTGTGCCACTGCCATATTAATGGCAGTGAGAGCTCCATATCCTACAGTCATGGGAGTATTTATTGCTATTTTAGCCCAAGTGTTCTAGGGCTACTGCTGGATTTAACTTGTAGGTATGTCAACACAGGGATTTGTTTCTCAGAGGCACATGAGACTGACTGCAAATGCTGCATCATATTCCAAAACCTGTCTGCCATGAAAACCCATCAATTTTTGCTTTCCTTTCAAGAGAGGTGTCTATTTACAGCTGTACAACTGCAGCATCTGGACAATAATGACCTCCCTGTACAGCCCTCCTCGCTATTCAGAGATGCTCTTTGGTCAAAGGTAGAGTCCAGGACCCTTAGCCTCTTGTGATCTCCAAATTTCTCATTCATAACACAGGGTTCTATCTCATTTTGATCAATAATCTTCCTTCCACACTCTTCAGGAAGTATTTCTGGCCTCCTGAAATAAGTAGTGAAGTGTCTGTTCTGTGGCTTCAGCTCACCTTTTCCGAGATCTCAGGTAGGTGGGTAGCTGCACCTCTCCAACCAGGTCATGTGTTACCTGGGCACCTGGCCAGCTGTCAGGACTAACTAGACTCCCTCCATCTGTGGTTTTGATAATCCACTCACAAATTAATCCATTCAGTGCAGAGGTGACTGTGGCCCACTCATTTGATTGAGCATCCAGTGCCAGCAGGTACTTCTGGAAAGATCAATCTCTCCAATTTATTTTATGACTGTCAAGGTTTAATTTAAAGTGTAATGGGGAAAATTCCTACATTTTTACATGGAGTTAGATGCATTTGTAAAAACATGAAAATTACAATTAGACTAAAATTGCATATAGGAAGAAATTACATCAAAACTCTCCAGTTGAACTTGATTGATAGTGTTAAATCTGTTATAATATCAGTGACACTGAGAAAATCCACAGTGGTCTGTAAGTCTTTAAATCAAAATAGTAGAATAAGACTAAAGTCTTATTCAGTAATACATAAAATGCTGAATATTTGGAAAGCAGTTAGAAATGTTGACACTGAATAAGTAATGGAATCTGTCATTGTTAACTCTGCTGCTCAATTTCAGGCCATTTTATAAATCCACAAAGTGGTGATTGTCTTCAGAAGGGTCAGATCTGATCCTTAGGTTTCAGAAGGGTGGACTTGTGAAAAAAAAGAAGAAAAACCCCTAAATATTACTGCTTACATCAAATACATTTTCTTCTGTTGTGTGACTTGATCTTTCGACTCCTGATTTTCTACAGAGTCAGTCAGAAGATAATGCTTACATTTATTGTGCATGTCCTCATCTGCTGTAACGTGGAGCCCTGTATTCATGAGGATTAATGATGTGCTTAGAGTCTTTTAATGTCTCTCCTTCACTTATTTCACTATAAATACATTCATTTTTTCCTTAAAAACCAAACCTTGAATTATAACTTTGTTGAGAACCATGTATTACTGAGTAATGACTGTAGTGATTATACCAGTAGACTGAAAATGCAATCTCATTCTTTCTCACTTAAGGATAAAAAGAGTTATTCCTGTCCTGTGTGTGAGAAGTCATTTTCTGAAGATCGACTTATAAAATCTCACATCAAGACAAATCACCCTGGTAAGAAAAAAATCAAGGAAGATTTCTCAGTCTATTGCAATAAATGGATAAGGGTTTAGAATGAGCAGTGTAATGTGATTATATTCCTAAGAAAGAGAAGAGTCTACTTCTAATTCAGCTGGTTTAGAGTAAGAATTGTGTTGGTTTTGCAGATGTTAGAATTTAGAGTCAAAACTGTTACTGTTTGAGCATGTGTGTTGTGGAGTATGTCAGGTGATTGTGCTAAGAATTCATCTGGCAAAGAGTGAATTCAAATTAAGCACTGGGAAGTTTGGGATCAGGCATACAGACACCCTGTAGCAACCCAGGAGATGTAAAATTCCCACTGGCCTTACATGAATTGACAGGAATACATTTAGGGCTCCTGAATTGTCTGTAGGTGACTGATGTGAATGCAGAGCTGGCCCTGTGTGTGCCCAGGTCCTGTGGGCTGGGCTGGACCCCCAGGGCCAGCTGGAGTCTGCAGCAGGGCTCCTGCTAGAACCAGCTGGGATGTAATCCAGTAGTAATCTGGAGCTGGCAGGCCTGGCTGGATCCAGCAAACTGCTCCAGACTGTTTGTACCTTGCATTCTGGTGCCCTGATTTATCAGTGCAAGTACGAGATAACATGAATGTGGTGAGTCAGTGTGCTGTGCCTGAGTAAACAATCCTTTCTCAGATCTTGGGAATTCGATGCAAAAATGCTGGTGTGGGGACTGATTTAAACCTCACTGATGTGAACTCAACAGAACCACACTGGTGTGTCCCTAATTTCCTGCTTCTCAGGATCTGTTACATTGGATGGAAAACCCTGCTGCTACTGCAGAGGAGGGAGAGGTGACTCATTAATTCATCTACAGTGCTCCTTATCACCTGACATAACTGGATACAAAGAAGGATAACACTGATCATGCACAGACTGAGTCTGAGGAAAAAAAAATCCAATTAAAATGGTTTAATTTTCCTTGTCTTTCTTGTCAGATGTACAGCATAATAGGTAAGGCAGTAGTTTATCTTCCTACTGCCACTAGATAGTGCTAGACCCGTGTTTTAAACAATTTCCTTCACTTTAATTTTGTCCTTAACTCCCACTTCAGCTCTTTAGTTACTAAACCTCTTTATTTGCAGACCACTCCAGAGCAGTGTGGTTGGAGGGCTTGTCGTACGTCAGAGGACGTGTCTGATGCAGGAAATTGAGATGAGAAAAGGCTTCTGAGCTATACTGTAGTCAGGAGGTATAACACCAGTAAGCATAGACACTGAATCTCAAGAACTGTGCCTTTAAAGCCTTCGTGCTGCCTCAGGCAGGGAGCATAGGAGACTTCCCTAAATAACAGGACCTGTGACCTGGCAGGACATGATGTCCTGTGCCCTTACATGCTGCCATTAGCCTGCACTGGTCCACTGATCAGTGTATGCTGTGTCTGAGCTCCAGAAATACCAGTTAACTCTGGAGCCCTGAAGTACTCAACTCATGAATTTAAATACTCCTGAACAATTCATTTGGTATCTGAATCCCTCTAAAAAAGTACAGTGTAATTTTTTTTTTTATTATTCATGTGGGTCTTTTAAACTCTTACAATAGAAGTAAGGTTTCAGAAGAAAATCTGCACTATTATTTTGTGTTTTCATTTTGCATTCATATATCACAGGTTCACAGAGCTAAGAGGCAGAATAGCAGATTTATTAGATGTATCTCTATGGTACTAAAGAAATACTACATCTAAGATATGCCTATGCAATAGTTATGCAACAACCCTGTTTTAATATATGGAGGAGAATTAATTCATAAATCTTTTTTATTTCTGTGAATTTTCTCCTTGTAATCAGGAAGAAATCCTTTATTTGTGCACCATCCTTAATTACAAACCAAATAAATGTGAGGGGTCTGATGGTATAAGCTATTAAATACTGCAGTGGTGTGCATGCAGTTGTTTTCAAAAATGTAAATGGAAATTAATAAAGATGAAAGGAAAGATGGGTACTGTTAACAGGAATTGAATTTTAAAACAACATATCAAAAATTAATTTAAACTGAATTACTTTCATATTTATCATTAAAATGTTATTTCTAGAACTCCCCCTCTCCTTCCTTTCTTAGTATCATTCAGCCTGCCCCACTCCCTTGTCTATTCTGTTTCATCAAGTCGAAAGTATGAAATCAAAAAGTACTACTTCCTCTTCTATATTTGCAGAGGAGCTGAATTTTGGTCCCATAAAGGCCATGAGACCAAAATCTCTGTAGACTTGGGCAGAGCAGTAATTCAAACCAAAGAGATAAGAGAGCTTGGCTTTATTGCCCAATGATTTTTGTACTCAGCAGTGAAGGAAGAGTCTTGTGTTCTGGTCCCAGCTCTCAGAATTATCTACCTTTCATCCACTGTCTGATTTAATACCATATTTCTTAATAGTTCTGAGACATGAGAGGCATCAGCTTCTGTAGCTCCCCACTGAGCAGACATCCTAGCCTGCAGTCGTGAATGCAGGATCTAAACCATGAAAGGCAGATGAGGGTTCAGATTTATGGCTGTATTTTTCTGGTACCTTAGATCTTATCTCTGCTCAGTTCATGGGCTTTTATAGGTACCTTTTGAGGTTTTTTTCCCTGTGCATATGAGTTCAGGCAGGAGTTTTGTGATTCCATTCTGGGACCGATCATCAGGAGACAAGGTGATCTTGGTAAACTCTTAAGTTTAGAGAGGAGCTTTCAAATTTATAAGATTTGGGGCATAATATGTCACCAGCTTTCATGTCTTAAGGTTTAGATTGCATGAGTGTTGTGCTTTCATTAAGTCAAGAGATAGCATTTCATTCATCTGACATGCATTGAGCAATTTGATTTATTTTTAAAAGCATCTGGCAGTGTTTTCATTATGCGTCTGGGCCACTTTAAATTAAACTTCATTATTTTGAACTTTTTCACTGTGACAACCAAAACATTATCTCATATGAAGGAAATACACAGAATTGAATGTGTCTAGCTTGAATAAGAAAAGGCCAGGAGAGGAATTTTAATTGCTGTCTTCAGCAATCTAATTAAAAAGAAGACAGAGGGGGATTTTTCTTGGAGCTGTAGAGTGAAGGGATGTCAGTTGAAACAAGGAGATTCTGACTAGAACTAGGAAAACAGTAAAGATGGTTAAACACTGGAATGGGCCAAGAGAGGCTGTAGAATCTGCAGAATATCCTTGGGTATGTTCAGAACAGAACTGGATCTGGACCCAAGCAACTCGATGTAACTTTGAAAATAGAACTGTAAAGTTGAACCTGCTTGGAGTAGGTGACCTTAGAGGTCTCTTCCAGTCACATTTATTCCATGAACCTGGTTTTTCCTTTAAAGTGCTTGGTTATCAGCATTCTGACCACTGTAGCTGTGGCTGAAGTGAATTGTCTGTGGATCCTTGACATCTGGAAATCTGGGGTAAAATCTTGAATAAAGCTTTTGAAAATATTGAAGAAAAATTGTCAATTTACCTTATGGGGAAGGGTCACAGTACTGAAATGATCTTTTGTGCCAGTGGCCCAACCAAATTTTTTTATATTTAAAATATTATTTTTTTTAACAGGCAGTGAGGACAGTGAGTTCACAGATCAGGAGAGAAAGGACAGAGCATCCTAGAGGGGCTAAAGGAAAAAAAGATCTTTGTGTTCTTTGCTCAAGTCAGTTTTGAGTGGGAGTAGGGGAAATACAGCTTTTAAAGAGTTGTACTGAATCAGGATCTAGCTCTTCAATATTACTTACAAAGTAAATTCCCTTGTGTCCTTCTGCATCTTACCACCTTTTGCATTTCTCTCAGAGGTTTCAATGACTACTATTTCTGAGATTCTTGGCAGAAGAGTTCAGCTGAAAGGACTTATTGGAAAACGAGCTGTGAAATGTCCCCACTGTGATTTTTATTTTATGAAGAATGGATCAGACCTTCAACGTCATATTTGGGCTCATGAAGGTAAAACTCTGGTTTTAAGCTTTTGGGCATATAATGAGTCTTAAATTCCACTGAAGCTTTGCTGACATAAAAAAACAGATTCAAGTTTATTTCTATGCTCAAATGCAAAACTTTAAGCTACATTGGAGGTTAATTAATTAGTTTCATGGATTCTGGATTACATATGGAACTTCACACTCAGAACATGAACAGACAGTTTAAATGTTTTATAAAAATTAATAAAATTCTGATGCAATTTTTTTCCAAAACTCATTCATAAACATCTATAAAGTATTCTATGTGAGTAAGGAGGAGTGAATTAAATACATGCTTAGTATTTTAAAACAAGTAATTTTCTGTATCTTCTTATGAGTCTCTGCTACTCCTTTTACATTTGTCCAAAAGTCTTTGGTCTGGAAATCTGTTAGTAAACCAATTGAAATCCAGTTGCTTTGATGTATACATATAAATTCTGTGAGTATTTTAATTAAATTCTGCAGAGCATGGCAGCTAGCTGCCACAGACACAGACAGTGATCAAAATCCCCTAAGATAATGCTTATCATATTTATGACTTTTTAAAGGAGAAATTCCAGTAATATGGCAACACATGGGTTAAAAATGCCTTGAATTTAAAATCTTTAGACAGTAAAATCTTGTGTCCGCCCAGTCTGTGTATTTTTATAAAAGGTTGAAGACAGCTTATGTGGTCTTTAGTCACATTAGTAATCTATGGAACAGATTGCCTATGAATTTAGGTTCTTTAGCCATCCCTCTGCATAAAGGGGATAATGGGATTTGGTGTCTCCAACTGGTATCTTGTTTCCAAAGTGTTTCCCATATAGGTAGTTCAGCATATTTGTTTGAATGCTCTAACTGTGAGCTTTCCTGCCTGTGTAGCACAGCAGGGCCCCTCTCCGTGGTCTTTCCTCCGTTAAGGAGTTTGGGTAAGGAAGAATGTAGGTTAGAGAAATTCCCTATGTATTCCATAGACAGAGTTCTTTTATTCTGACTGGAACTGGGAATCAATGTCATCTAACTAGCAGGAGAAAGAGGTGAATAGAAATTTCTTCCCAAATCAAAGCGTAATCGAATCTGCTTAAAGCAGACTGTAATTCCTCATGCTTGGAAATGTAATTTTAAGGTCACGAATATCAATCTAAAACGTGCAGATCCTCATGAAACTGTTGAACGACTCTGCCAGTTCAGATTTATTTAGCTTTTCTTTGAAGGATTTACTTTGTTCTTACAGACCTTCTGTTAGATGACACACTGGGTATCTCTCTGTGTGCCTTGGACAATTTGAGGGAAGTGAAGGTTTAAGTGCTTGTATCTGCCTGAACCATTAGCAAATCTGACAATAATTAACAATAAAACACTGCTTGCACATTTAACTTCTGCTTTCATGTTAACTGTCTAATGAAGCAGTCCTCCTTGCAACAGGTTTCTTCACTGTTGATTGTGGTGAATAGAGAATGGTAGTTACCTGAAGGCTTCTAGAGGGAGACACCAGCTCAACATCAATGTAGGCAGTCTGGATTTTACTGCTAAATGAAGGGTAGGCATAGCAAGGCCCAAATTTCAGTATTTTCCTGGCTAAACTCAGTACCTGGCTTCAGTAGGGCAATATTGTGAAAGAACTCCTTTCTCTTAGTGAATTAAGTGATGCTGTCATGAGCTCAGCATCATTTACACAGAAGCTGCAGATGAAATTTCTTACTTGTAAAGATCCAAATTTTGAAGTGTTTCTCTTTGTCCACGTTGCTCGCGTGATCTGAAATTTCTTTCAAGCAAATGTCCACCCTCTCATGGAAAGGCACAGCCTGGTTGTTTCATGGTGGATTTTTTCACGTTTAGGTGTCAAACCCTTCAAATGTTCCCTCTGTGAGTATGCCACTCGCAGCAAGAGCAACTTAAAAGCCCACATGAATCGTCACAGCACGGAGAAAACCCACCTTTGTGATATGTGTGGGAAAAAGTTCAAATCAAAAGGCACTTTGAAGAGCCATAAACTCCTTCATACTGCTGATGGTAAGTGCATGTTTATTAAATCTATTTTAGGGTGATAAACATTGGCTGTACTACAGGCCTTATTAACAAATGCTTTTCAGTTGAACACTCCAGTGTGATTCACAGATTTTGTTTATTCCCAGGAGATGCCATTTGGGAAATAATTCAAAACTTTGTGAAATAATTTCTGTGAAAGACAGACAGCTGTCTCTGAAATATTAGGTTTCTTTGAAATTTGTGTTGGCTTTGTATGCCTTCCTTGTTCTTACAGAAAATTGTTTATCTCAAAATTTGAAATTTGAAATTGCCAATAGTTCTGTGTTTAAGTCTCTTACTGTTTTATTCTGTGAGAATATTATTAGGATCCTGGTGTCTAATCAGCCAGTGGCCAACCTGGGCACTTACTCTCTACAGTCTCACATGCAGCACCTCATTTGCCCTGCAATTTTAATATTTCTGTGATGATAACTGAAAAAAGCAAGATGCACATCCAGAAAAATATCCTATTTTCTATCAAAGTTTAGAGCAAAACAATACTATATTATTCTGTGATTATCATATTGAAGTAAATTAGTTAGCAGGGTAAATTGTACAGACCTTCATTATGACTTAGCAGCTTGATCTTTGTTACTCATGCAATTGTGTGAAACCTCATTCCACTTTTTATTGACCACCTCATTTACATTCTTTTCTTTTTCCCAAATTACATCTTCAGAGAAATCACACAATGCTCTGTTCCATTTTTAGAATATGTTTGAAGTTTCTGTGTCAGAGATATTTTTTAACGCTTATGTCTGCGTCTTCAAGTGAAAGAGACGATCTCTTTACGTCAATATGCTAGATCTTACAGGAAGATTGTAGTTATTGTTTTATTACCAAAGTTATTGCAGAAATGCTGTGTGTTAGTAAATCACTTGTTACTCAAAAAGTACTTTCCAATATTTTGAAGTCACTTGATCAGTAATGAGTAGGTCTGGCACATGCATCTGAACTTCATATACGAGAATCAAGATTTTACTTAGCAAATGCAAACCTCAGCTGGTTCCTGGCTAGGAGAAGGAGGCAAGTTGTTGTATTTGAATGAAAAGAAAATTTCAAGCATGATCAGTCTGTGAGGAAAAATGAAAAGGTCTCTTTCTATGGCCCTGTAAAAAAAATCATTTAATGGCGTTTCATTTCAAAACCTTTCTGTTTTGTTTTTACCATCTGGCATGATCAAATAGTGAAATTCAACAATGAAAGTTGAATTTGTTATCACCTATGTATTAGTTAGATTTCTTGAACAAATCCATGTGGGTATAAGTCATTACTGCGATTCATCTGAGGCTGCTTTGAAATTCAGTGTTGTTAAGAATAGCACTATAGTTGAGCAGGTTCTAGCCATGTCTGGATTGGCTTTAGAAGTGTGAAGTTAGCTTTAAACATTTAAATCCATGTGAGGAACTGTGTTCCTTTATGAGCTACTGCTAGGGCAAGCTGAAGCCTTGGCTCTCGAGGCATTGTTATTAGCAGGAGCCTTCTTTATCTGGCTTCAGACTCATCATCTTCTGGAATAACTCCAGTGACTCCTAGTGGAAGGTGTCCCAGCCCGTCACTGGGGTGGTGGGGGTTGGAACAAGGTGACCTTTGAGGTCCCTTCAAACCCAAACCATTGCATGACTCTCTGTTCCTTTTTGGTGAACTTCCATTTTTGACTGGTACAAATAAATCCAAGACTTAGGCTCTTTTGCCTTACTTTTCACACTTCCAAAACTGTTCCAGAAAATTCCCAGTACCTTTAGAAGGTGAGTTTTACCATTGGCTCCAGTGAAGCAGGATCTCACTGTCTGTGGTATCTTAAGTAATTTTCCTCACTAGTCCACCCCAACGAAGTTTTCATGCGTTTCAAACACTTGTGAAAAAGGAAGAGGACATTTGTCACCAGGAATGTGGTTTGTCAGGGGACTTTCAGCCTCTTGAGTGGCAGTTTCTCTTTGCCCAGTGTCCCTTCCTGTAGTGACAGCACTGCAAAAGTTCTTAGCAGCACACAGCTAGTGTTCTTCAGTTATTTCACAAATAAATGAATTTGAAAGCTGTTTCACTGTTTATGAGTCTTGTCTTCTTGACTTATGAATTCGAGCAATTTTTGTTCAAATATCAGAGCCCTGCAAGGTCAATTTAAGCCGTGGAATATAAAGTAGTTTTGTGTCTGATTTATTCTTTTCCAGAAAGCAGACTTCTCAAGAGAGACACGATAGAAAGAACTTCTGTAGTCCAGGGTCATTACTAGTTTCAAAGCAGAAAGCCTGCTTTTCATTATTTTATTTAGATACCAGAAGGTTCTTCTTAGCCATGTTTTATAGAAACTTTCACACTTAGTATAAAATGCTTTCACCTTTTTCATCAGCATCTGGAATCTAAAGAAACCCCATCTCTTTGTGATAATACAGAATATTATCTATTCTACTTTACCTTTTGGTTCTTTTACTTTTGGAGTAGTTTTTAGCATATCCTTATTCCAAATCAGTCAAATACAATTTGCCAGCCATGCACATTTAATTCAGGAATGAAGTCTTTCTGTATTTAATGCACCTTGTAATTTGGCTGGAGGTAGCAGGACTGATAGAGGCAAAATAAGGAGAAAGAGAGTGTGAAACCCAGAGAATAAAAGGAAGGAAATTGTGTTCATTTAAGTCATAAGGGAATAAATAGTTTAGTGAGAGAGACTGCTTTGAGGGGAAAATGTAGAAATCTATTTGAATCATAGCACTTCAGTGCTTGGGACAGAAATAACTAAACCCATGTGAATATGATCAAACATCGGTGTTTTAAGAATCTTCAAGTGTGCTTTACAAATAGCAAAGTAGCTGTGCCTGCAGTTGTAAATAATGGATTTCCTTCTTCCATTTAGGGTGCAATATAACAATTCTTTTTCTTCTTTCCCAAGTGACTATCCCAGGAGAATCCAGAGCATTTAATGCTTATAATTTAAAGATTACTCTCGAACATTTTTTCCTCCCTTATTCTGCTCTTAGCTCCATTTAACAAAAATTTTGCAGAGCAGGTGCCAGGCTTCTCATACTGCTCATTCTTCATTCTTAGCATTTTGCAATTTATCTTTATGAGGAAATAGAATCAGTAGTTTTCTGAACTTACATAGAAAAAATTGTTCTATTTCCTATTCTTATTTCAGGAAAGCAGTTTAAATGCACAGTGTGTGACTATACAGCTGCCCAGAAACCACAACTCCTACGTCATATGGAGCAGCACGTCTCTTTCAAGGTAAGAAAACATATAAATCATGCTTAAAGTTCTTGGGAAATACACAGAACTTTAGATAACAGTACTAAACCCAGCACATCTTCTTGTTTGATGACAATTAATGATATATAAACATTTTAATATTTTGGAAAATTTGACTTTATATTCAGACTTCCGAGATAGGGTTATTTTGTTCATGACCAATTTGTAATTAGTAGTTTTACTTGAAAAAAATATCTGTATATTGCAATATGAAACAAATTTATTGGGTTTGATTGTCAGTCCTTGAGAGAGTGAATCTAATACATACCTTAAAATGTCCTAGGGAAGTATGAAAGCAAATCCCCTATATCACTATTCATTGCCCACCAAATTTTCCCTGAATTTGCCAGTCTCTTGTGCTATAGATGAGTTCATATATTTGAAGAAAATGGAAGCAAATTAACTTTAAAACACCCCATTTATCTGAAACATGCTTTGGAAAGAGTTTTGAAATTAATGTTTTTATGAAGTATTTAGAGTAGAGATACAGTTTATTTTCTTAAATGATAGTATGTTTTTATTTCTGAATTTCACATGGGTTCTCAATGTGGTAGGTGCTAATGTAATGTATTGTGAAATGTTATATTCAGTAAATCGGAATTATACTGGTTCCTTTTCCAGAAAGACAGTATTTTTTATTTATGAAAATGTTCATTTTAATGTGAGGCTTTATCTTAACAGTGAGCATATTTCTTATTGAAAACATCATACCATTTTCATATGTAACATCTTTCATTATTTAACAGATCATTTTACTTCTATAAGGAGTACACTACAGGCATTCTTAACAAGTACCATAAAGCAGCAAGGCAAGCAGGCTTTTCAATGATGGTTTAAGTTTTGGAAGACAAAACAAGTCATCTAAAGAGATGATACATTTTGAACAAATAATTTTTCTGTCTTAAGTATACAGTTTTGCTGCAGACTTATATTTTTATAAGTTTTTTTGTAAATGAAACTACATAATTTTCCTTTGTTGATGGCTAAAGTGATGAAGGTAGTCACAGTGCAGTTCTTGAGATGTAGCTGGTTCTGACCTTGGGATCTGCCTATACATCAGTCTGGCAATTCAAGACATAGTCAAGAGAACTGAACACTGGATTAGATCAATCAGGAGTATTTGTTTAAAAGAGTTCAAAAAATGTTTGCCTTCTTCTAGGACAGTTGTTTGCATGCTTATCAGACTCAGAGAATGTCACTACTTACGTGACCTAACGATCCTTTAATCCATCATATTTCCCAGCTCCATGAATTTGCAATCCTGCTATCCAATAGCAGGTAACATGCATGACTTGCACAAGTGAGTGCTACAAGAACACAGCAGCCTGTCTGGATTATTTTCTTTAAGAAATGACAGTTTCAGCAATAGAAAGAGAGTACAGTACCCTCTGAAGCATAAGATTAAGGGAGTCTGAACATCACTTTTTTTCCTTATTTTTGCTGTTTGGAGCCTGAAGGAAGATCATGAGCAATGAGCTTAGGAAAGTGTTCTAATCAATGTACCCTGACTGCAGACATTTCCCTGCTTTAAATTCAGCTCCTAGGTGAACATTTCTGTACCAACCATTTTCTGCTGAGGAGCTTTAGGTGGGGCTGCTGTGCATGAAACATTTTCCATCCTATTCTGAGGTACTTGACTTTCCCCTGAGGACTTCGGTCAATGTCTGCATGCTTTTATAGGACCTAATGGTTGTGTCAAACTTCCTATAACTGTTATATATCTTAGTCAGAAAGTTATTATCAAAGGTTGACTTTAAGCTCAAACGTTTGTTTTCCTAATTTTTTTTTCTTTTCTTTAGGAATTTGTCTCTCTGTCAGTTGTAGAGAGACATGTTCTTAAAGAATTAATGAATTTAGTTGCCAAAATCAGCTCACCAAATGGTCAGAGAAATGCAAATGCCAGGGAAAGGTGAAAGAAAAGGGAAAAGGGAAAGAAAAGGAAAAAAGGAAAAGAAAGGAAACCTGTTAAATTAGATTGGCTCTACAGTCATGTTGTACTTTCAGTTATTTAGTTGTCTTGCTGCCCTTTTTGAGACCAAAGCACACAGCAGCTGAGTCATTTCATAGTAGAGAGTCTCCACGTGGTCAGACCTGTTATCATCATTTATGAAAACACACAATTTACTGAATTACAAAAACTGAGTAATAATCTTTTAATTGTGAGAATACTTGTTGTCTTACACATAATAAAAAGTACCAAATTTAGGTAATGTTAAGTTACAACTTCAATTTATTTTGAATTTTCGAGGGTTTCCCTGAAAGATACCCAATCCAGAAATGAACATGGTTTCTTGGGATCAAAACATTGCAGCTTAGACCTGTGTCCTGAAGAGGTGAGGAAATATAGTCCAACATTTTCCTTTTTGCTCCCAGCCCTTCCGCTGTGCACATTGCCACTATTCCTGCAATATATCTGGCTCCCTGAAGAGGCATTACAACAGGAAGCATCCTAATGAGGAGTATGTCAATGCAGGGTCTGGGGAGCCTGCAGCTGAAGCTCTTATCCAACAAGGTACATCTCCACCATATAAGATTTGTTAGTTTGTTTGGTTTTTTTTTTTGCTGAAGCAAACTTGCTGTGAAGATAAACTTTTTTGCATTATGTGTTCTTCAGTTTATTGGGTGTTATATGATAAGTCATTATTCCTTTTTAGTTACTCTGAAATGGCCACCTTTTACCCTTCATTCAGTGTCCTTTGTTCTTGGTTTTTAAAGGTGTGGGAACCAAAGTTTTGACCTTGCCTGTGCTATTTGTTGTTGCATACATTTATCATTTACACTTGTTTCTTTTTGTAAGTCAAGTATCACTGTGTGTTGAAATGAATGATAAATTTCTACCATTCTGCTGATAAATTTCTGTGACAATTCTGCAAGGTTGAACTTGAGGTAAGGTTGAGCAAACATAAGGAAAGAGACTGAAGAGTAAATGGCAGCAAATTATTCTCACACTATTCTTCCCCACTTTCTCTGGGGAGAAAAGAGAGTACAGGTAAAACAGGTTAGGAAGTGTTATGCTCAGAATCTTGTTTATGGGCAAAGGAAGCACACCTTGTCTAAGTAAACCAAGCATTTATTAGAAGTATAACAGAAATCTTAACAGTCTAATTTAAGATTTGTCTGACCCCCATAAGTAGTTTTGCTGTTACACACTGGGTAGATGAACCAAAACAAACAACTGATTATACAGTCAGGTACATTTTTGGGTGTAAAGCTCCTTCAGTTCTAGTGCCTGGTGTGAGGAATATTGAGCAAGAAGAGGAGGAAGCCAGATTAAATATTAAATTGTGTGGAAAATATTTTAATTCTTGGTTAAATTGTTTCCTTCTTTGTTACTCATAATTTTAGAAAGTGTTCTCCCTATTTTTTAATAGAAACTACCAACAGTTTCATCTTTTGGAATCTTCAGTTTCTGATTTTGTTGAAGAGGAATAGAGACCAAAAGAATGCTGTTGTATTAGATACTGAATTAAATGTAATTCTTCTAAGGTTACATTATTTCTAAATGCTATTTCCAAATCTTTAATCTAACACATAACATTTATCTATTGAAGGCATTAATCCATGTTAAAATACTGAAATCATGACACAGAGAAAGATAACTCAGTCTGAGATTCTCCCTTTAAACTTGCTCTATAAGGGGAAAATTTATAACTACAGTAAGTAATCCGAGTCTGTGTTGGGTTTATATAACATTTCTTTGTTTCCTTTCATCAAAAAAACACAACCCAAATAATTTTAAAAGTAAATATCTGCAATAGGGTAGGAATGTGTAGTATAATTTTATGATTATTTTCACAGACAGTACGAGTCCATGGGGAACATGCAGTTGTTTTAAGGAAGTAATATTTGCTTGGTCAGTACTCAGAGCCTCTATTTTGTAGTCAACCAGATGAAGAACTCTTCACTATGGGGAGCTTTGTTTAACTTACCAAATATCTGAGCACTGCAAGGGATTGTTTGCCTGCAGCCACTCTTAGGAGTAGATATGAGAGAATGAATTCTCCTAGTATAAATTAGGGATCGTACTTGCAATGTTTGGAACAAAGAAAATTAATCTTACGCTGATTAGGCTTTCCTTCCTCTTTGGGAGCCAGATAAATGCCCTGCTGAAAAGAATTCTTTTCCACTGAAACAAAAGAACTCTAAAGTTTTTGAGATGCAAGAGTAGCCTTAAAATGGAGACATTGGAGTGAGACAAAAGAGAAGAGTCTTTAACTTTTTTTGTGGTGTATATCCTTTTCCCACCACACTGGAACATTGGACAGGATGAAATTTAAGAAGTTCAAATGTCAGCTTCTGCCCCTAGGATGGAGTAATGCCTGGCACTAAGTGGGGAGAACAGCCCTGCAGGCAGGGATCTGGTTGGCAGCAGCTCTCCAGGAGCCAGCAGTGAGCCCTGGCAGCCCAGAGGGCAATCCCATCCTGGGGTGCATTAAACACAGCATGACCAGCAGGAAAAAGAGAGGATTATCCTGCTGTGCTCGGAGTTGGAGCCCTGAGTGGGACCCACCAGGCGAGGATGGGGAGGTTCATGACTGTATCCAGAGGGAAAACAAGATGGTGGTGGGGCTGGGAGTTGTGTCCTGTGAGGAGCACCTGAGGGCTCTGGGCTTGTCTGGCTTGGAGAGGAGGAGGCTGAGGGGCAACCTCATTGCTCTGTAACAGCTTCCTGAGGGGGGAAGGGGAGAGGGAGGTGCTGAGTGCTTCTCTTTGGAGTCCAGTGATAGAAAATATTGGAATGGTTCAAAACCATGCCTAGGAGGCTTAGGCTGGGCATTAGGAAGCATTTCTTTACTGAGAAGGTGGTCAAACAGTGGAACAGGCTTCCCAGAGAGGTGATCGATGCCTGAAGGCTGTCAGTGTTAAAGGGGCATTTGGGCAATGCCCTTAACAACAGCTTTAACTTTTGGTTATCTCTGAGTTGGTCAGGCAGGTGGACTAGGTGGTCCTTGTAGGTCCCTATTCTGTTCTTTCCACCTCTGGCATCCTTCTTTCTCTTCCTATCCTTACACAGCATTTATGTTCCTCTGCTGACAGTAGTGCTGTGCCTGTTTTCCACATTCACCTGTGGAAGTCAGGCATTTTAGAGCCGTAATGAGGCATCAAATCCATGTAGGAGCTGTGAAGTCAGTCTCTTCTCAGGGCTCTGTAATGAGGAAAGCTGTATTAATAGGTGTAATTTTCCCACATGCGGCTTCCTTTGCCAACTCAATTTCCTGTTCTGTGATGCATCAGATGGATCTTGCACCTGGGCTCCAAACAAGGCCAAAGACTCCTTACCATGCTATAGAAACATCAATTTTTCTCAGTGTTTTGGTATCTCACTGGGGGAAGAATTGCTCCTTGTGGGAGACATTTGCATTTGGAAGTGATAAACATGAATCCTATTGAAGTTAATAAACTTTTCCTGATTTGGAAATTAGACTGTCTTCTGTATTTGGTTCACACAGCACAAACAGGTTACTGTGGACACACTATGCAGTATGATGAGAAAGTCCTATTTGTCATATATGACACCTGGGTGTCATACAAGGTAATAGATGTTAGGAAGAATTTCTTTACTGTGAGGTACTGGAACACATTACCCAGATAAATTATGGATGCCCCATGCCTGGAAGTGTTCAAGGCCAGGTTGGATGGGGTCCTGAGCAACCTGGGCTAGTGGAAGGTATCCCTTCCAACTGGCAGGGGGATGGGAACAAGATGATCTTTAAGGTCCCTTCCAACCCAAATCTTTGGATGATTCTGTGTTTCTGAGCTGCTTGGGCCAGAAGTTGCACCTTGCTGTCTGACTAGCTTCTATTTAGTTTCAATTTACTCTATTCATAGATCTGAAAAGCAATTTTGGAAAATTATTCATGTATTCATATAAAGGAAGAAGACCTTTCAGACCTGATATTAAACAAATCCTTTGAAATGAAAGGACTATAGATGAAAAGGAAAAGGAGGGAGTACCAGCAAGCAAAAAGGCTTGAAAAGAAATTGAGAGGGGAAAGTAACAAAGATTAATATCTAATAAAAGCTGTCTATCTCTATTTGTATTGTATTCTGCTTGTTCTAAGTTACCCACTGAGCCCAAAGTGAATTGCCTCACCCTTGCTCATCTCCTTTACTCTCAGTTGGTTTTTGACTGCATTGCAGGCACTGCAAATAAACTTAATTGGAAATATTTATATGAATGTAGACTGCTGGACTGTACTCAAGATTCCTAGAATGAACTTATAAATAAATGAATGATTCATAGAAGGGGGACTGTGTTCATTGGAGCAACTCCATTGCCAAGGATAGACAGCAGAATTTAATTTCTGGGTTTGTGGTAGAAATTGGAATCACCCAGGATCAGAAAAACGCTTGGGATTTTGCAGGGAGTGTGTGTGTTTCTTTGTTTAAGTAGAAGTCTATGATCTGACATTTATTTTAGTATTATGAAGTAATAAAGGAAAATAAATAGCATAAGAATTTGATACATTCTGCAAAGGGGGCAAGAGTATTATGCATTACCCTCTAGTTTTTCTGCAAGGCCCTGTCTGTGTGCTCATTTGATGGCTTATTTTAGTTTCATTTGCTTTGTGCTGGGCAAGTCACATACCATTTTTCCCAAATTTGTTTCTTTTCTCTTCACTGATACTCCCTCCCATCCATAAACATTTTGTTAACGTGTCTGAGAGAGATTTTCATTTATGTTTGAGCAGATACTTGTACAGGCTGTACATGAGGACCCAGTTGTGGCCTCAGTGTTTTGGTTTACAGCTGTCATCACCTGCTGTCTTTATACAAAAATGAGAATTGTCTTGTGGAGATTTTAGGCCAGTAAATAAAAAAGAGCACATGTCAATGGAAGAAAGTTGTGGAGCTACTTAAGATCTGCCTGCAGTATTTTGTTACAAACATCAGTTTTGTTACTGAAAGTAGCATAGGTGTGTAATTCGTTGACTATCTCTGTATGTTACCCATTATTCTAAAGAATTATCTAGAAATTATTTTTTCTGAGCTTCCATATGAAGTCACTGATACAAAGTTATATATTACCAGTTGAATTCTATGCTTCTATTACGTGTTATTTAATTAAAGTCATAATGACCAAAGTTACAGATTTAATTTACCTGATGTGTTGTTATAATAGTTTTGATATCAAAGTAATGCAGAAAAGTGTTCACTGTTTCACAGCAGTGTGTCTTCCCTAATACTACAGATTGGTGTGAAATTAATGTCTAATTTCATTTTCTGTAACTGATAATATTATCTAATCTGTTCTAATCTGAACCTTTTGAGTTTTCTTTAGTAAAACTGCTTCAGTTTTGCTTAGAGTTGGAATATTGAGCATGTGCTCTAACAGTGAAGTTTGGTAAAGATTTAGCAAAGAGGAGGGTTAATGTAGTAACAGTAAGTGTCAGTGAAATACCCTAGACACTGGGTGTAGTTACATTTTGTTCTATCAAAATAAAAATTGTTTCTTTTCATCGGGTTACCGTATGGTAGTTTTCCATTAACATAAAATGGGATGTTTTTTCTAATCACTTTGTTCATAAAGGACTGTGCAACCAGGTCTTGGCTTATAAGCAGCTTCTGTGAGTCTGTTTGATGCCTTTGAACATGATGGGTGAGAATCATGTTTTGCCACGATGGTGTGGATTCAGACATGTGGTAGCACAGTTCCTGCAGTGGCATAAGGCACTTCCCCAGCCATTAGATTTGTTACAGTGAGTTCTGGTCACCTAATGCAACAATTTATCACATGCAGGTTATTCTTTTTTCTCTTCAGTCAATAGAGGGAAAAAAAAAGAAATCCTTATTTGCACAATTACAAGCAAATGAGATCTGACATTTGACCAAATGACTTTCATAAGTAAAAGAAGTAAAAGCCCTCTAATCTTGTATAAAAAATTGGATTCTCATGATTTCATCATGCTTAGTTTTTTACCTGTAATGCTGCACACTCACACATTAAACATTGTATTAACTTCATCCTGTGCATCATTTTGTAGATAGAAAACTTTATTTACAGTTTGTGTGTTAACATAAATTCAAGAGCAAAGGTATTTGGCTGAAGAGGATATTACTTTGTTAACTCTTCCTAGTTTACTTCGCTAATGTAATTAAAAAAAACTGACAATGTTTGTTTTGAAACTTGAGAAAACTAGAACTGTCTTAGAGAAGACACATTTTAAAATATTACTAAATGTTAATTAATTATGAATATAACTTAATATTACAAAGTATGCCACTGATGCGTATGTTAAATATTAACATATTTCACATTGGACAAATGGCTAAAGGAAAACATTTTACAATTCCATGGCTTGATTGAGATGGGGTCAAATTAAACAGGTTGTTACTGCATTGAAAAAGAATTTACATGAAAATAACTCCAAGAATTTATTTGTGTTTCCTTGTAGGCGGCATTAAGTGTCCTGTTTGCAGCTTTGTGTATGGTACAAAATGGGAGTTTAACAGACATCTTAAAAACAAGCATGGAATGAAGTTAGTGGAGAATGATGGGGAGACCAAATGGGAGGTAAAGCAAAATAACAATAGCTTTGACCCTAAGATTTTTTAAACTTCTGGGGAGAGAAGTAAGGATAAAAATAAAAAGTGTAAAAAAATGTGGTTCTGACTTTATATAAAGATCAGAAGGTCTTGGGATGTTTGTTTGAATGCATGCCTTGCTATGTCTGTTAAATTTTAAAATATGGTAGGTTTAAAAACCTTGTAAATCTTATTGTTTGCATTTTAGGATTCTAGTCTTCTATTTGCAGCAAAAAGGGTGAAAGCTTTAGCAAAAAAAAAAAAAAGTGAAGTTGAAAAACTTACTACATTTTGTAATATACTGAATATTCACTGGTGTTAACTGTAAGATGAACAAAGCTGCAGAAAAAAGCTTATGTCTTGGTCCAGAGAAGGCTAGAATCTAGAAAACGGAATTTTTTAATTGATCAGGTGAACAAATTATAATGTTATGCAGAGCAAGTCTTCTATGATATGTTCCATGTTTTCAGCTTCAATCCTGGACATGCAGAATTGATGGGAAAACCACAGATTTAGACACTTTTATTAAAAAATTGCAGTTGGCCAGCGGAGTGTCTTCCACTGCCTGAGCAGGCTGATTTTGAAGTCCAGTGAGAGGAAAAAGCCAGGAGTCAACTGCAGCTGGCAGACCCCCACAGTTTCAGGCCTCTTCTGCTGAATTTCAGTCTGGCCCCCATCAAAAATCTAATGCCTGATTTGGAAGGGCTGACCTGCAGGTCTTGTCTAACAGTTTTTGAGTATCCACACACAGAAGGATAAGTCCTTGAAAAACACTGGAGTGGGTTCTATTTGGACAGCTGTTCAAAGAGAGGACAAGCATTTTAAAATGGAGCCCTTCAAAGTCTTGTATCCATATTCCAGATGATTCTCTGTGCACTTTTCCTGTAGCTGCCCAAAGCTGAAAACATAAGGGCACACCCTGGGTGCAAGAATGTCTCTGTTGCTGAACTGGCTATAAAGAAAGAGTCCTATCAGAGCAGTAATATGTACTGACAGCTTGTCTTGGAAAAAAAAAACATAGTTTATGGAAAGGATAACTTTTGTGAAACAAAATGCCATTTTTTTCAAGCTTCTGAGGTGTTTTAGCAGATCTGCATTATAAATTCATTTTGCTCAAAAGGTCTTTGCTAAACTCTGGTACAGGACAAGTCTGTTGTGAGTTCTAAGATAACTGTGCTACAAAAATAAGGTCAGGATAACTTAGCATCCTTAACACAGCTTTTGAAGTAGAATCTAGAAGAACACTCTGGGATGATTATCCTGTCTCCCATGTAATACTCTTCTTGAACTGTTTCACCCAGTATAGCTCTTGTGACAGTATTTGTTGTCCAAACTCATTCCTTATTGTTGTTAAACTGAAATGAGATTATTCATGCCTTGGCTGGGTTTTGTTTCCAAGTTAACTGCTGAAGTTTCTGAAGAAGCATCCACTCAGTATCTCCATATCACAGAGGCTGGAGAAGATGTTCAGGGCACTCAGGCTGCTGTGGCTGCATTACAGAACCTCAGATACACTTCTGAGAACAGTAAGTTACCTTTTTCTAGGTTGGAACACACATACACCTTTTTTTCCAAAATATCTAATTATTTTGAGTGTACTGGGCAATATAATTAAAAATTATGAAACAAAGTCATCCAGAACTTACTTCTGGGGGGTTATATTTTCTATATGTATAAATGAGAGATTATAATTCATTATAAATTTCTATATCCTGAAGTCATTAATACTTATCACTGCCTGTTTTGCACTTAATTATTAGCTATGTGGAATTTCCTGCCTATATTATTAAATACACTGTGAAATTAGCTATCTTGGCAGAGTAGATGGTGTGTATCTAATGACAATTCTCTGGCTATTATTTTTCTCCCTCTCTGGCTGTAGTCAGCAAGACTGCAGGAGTGCCATGGTGGAATAGCTCATTTACCACATTCCCAGCACTAACAATCTCAATTTTGATGGTACACAAAACTAAGTGAGCTATTGTGTATCAGATTGAGGAGGAAAAGAGTAGCATTAGATAATGTCTGCTAAATGGGAAATAGCAAAAACTAGGAGAAAAGAAAAAAATACCCACATTTCTGAGAGTGTTAAAACACCACAGACTAGAGTAGGTGTTCTTATGTTGTTATTTTTTTAAAAATACATAAAAATAAATGGCCTGGTTATCAGAAGACAGCATTTTACAGTTGTTTACCATTGTGGTCTTTATAGTTCACAATACAGATACATGTCAAAAACTCTCAGTTTATACAGATTTTCCAGGTATGTTGCAATTAAATTGCATTACTACCAGTTTCTGTATGTTATTTTAATGAGTGGAAATTCTGAGTAAGTGAAAACTTCTTGAGAACTTTTCTTAAACTTCTGTACATCTAAATTAAAATAAATGGAATGTACTGTACATAGCAGTCTTTATGTTAAGCATGAGGCTATAGTTTTTTGAGTAATCTTCTTTTTAGAGCATCCAATTTCAGATACTCTTCCAGCATATTCCTCTTAGTGTGAAAACTAGTATCTTGTCTAAAGGCAGTTTTATAGTAAAAAATAAACCAACAAAGCAAACAAACCTTTTTCAGTACTCAGATACACTTGTTTCTTACATAAATAACAAAATATAACTACTTTCTATTTGAAATTAAATTATCTGACTTAGACTACTATCACAGTATCAACCTCAGTTTGAAAGAGCTTAAGTTAGGAAATGAGATTTATTCTGTTACCTCTTTTCTATCTCTGACAATGCTTAAAGCAAGTATAAGACACCTTTACATGACCCTGACAGTTTCTTTCCCTGTCTGAAATCTCCCTCATGCTAACAATGGGCATGTAGGAATGGTGGGCCATTGGTGGGATTTGGTATTCCTGCATAATAAAAAACATTTTTCTGCATTCAGGTCTTTCACATCTTGTGAGAAGTGGGAGTAAAACTATAAATGTTTTGTTTGAGGTTTTTTTGTAAACATCCCTTTCCTTTGGCAGGGCTACACACATCAGAGAATTTTTAAAAAAGGACAGACATGTTCTGATCCAGTGTTTATAAAATGATCAGTATGAGTTTTCCCAAGCAATTAACCTTTCCCTTCAGCAGGTTAGTGATAAAACTGCTTCATCTAGGTTGAGGGGTATTGCAGAGGACCAGACAGATCATAAACACAGGTTTCTAAAATACCAAATGGCTGTTATGGTTATAAGTATACAAGCAGGTTCTGTGTAAGATGAATGTCTGGTAAATACACTTTTGGATTTGTAGTCTTGCAGCTTCCTAATTTGCAAGAACTAATTTGGAGTTCCTGCTATGGCTTGTGGCTGTTGTTTCTTTATTCAATGTATTCTTTTAGATCTCTTTCAAATAGGCATAGAAGTGATCAGTGTGGCTTCACTTGCTGATTCATGTATTCCCTGGGCAAATTTTTGTGAATACTTCCCTGCCATAGATCTGTTATTAAAGTGTCACATTATTGAGCTTTTTGAACTGTACCAGCAGCTCTGCGAGTCAGGGCTGTGCGACTTGGATTCACATAGCCTCAGAACTGTTCTATTGTGATGATCTTATGGCTGCTGTCTTTCTGATAAGGTGAAAGACTGGATCCAACAGCTGTGAACATCCTGCAGCAGATCATTGAGCTGGGTTCGGAATCCCACGATGCCACTGCAGTGGCTTCTGTCGTTACCATGGCACCTGGCACAGTGACAGTGGTGAAGCAGGTAAGAGCTCTTTTCTTCTCTAAACCAGCCACTTTGAATTTTCATATATTTATTGTGAAATAGGTGTTACTTTGCAAGGGACAAATTTTAAATGATCATTCAAGACACGTGGAGAATTTTTCCTGATTTTTCCACTGGGTGTTGTGTGTGTGTTTACATGCCCACACATGTACATGTTTATACATATAAACACATATATCTTTATGCATCTAAAAATGCATATAATATATAAAATATGAATGAATAAATACACCTGTATGTGTATGTAGGTATGTGTGTGAAAATACAGCTTTTTTCTAGCAAGTGTTTTCAGGCTTTATTAAATAACATATTTTATGCAGACACTTAGTCCCATTGTCATCTAAAACATTCAGGTGGTCCTTGGTGCAGCAAGCAAAAGGAAATAATTTTCAATTTGAGGGCCTATTGGGTTCAAACATCAAGACTTTTGCTCAGTATTTCCTCCTCACAGGTGTCTGCTAACTTTGTTGCTGCCATTTTTCTTTCTCCTCTCAGTGTTCTTTAAACTCTGCTTGTTCCTTCTCTTTCAGCACAGCTCTTTGCTTACCCCTTTTACCCCCTGATTCACTGGGGTCTCTGCACTCAGTGGTTGACAGGTGATGGAAGGAAAGTATATGAGAAGCTTTAACTTCCCAAAGAGTTTAATTAACTCCCTCTATTTAAATGAACCAGAACTGATTATTCTGAGTGCTAAAACTAACTTTTTGAATTCAGTATTTTTTGTAGTGTTTTGAACATTGAGTTCATGAGAGCTCCATAGGAGTGTGAAGTTCATGGTCTGTGAAGTACTTGGATAATTCCTAAGTTTGCTGCCCAAATGTCACAAAGACAAGGCAGAATTTGAAGTCAGAGCATTTTCTGATGTTCCTTTGGAATACTTAACAGGTGTTTTGACTAGAAACTATATAAGAGTTCAGGACTTTTTTTGTAGAGTAACATACACAAATTTGAAAACTAAATTCAGTCATTAAAGAGAAGAGACAGCCTGGTGCAATTATGTGCAAGTTTCAGAACAACTTTTATAATATAGCCACTACCAATGTGCATGCTGTGCTGTGGAGATGACCTACTTAGGGGTTGAATGCAGTGTTAGCAATTGGTGTTTGGCAGTATTATTGAAATTAGTTCTTGCCTAAAGAAATTAATCTTTTGAGGCTATTGTACTAAAGGTATAGGAAGAAGTGGCTGCTGAAGTAGAGCTGCCTAGAGAATGTTTTGATATCTGGGTGTTTAACTTTAAACATACAGGTGTTAACTCTGATCAATATCTGAGTCATCATAAAATCTATTAATTTCCTTTTTGGACCCTCTGAATTTACTGGTAACTTCTTCTGAGTAAATATTTATATTCCAAATTAATTTTCTTCTTCACTTTTCAACCCATATTTCTATTGAGTTTACAGACTGCTAAGCCTTAATCACTTCTTTTCCCCTGTATACATCAGTGACTCTCAGTGGTCTGATACCAAACTCGCACGAGCACCACTCCTGTATCAAATGAAATTTTGAATTCTCAGAGCACAGAATCTCTTTGTTGCTTTTCTTTTAAGACCACCTTTCCCTCTTCCTTTAGAATCCTTTACCTTTTTAAAATTTTCTTTTCAGTTTTCTTTTTTTTTACCTTTTTTTTTTCCTATAGAAATTGTTTTTTTATCATAGTGTGGTCTGTTATACAGCTGTAGTTACTTTCTAGCTCTTGTCTTCCCACCAGAAAATTGCTCCAGAATTACAGGCACACCCAATTTTAATCTGAGGGGAAGAAATCTTTAAATGTTCTTGACTTTAATCCTCCCCTATTAGAAGCTCTCAGGTTATTTCTTCAGTACTGAGTTGCTTTCTGTGGGATATTCCTCATTTGTACTTATGACTTGGTTGAGTTTTAATTATCATAGGTTCCTAATTGTTAACCTTGAAATGACCTTTAGATATGTTCATATTTCACTTTCCTACTGGAAAATGTATTCCACATTCATCTGTGACCTTCAGCTTCTCTTGTGGATTGTGAGACAAAGAATTCATTCAGGGTGTCAGCAATATATTGACATCATCTGTCACTGAATTTCCACTCCTGTACTTTAATGGCCTCACCGAGTCGAGTCCTTGCTTAGCAGCTTGGGGCCTTTTTTTTCTTTTTTTTTCTTTAACAACATTTATTGTAGTTGTCCTGATTTTTATGCTGGTTTTTTTGTTCTTTTGCTCTAAGGACATACCTTACCCATTTCTTATATCAGTTCTTAGCTCCATATCTCATTTTTAGCTAGCCCTTGCAAGTTTCCTTCATATTTCTCTATTTGCACGAAGAAATTTTTTCTAATTCTAAATTACTAAAATGTTTTTAAATTATTTTTTGCAGTAAATATTACACTATAGTGTTGCTATTTTTATCTCCTCTTTCCTGCCTGGAAATTTCTTTCTCCCACAGCTATCCTCATCCTTACTTTTCACTCATAAAAGTCCCATTTACACTTTATCATTAAAATCTGGTATAAATCCAGCTGTATCTGTCAGTAATGCTGCTATGCTCATGCTTTAGCACTTCCCTTACCTGTGTGCTAACATAATACCAGGTTTGAGGGGTTCTTCTATTAAATTATTGTTCTGCTTGTAGCCTTACTGTAAATATACTGAATTACAAGTACACATTATAATGGAGGTGAAATCAAGATCAGTTTGTCTCTTCACAGCTCCTGAATTGCATGTTGAGAACAAAATTTCAGTTCTGACTTAAGAAACTTCATATTTCTTGTTCATACGAATGATTATATTAAATAAAAGGCTTTGACAACATAGCAGTAATCAATTCCAGCCAGAATTGGGATTCAACTTATGATTTTAAACCCCAAAAATGCAAAGTTATCCCTGTTTAGCTTGGATTATGCTTGATAAATAGGAGTCATTGTTGGCTCTGTTAGTGTCACGTGTATGAGACCTTCCCAAGGTTGTGTCTGGAGCCTGAAATGATTTTATCTTAATCTTGCCTGTGAGTCAGTATACTAATCTGATATCAAAGTTAATTTTTTTCTAATTTGGGATAAATCCAGTTGTGTGAGCTCTAAAAATATGCAGCTGTTAAGGAATGTAATATATATTTCTCACTAAATGCCTGAGGAAAAAGAGTTAGCAATGTGAAGTTTTATTAATATGATCTGAGACTGGCAAAAATCCACTTTGAAGCTTTGATCACAGCATGACAGGAGAAGTCCATCCTTGTTCAGTTACTAGGGATCCACTCTGGATCTCTTTGTAAAAGAGCTAATGAAGATATTTCTTCATAGCAGGACATTTGGGTTGGTCTGCTCTGCTTAAAGGTGAAAAAAGTAGCAAGGTGGGGAAAAGGAGAGAGGAAAGAGTGCTAAGTTCAAAGAACAACTAGGCTAAAAGAACAGGAGGCTAATAAATGCTTAGAAAAGCCAGCAAATACTCCTCATAGTGGATGGTAAATGTAGGCAAGAGACTGGGGAGAAAGGAGTTTTGTGGGAACAGCACATGAGAAGGTGAAGGGACTGGAAGGGTAAAACAAGAGACTTTCTGCACATTCAACTTTCTGTGTCCTATCACAGATGGACTTTTGCCCTTGTGCCGTAGGGTGGAGACTGATTCATTTGGTTTTTTGTTTCTTTTGCTAGAAGAGGATGTTCAATCCATTATTTGTAGGGGTGGACTATTTTCCTGGTTCACATGCCAAACATAAGCAGTTAGGCAGTATCACACACCCCCTTGAGTTAGAGTCTCTGCAGGCCTGTGTTCAAAAACTTGTTTTTCACACAAAATCTGTGTGTTAACTAGAACAGAGATAGTGTTTCACTACAAACTGCCTTGATGTTTAGTTGTTTCTTTCAGTTAGAGTGTACATCAAACAAGGATATTAATTGTTCCATGAAAGTTTTCTTCCAAGTTAACCATTTGTTTGATTTAAATGCTGAGTTTCTTGTGAGGAAACATTACCCTCAGAAATGAACACCCCTGATATGTTATTTTTTAAGAGGAGATTCTTCCAGTGTGTAGTGCTGTAAGTAACTCTCCAAGGAAACAATATTCAAAGTGCATATGCTTGGTTTCACAACATCTGAAGAGCATCCTTGAAAGCTTAGTTCCCGAATCCCTCAGTGCATTGACCAGAACATCAGAAGTGTTTCCTCTTCTTGGTCTGTGTCCATCAGCTCTAGTTTCTCTTCTGGTTGTTGCTCTTCCATTTCCAGTGTTTGTTAGCAGGAATGTTTAATGGCAGCAAGATACCACTTGGTTTAAGTTACTTATTTTTCACATAAATGCAGTTTATTTCTTGTATCAGATCTCTTTGATGCAAAGAGTAGAAAGCATGTAAGGTTCTCTGACCAAATATGACCTCTTATTTTTGCATCAAATTACTACTACAGAGCAGTAGAATTTTGGATTGCAACCAAAGGTTTATGCTGGTATGCAGTATAGTAACCAGTTAAATTTGGTTTCATGTTATCTGTTTTTCAGGGTTTTTTTTTCATTTAGATAGTGATGGACAAATTTGCTGGTAATTTGCTATTTTTAGGCCTGTGTTACTGCACTGGGTTTGTGTGTTCTAGAACCATCACTTTTATCTCACTCTGAAGATGGCTGAGAAGTTTGTGTTAATCACTAGTCATTATTAATAATCACTAAGGTGATTATATCAGCCTTTCTGCACAGTTGTACATCAGAAATCCACTTTATTTCTCAACTCTGTGGGATGTCTTTCCTATTTTTCAAGCCACAGAGCTGACTTCCTCCTCAGGAACATTCTTGGGCCTTGCCTGCAGGTGAATACCTAAATGGTGCCAATTTGTTCTGAATGATGACTCCTATGTGATTTCTCATTTCAGCCTTTTAGCTACAATGGTTGCTGAAGCCATCATTATTTTATGCTAAAGTTAACTCTGATAATCTTTTTTTTTTTGACATTCACAGTTTGTTTTATCCCTTTTGTATTCTTTCAGAAAAAACCTCAAAGATTACTTTCTTTCCTCTTCTTGTCATTGCCCTCTCTTACCCTGTTTACTTGATGTTTCTTTTTTTTTGCCACATCAAACAAAATCTTGTTTTCCTTTCCTGGGTTTTTTACTCCTTTCCAACTTGGAGTCCCATTTCTCATTAGCTGTAAACATTTTGTCTTCTATCTTTGCTCAGTCCATGAAGATTTAATTGCTTATTACTTTTTTCAAACAAGTTTCTGATGCCTTCTTCCATATTGTGCTTAGTTGTGTGGATTTGTAATAAGGAGCAATTTGTACCTTGTTGTCTTCTCTCAATTACTTGTCAAAAATAGGATGACAGCAGTTACCTGTGGATAGGCTGTTGTATATTGGCACTAACGCCTGTCACACTGAACTACCAATCTCATTTATGTTTTACTCTCTCACATCTCTCTTTCTATGTCTGCTTACTTTCTCTTGTTTTATGCTGAAATTATAAGGCCTTTGGGGCATGAACTACTCTTTCATGTAGCATAGCTGGTACAATCCAGGTCCTGATCCAAAGCACTACATAAATATTAACAATAAAGAGCAGTAGTTGGCTGCTGAATTCTTTTTCTTTTCCTTCCACTCAGAAAGATGAGACAGGACTGATGTTTTCACTACTTCCTTAGACTGAATTGAAAGGTTAAATCTATTCCTCAAAAGGATAGTAACCTCTTTTTAACCTAGACATAATGTGTTCTGGAGAATAAGTGTATCAGCTACTACAATAACTAAACAGATCTTTTTCAGAAGATAACCAGAAAATATTGGATTTCCATGTGTTTCACCCTTTATTTTAGTTCCTTTCATCCTCTTATTCTGTGATCTCTTCAGGCTCCAGTAAAAACCTACCATGGTAAGTCGCTTTGTTCAAAGTGACAGCAGTAGGAAAGCAGAGCAAAGATTATACATCAGCTCAAAGCAGATCACAGAAAATAATTTTATAGCATAGCACATCTTCAAAAGTAAATACCTATTATTAGCATGGCTGTCACATCAGGGGCTGCTGAACATTGTACTTTGGCAGCACACCGTGGATTTCAGTCTGGCTTGGATTGGTCCCGACGTGATGTTGGGTGCTGGTGGTCGTGTAGAAAATTTGCCAGTATATGGAGTTATAGACATGTTGATTGTCAATTTTGTAGTTGCTTCAGAACACAGAGCAATCTGATGCTTCCTGTGACAGTATCAGCAATGGAAAGTTTTAAATGGGGCAGATGGGGCTGAGGCCCTGTTTCCTCAGCCTTTGAGGAGTTTTTTTCATTTCTGTAATGTACAGATAAAATCTCAGTCAAGATCACTGTCCTGTTAGAGCTCCTAAAACAATGGCAGTGTTGCCATTCTGCCTCAAAAGGAGGTGGGGTGATCCAGCATTTTGCCAGATGAGTGCCATGTCCAGCCACAGTCCCTCTGTCAGGATATATTCAACCAGCCAGTTGTTAAAACTCTTTAAAAATCTGCATCAAGAGTATGAAGGTTTATTTCTCCCCTTGCTAGTTTTTTTTTACACAAAACAACTCTTTCATACTCAACCGTCTTATTATTCCAAAACCATTGTGCACCAGATTGTCTTTGTTTTGTAGCTCATTATAGAGATTCAAATGATCAAATTATGGTGTTTTCTGTGTGTCTTTTTCACACAATATAACTGTATGTAAACCAGAACTGAGAGAGAGTTGAAATTATTCAAATGATACTGAACAAAACTTGTAGGCACCAATGTAAGCTGACACATCACATATCCAGGTGCTCTCTGTGATCTAAAATGCTTTCATTTTAATCCTTTCTGCAGATATTTTGTATATTTTCTTATTGATGTTTTATGATATAAATAGGAGCATCTGCAGCCTAGTGTAAAGTTTTCAAACCTGGAAGATCTATGTGATTAACTTTTCTGCTTCATGGTAAACTGAAAAGCAGCATTCAAACTGAAATCAAAGGAGAGATTCCACTGAGGATTTGGGGACAGGCCCAGCAAAACTGTTTTAAGCACAATGGACCTGCAACTCCTGCTAACTTCAAATAAAATTGAACATATTACAGTATTTCACAGAAAGAGCTCTAGAGTAAGGAAAAGGCTTTAGCATCTTATTGCAAATATATTTTTTTACTCCTTTTCAGGAAAGGGAAGAAGTATATTTTCCTTAATGGCTTGAATTCATTTATTTCAAATTTAAAAAGACTTCCTTGTTTTGAGAGGAAGAGATTCCTCTAAGAGAGACCTATTTGTAATAAATACTTCCATGTATTTGGATGGTCGTCAGATATGTAAATTAAGAACATTTGGAATTTAGAGATGTTGAGCTTCTTATGAAAACATGGTGGTGAAAGTCCCATTGGCTTTTGCCAGAGACAGATTTAGTTAATAAAGAATATTTATGCAGGTACTGACTTGATTTAATGTGCCAGCTGTGTGAGGCTTCAGCTCCTTGCTGTCATTCTTTAACGAAGGATAAGCAGACAGATGCTTTTCAGCTGACTCTCAAACAGAAAAGAGGTCTTGGATGCTGCTTTTCAAAAGATTTCAGAAGCCAATAAAGAGAATTGAGTGTGGTGACTTCGTTCATTCAGATGGCAGCTGTCCCATTGTTTCATCAATTGAAGGATGTAAATTAACATTTTGAGATTATTCCCTGTGGAACAATCTAATAGGAACCAAGCAGAAGCATGTAAACATTGAACTGATTTGAAATGTAAATATCCCAAATAATGTGGTGATTTGTCAAACTAAAAGGATTACAGATAGCTGTCAAAAAAAGATACTGGAAGCTAGAAACACCAGAAATAAAGGCATTCGTTTTCTTTACCCTGCATGACAAGGGTGATAGACCCACATCGATAAAATCAGGTAGGGAGTTTAAATTAACTTTCTTTATTGGCCATTTTCATTTCAAAAGGATATAAAACTGAGTAAGTATTAGATTGCTGCTATTGAATTGAATGAGATTCTGCTTTCATTTCATTTTTGTGTCAACTATGCTTTATTTATTTTCTTCTCTTCATTATTTATGTGCATTCACAAAGCTATATTTAAAATTATTTATGGGTTTTGATTTAGAGTGACAACAGTGAGAGCCATCTCATACTGTGTTGTGCATTCTTGCAGCTCTTAGCAAATGTAGTGTAATTTTTCTGGCCTGAGGCATGTTGTCAGAGGGTTATGTGTAGTGCACTAAAACAAGAGGGATTAGTGTATATTGCATAATTATAGGGCCACATTTTAGATACCCCTATTTCTGTATTTGTTTGAGCATCTCTAGCATCAAGGGCTGTAATTGTGAGCTGATTCATAACAAGCTGTGAGATTGTAATTATCTAACATTTTTAACTCCAGCTTCCTATCTGAATTCAATGGTGATTAGACTTCTCATGGCCTGTTGCAATATTCATTAGTAAATTTTGTGTATGTCTTTAACTTCCACAGAGGAGCTGACAGTGGAGTGAGTACCCTCAGGAAAGAGGAGATTTATGAAAAGGGAGTTTGGTATCTGAATTCACTAAAGCTCTGTTCCTTTCACTAGGATTTAGGGTTTCTTTAATAATTAAAAAAAAAAAAAAGGGTGCATTAGGACCAGCAAGAGACACAAGTTTACAGTGCTGTGGGTTTTTTTCATGATTTAGCTCCTTGCTTTTCAAAGAGAGGCTCAAGCTTCCATTAGTGAGGGGTATGTTGGTGCAAGGGGCTTATAAAAAGAGAGACACTGATTTTTGATAGATAGGGAGAGGACAGGGGGGATTGTTTATAAACTCAAAGAGGAGAGACTTAGATGAGATGTTAGGAAGAAATTCTTTACTCAGAGGGTAACGAGGCATGGGAACAGATTGGCCAGAGAAGGATGGATGCCTCATCCCTGGGAGTGTTTGAGGCCAGGCTGGATAGCCCTAGTGGGAGCTGTCCCTGCCCATGGCTCAGGGCTTGGAACTAGATCATCTCCAAGTCCCTGTTAATCCAAACTATTCTATGAGTCTATGACTCTTTGATTCTATGATATCTGCATTTTGAGACAACAGAAATTGTTCTTTCTGTGGTTGCAAATTTTACTATGTCAAGAAAAGCATCCAGCGTCAACTACTTGTGTAGGGTGTTGAGCTTGACCTTCAGCAGGAGCTGTTTAAACTATATTTCAAATAAAACATTGAGATATGTTTGATAAAAGAAACAGAATGTGAAAAGGACTTCATTCCGTTCCTGTATTTTTTATCCCTGTAAGTTGAATCCTGTGCAATGAAGCCAGAGTGGGCATCAATGTGTATGACTGTGCTGTTGCATTAAGGTCAGAGACACTGGCCAGATTCCCTGTGGATGTTAAATCTTTCACCAGATAAAATCCACATATATTTCATTGGTATATTGCAGCCATACTGACTTGGGGCCCTCTGAATAATTTAACACCTGGACATACTTGCTATTGTTCAAGAAAAAGCTTTCTATAGCCTTATTAATTGAATGAAAGTTCAGTGCTGTGAAGTCCTAAGGGGCTTGTGAATCTCTGAAATCTTCTTCTGACAGATATTTTAAACACAAAATAAAAAAATCAGAAGCAAAGTCACTATGTAACAAAGAGAATGGTTGCTTAGGGAAAAAAATTAAATTAGAAAAGAGCATTAGGAAAACAAACATATAGGGGCTATTTTTCTCCTTGCTGGTCTCTAAGGGGCCAAACAGATCCTTGGAATCTTCACTGTAGTTCTTCCCATCTGTTCCCTCTCCCTTCTTAAACAGCATTTATGATCTTAATTAGATTTACTTGAATTTGATTGTGCTATTGCTGTTTACTTTTGAGACAGCTTCTAACTAAAGAAAAATTAACCCTTTCTAACTTCTATAACTTAGATTCCACACTTCATAGAAGTGGAATGTCTACCATGTCTGACCTCTTCTTTTTAAGATCACGTAAGAGTTCAGTGCTGCAAGAGCACGCTGTGCTCCAGCAAACAGAACCAGAAATTCCTAGAATGGTTTGGATTGGAAAGGACCTTAAACATCATCTCATTCCAACCTTCCTGCCATGGGCAGGGACACCTTCCCCTAACAAATGCTTTTGCATATGTCTCGCATACTGAAAAATTGCTGTTCCATTCTCTCTTTAAAAGTAGATTATTTTATCACTAACACTTGAGAGAATTAATTTCTTCCACATGACTTACAGTTTTCTGATTTATTTCCACGTGTCTGGAATACTTTGCATAGGAATTTTATATGGGTCTGGTAGAGGATTAAGATTTGGTTTTGCATTCTAGTATGTACTGTATTTCAATAATTGACAGGCACCTGTATAAATTTGGAATTCAACACCAGACTGTGTTGCTTTTTTAAATTTTGACAAGAAGCAAAACGTTCAGTAAAAAATCTTTTATTTTCACTTCTTTCTGTCACTCTCCTTTCAATAAAGTAAACATTGCTGCCTGACAAACAGTAGGCCTTAGGAACCTATTTCAGTGATATTTATATTTCACATTTTTCTAATAAAATCCCTTAAGGTTTCCAGTGAAATTTGCACTTCTATGAGCAGACATTGACTAGGAAGAGAAAGAAAGGTGGGTACAGGAGACATTTTCTGACATGGTTTTGGATGGGTTCTCAACTCAGTGTTACTAGAGGAATGATTGAGTTCAGATTTATTTAAATAAAAGCAGTTTTGAATGAGTGACTGCTGAGAGATTAAAGCTGTCTCTAAAGACCAGTGTTCCTGCAACTTTGCAGCTCTCTGTGCATAGAACTGAGATGCTGTGTTGGTGCTTTCAGTTTTCTGCCTAGCTACACACTCATTAATCAAGAGTGCTCGCATTTTCTGCAGAACGGACATTTTCATTCAAAACCGTGTGATTGCTGATTTGCGTGCAGTATTTCCATTAACCATCACCATGCCATGTACTTGTTGGGCAGGTGAAAGTTCTGTAAGCTCTCCAATGTCTCCTCAGGTGAAAGAAGAGGAGCAGTCAGCCAACCACACGCTGATGATCCAGGAGACGCTGCAGCAGGCGTCGGTGGAGCTGTCGGAGCAGCATCACCTGGTGGTGTCCTCAGACGAGGTGGAGGGCATCGAGACCGTCACTGTCTACACCCAGGGCGGGGAGGCTTCAGAATTCATTGTTTATGTTCAGGAAGCTGTGCAGCCTGTGGAGGAGCAAACTGTGGAAGAATCAGTGCAGGAGCTCTAGAGAACAATGCTCAAAGGAGATGATTTCTTAATTTGCCAGATCAGTTTCTTGATTTGCGGGGGTTTTTTTTGTCCCAACCAAAAGCAAGCAAGCTGATGGATTTTCAGTTGATTTGTGAAGTGATCTAACTGGTTGGATTGTATCAGTGAGTTAGACACATTATGTGCAAAACCATCTCAGACTTTTTTGTTTCTAAAAAATGCTTTTAAGGGAAAAAAGTGTTCTTCCCCTGCTTAGAAGCTCTCTCACTTGATTCCTGTAAATTCACACAAATATTGTCTGTCCAAAACTGTGGTATCCCATAATAAAAACCATCCACCAAGATGGGTTGAGTGTATGAAAAAGCCCATACATCCCATTTTATACATGCTTCATATGTTCTTGAAGCAGAGTTGTTTTTTCTGCAATTAAAAGGGCCTCTTAGCTCTGAGTGCATGCCTAGAAAATGTCTGCTGACTTGTGGATCTAACCCAAACAAAGGCTGGAGATTTAATTAGAAACACACCACAGATGGATTGCAGTTTATACCTGTGAGGTGATCCTTTGAGTCTGGGAGGTATTTAAAGCCATATGTGATAATTCTGGGTATCAGTAGGATGACTGTTATTTAGCTATTTGAATATGATAACTGTTTCTATCCCTCTGAATAAATGCCTATCTGGTATCATAAGGTGAAACCAAAACTGTCAAATCAAGGAAATACTCTTTTGTTTTTAAGAAAAAAAACCCTCAAAATATTTGTAAATGCTATAAGAGATATATGTTCGTATGTTTTAAGCAGACATGCTTGTAAATGTGACCCTGTGAAAAAGTTTGTACAAAAAGCTTAAGTAAATATTGACAAGAATCAAGCTATTCTTAATTATGCCTGTATATAGTTCCAGATTTTTCTTCATGAATTTTGAATTGTTTCTTGTTTAATATTTTTAAATTTGAGCTATAAAAATTATTAATAAATAAAAAATTGTCATGTTTTCTTCTAATGCTTTAATTCCTTAAGTGTTGGTTTCCCTTTCATAGTAATTAAAAAATGCTGTTGTGCATTGACTCTGATGAATTATTCCTCCAGTTAGTAGTCTCTTATCAAGAAAGTACCACCATGAAATACAGGCAGACCTTTGTATGTGATTGAACTTCTTTATGGGTGTCCTGGGTAAAAAAGTGGAAAAAAGCATTTGACTAAGTGGATGTAATGTAGTGAGTTGGTTGTCAGCATCTTCTGAGTCTGCTGGGTTCTCTTGATGCTGGACAAAATCAGAGTGCAAACCTGTCGTGGCAGTTTCTCCCTTAGCTGTGGTGATGGGGAGTTTAAATTTGTTAATGGAAAAGAACTGAGAGTTGCTTGACTTGGGTGGCAGCTTTGTTTCCTCTGGTTTCATCCTGACAGTGCACCAGGAGCCCCAGGGATGTTAAGTTTGTAGGGTGGAGATCTTGTTGCCATTTTGTGTCACTGACTGGAGCTGGTCACAAGTGTCAGGGTTGATTCTGTGTATGTTCAGTAAACTCGGCAAGAATGAGCTATGAAATGTTTAGTAACATTTGTAAAGTGATAGAAACATGGATCAAATGTGTCAGTATGATTAATCTGCATAAGAAATTGTGGGTTTGTAATTACTGGCTGAAATCAGTGTTGATTTACAAGAATGCTTTCTGTTATCTGGAAGAGAAGAAAGCAATCTCAAAAACTTACAGTTTATTGAAACAGCCCATTTGCTGTTAAAACCATTTGGAAGAGCCTCATGATCACATGTGCTAACAGTGGTGAACTTCGTGTAAAAGCTCTCTGAAAATGGGACAGAAAAATATTTTTCTATGCATCAGTCAAGAATTCTGAAGTACATTGTTTCATGTAGACTGAGTAGTTCTATCTGGAAGAGGTGTGCCTGTATTTGGACAAAGAGTTTTGGGGTTTTGTTTGTTTCAATTCCAGTACATCACAGCCATACATACTTATGTAATTTAAAGCTTGATATATAATTGATGAGTTATATCACATTTTCCTAAATTTATATACTAAATCGTAAACATTTATGTGAATTTTTTTGCTTCCGTTTTTTATTATTATTTTAAAAATACCTTTCAGTTCAGGTCTTTTGTTTTCCCAGCTCTGCCATGACCTAAACAGCACAAATTGTTGTTGCTTTTAATAGCATGTTTTCCAACAAGATTACAGGAGTAACATTGATGCAATTCAGATTTTCAAAACCCTTTAATATTTTTAATTCTTCTAAAGTTAGAAATTTCTTAGTCCACATAGCATCTTAGCACTGCTGTATAGAATATGAACTACAACCATTCAATATTAATAAACGACAATGATTTCACATTCCAATAAATTTGCTCACAACATGGACATGTGTTCTACAAATTTAAAAAGAAACAAGCCAAACCCAAAACTCATGAGAAAACTCCTTGCATCTCAAGAATGAGCAGTCCTGTTAGCACTGTTAGTAGAGAAAGGAAGAAAGTAGCAAAAATCATACTACAAGATATTCAATTGTTCAAATGATTTAAGATCCAATTGGGCAGAAAATCTGGCATGTGAGGGAATCTTTTGGAGCTGTGTTCCACTTCCATGATCAGGACTTGATTTTTGGCTTGAACTCTTCACACCTGCCTGTGGAGGAGTCTGATCACAGAAGGTTCAGTGAAGTGTCAGTGGAAATGAGGCAAGTTTTACCTTTCTGGCTCTTGTGAAAATCTAACTCTTGGGATAAAAGCATACTGAATATTTGAGACTGAGCACTGAAGGAGAACTTCTTTCCTAAGTCCCACCTAATCTTTTATGGAGGTAGAATTATCAACCTATCTTATGCCCTAAAAGACTGCAAGCCTGTCTTGTCTTGCCTACACATAGAGTTGTGTTTATGTAAGAGCAGTGAGATTCAATTGAAGATTCTGCTACTAGTATTGAATAAAAATAAGACTAATTTTTATTTTGTAATTATTTTGATCTGTTAATAAGGATGACTGCTATCAGCACTCACAGAACAGAACTTTGTAAAACAGAGTTCCACAAAGTCAAAGTTTATAGATTGCTATATTTGCGTTTGTGGTTTATGGATTTCTTTACACCAAATTACAATTTTTGCTGTTTGTAAGTACGTTTGAGCTGTATCTGAAAGTCTGAACAGGAAGTGACATGAGCTCATTAGCAGATGGCATCATTAACCAAAGTGTGGCTTGTTTAGGTAATGCTAATCCAGCAGTGAACTGCAGATGTTCTGTTCCCTTCTGTGATACAATGACAGTGAGGTTACTGAGTGGTGCTGCACGTAGCTTGACAGCTTCTCAATTTGCATTTCCAGCTTTCCCATCATTTCCATCAGTAGCAGCACTACTCCATTTGTCTTTTTTTCTTCCTTGAAGTGAGGGCAACCTTTAATCTGGGAAGACTTTTATGTTCTCTCAGTCAAAGAGATGTATTTTGGCTCATCCTGAGGACCAGAATTGCTATTAGGACATAAATATGCAGTATCATATCCATCCCTGCTATAGTTCCACCAGGTAATTAATTAAGGTGATCCTTTATGTGCTCCTGTTCTCATCTTGTCTGGATTGTGCTTTAAGTGATTCAAAACTGGCACACATTTCAAAGGACAATGCAAATTACAGATCTCTCATATCTGCCTAACAAAGTATTCTGTTCAAGTCCATGGTGTTCCCCACTCTGTCAACCTTCCAAATGGCTGAAACAGAGAAAGGAAACTGGCATGTTTCTCTCTTGATAAGTAGTGATGGACAAAATTCCGTGTTTGTGATTGATACCAGGTCAGGACATAGTCTGGTAGCAATTCTGTGCCGTGTGCTCTGGGATCACCCTTCTGGAGCAGAGAGGTTGGACCAGGTGACCCAGTGTGGTCTTTTCCAACCTGACCCGTTCTGGGATTCTATGAAGTGCCTGTGTGTACCCTGATCAGCAATGTTTGAGGGTTTCACCAGAGGGGAAGGAGCAGGGCTCAGTGTGAAACAATACCATGGAATAAAATCATCAAGGAAAAGAAATATTAGGCCAAATAACAGAATTAGCCTCATGCTAGGAAGATCTATTAGCTTAGGAGGTAGTACCTAAAGCTCATCTTGAGTTGCTCTATTTTTTCACTGAGTAAAATACAACCAGACATTAGGAATGAGCCTGGTGGGAAGAACAGGGCAGCTGACCTCAAAGGTTTCTCTGACACCTCTTGTTTCTGGGCATTTAATGACAGCAAAAGAGAACAAAATGACAAAGTACCCCTTTTCTATTCAGAACCACACCTAACAAGGATGCTTGTGAGAGCTCACTCTGAAGGAATTGATGGGATGGGCATTAATGGGGTGTTAAATAAGAGCAAAATCATAACTTAAATTTCCTTATGTCACATATTTTTCATAAAGAGTTCAGTGCGAGGCTTGAAGTGAGCAGTGGCTGCCTGTAAAGTAGAAAAACTAAATAAACGTCTCTGACAACACTATAAATGACCTTTTTATTCCCTATAAAAGTATTTTTACAGGCTTGTTTGCTAAAGGGGGATAAAGAGAGAAATCACAGTCAATACGTTGCACAGAGCTCTTCCTGGTTTTTGAAATGTTGCAAATTTTCCTGAAAAGTGGAAATAACTATCAGCCCAGGTAAATTAAAAAAGATCAAAAAGTCTTCACTGTCTTGGAATGGAAACAAACAATGGGAATTTATAGAGCAAGCCTTGCTGGGGGTTTTTCTTCAGTTCAAGGAATGCTATCTTCTGGAAAATAAGGGATCATTTTGTGTTGTGCACCCAAATGAAACACACTGCAAGTTTGTTCTACAGGAACACATAAAGATATACAAGAATGAGACCACAGGAGCTCTGCATTGGTAATATTCTTTATGGGCAAGCAGTGAAATAAGGGATAAAATATCACAGTGGATTACAGAGCCAGTCAATGTTTTTACACTTTGTTCTGGAAACGGTTCCCCTTTTTGATTAGCCTTTATAGCATTTATTTTGCTACTGCCATTAGGAATGAAAATACTTTCTGGGAGCTGAATGGGTCTCGGGTATTAAAAGTAGAGTACAGGATCTTTTAGAGATGGGTAGCTTGTTCAAATACATGTTCAGATAGCATTAGTCAAATATTCCTTTCATCTAATGGTGACTGAATGAGAGAGTTTGAATCCAAGATATGATAAAAAGGTCCAAATCAGAAAATCTCTATGCTTTGTGCATACCTCTTACCTCTTGATCAAGGGCCAATCAGTTTGTCCAGCAGAAACAAGCACCCTTCACATGGCACAGAGTTTGTCTAGACAGTGACATTCTATTTCGATTTTGTGTTTAGCTATTCAGGTTGCATTTTCAAACCTTAAGTGAATTGCATGTGAAGCTTTGTCTATGTAGACTGTAGTCCTGCTCACACAGAGATGTTTTCCATTTCTGTTCAGGTGATTCCCATGCACTGGGTGTTGACTTGAACTCCTGGGTGGTGCCACAGCACAAGAGCTTTTTACTACCAGTTGTAGCACTTACAAATTCTCATGGCGTAACTGTGCTGTTTTGTGAGGTCAGAACACGTGAAGCTATAAAAATTCTCTAGTGAAGTGCTAGAGAAATGTTGTCTGCTTTTGAACCTAGAAGTGTTCACCTGGGGGTGCCAGAGCTGAGATTGCCCTGGTGCAGCCCGTGGTGAGGCACCTGTGCCCCTGCAGCCCAGGGAGGACCACAGAGGAGCAGAGACCCACCTGCAGCCCATGGAGGAGACCCACACCAGAGCAGGGAGATGCCCAAAGGAGGCTGTGACCCCATGGGAAGCCCATGCCTAGAGGGGTCCTGGCAGGACCTGTGTTCCTGCGGAGAGAGGAGCCCAGGCTGGAGCAGTTTGTGCAGAGCTGCAGCCCATGGGTGGGACTCAGGTTGTAGAAGTCCATGGAGGACTTTCCCGTGGGAGGGACCCTGTGCTGGAGCTGAGCTGGAGAAGGAAGCAGCAGCAGAGCCAAAACAAGGTGTGATGGACTGACCTCAGCTCCCATTCCCTGTCCCCCTGTGCCCCGAGGGGTAGGAGGTAGAGACCAGCAAGGAGGGAGACATGAGAGTGAAGGTGTTTTGGTTTACTTCTCATTACTCTTAGTAATAAATTCAATTAATTTCCCCAAGTTTGGTCTCTTTTACCTGTGGCAGTAGGTGGTGAGTGATCTCTTCCTGCCTTTGTTTCAACTCAGTGACCCTTCTGTTACATTTTCTCTCCCCTGTCCAGCTAGGAGGGGAAGTGACAGAACAGCTTTGGGGAGCGCCTGGTGTCCAGCCAGGGTCAAACTAGAACAGGTCATGTAGGAGCTTCCTAATATACCCCAAGGGAACTGGAACATTAATTTAATCCCTTGCACTTCCCTTGAAGAAGGTTGGGGAGTTTCACCTGAGCCTTCTGCTCACAGAGGGCTTGGGCAAGCTCAAGGAGACAGCTGGTCATGAGCATTTTGGGGACTTCACTGATGTCAACCAATATGGAATTTATGGCTTTGAAAAAGAGCATTATGGTGACAGGATAAAACTCCATACACTGATATGGCTCATGCTGGGACTATCCTGATTCTATGTTTTAATTTTGTATTATTTGAATATATTTCTTTAGAATAAATTCTTTTCCCACTTGCCTAGTAGATTATTTTTTTCTGGCAAAAGGTCTTTGCTAACATAATGCATCTGCATTAGAAATGTGGCACATTGGAGTTCTGTCTCTGCCTCTTCAGGTGTGTTTAAACTGAAAACATGGACAAAGCTGTAGATGGTGTACTTAGTCACTCTCATGCTTTAATTTTCCTGGGTAAGAATAAAAAAAAAAAAAAAACAAACCAAAAAGCTGACAGAAAATTTAAATATCTATGTAATTTAGCAGAAAATAAAGGGCCTGCCAAAATGATTGTGTTACACATTTTGGGGAAAGTCCAATTATATTTTTATTTTACTTTACCTGAGGCTGCACCAGAACTTTCAGCTTTCCATGTGATGCTCTTAACTACAGAGCCTCTCCACAGCCTTGTCAGAGGTGAGGAAAACAAGGGGGGGAATAAACCTTAGACTTTTGTGTAAAGTTGCTGTTACTTTTGAGTGAACCTAATATTTCTTTAGTCTTACTTAAAACAGGGACTCAGCATGGAATCCATTCCATGATATTTTATACTAAGGAGGATGGAGGATGCACTATGAGTAAAGCTTATTAAGGGTTTGAGGTTTTGTGTGGTTTTTCATCGGTTTGGTTTGAGTTTTGTGGTTGTTTTGGTTTTGTTTTGGTTTATTGGTTGCTTGGTTGGTTTGGTTTATTTGGTTTTTTTTTTAACCATCACCTTGAAAACTGTTGCAGAAGAAAGCCAACTGTAATAGAAATTCTGACAATCATTTACAAAAAAAGAAATATTTTACTATGTCACTTTCTGGCCTTTTTATTTTACTCTTTGAATGCAATAGATTTCAAAATTTAGTCAGTGGCTGTAGTAGGTGCTCTAAAATCTCAATAAAAATCATTGCCCCAAAGGTCTTAATCTCTCTAACCTCCAAGTAGGTGGGATTGATATGAGTTCTTAAAATACAGAGTTTTTTCATGTGTGTAAATGGAGAATTAGAGTAGGGGGTAGCTGTAAATCTGTGACACAGCCAAGAGAAGCTGGGTAGCTTCGTGTTGTCTTTCCTCTTGAAAAAAAGTTTCAGAAGTTCTAGAAATTGATATTTCCTTGGCAGATGAATGAAAGCACAAAAGGACAGACACTGGCATGTCTGTCCATGACAGATTGCATGATTTCAGTTATGCTTGTTCAAGCAGTTATGGTTTTGGTTGGTATTTTTGGCATAGGAATCTGCATGGGACCAGCTTTGAACTGCAGATACACTGATTTTAGGTATCTTGTCATATAACTACTGCCAGCCCTGAATGGGAGACTTTGTATATGCTTTAGCAGGGACCAGTGTGACACCAGGGCAAGCATCAACACAGCTTGCAAAACCACACACCAGGAACATTCTTGAAAAGTCTGATTTGGTAGTATTGCAAACCAGAAGTCTGTCTGTCTTGAATTAACAATGTGTTTATCAGCAAAATCCTGTGTTTATAATTTTCTATAGGGAAGCCACTGGACTTCTTTTCTCCTGGCCACACCTAAAAACAGAGAAGGTGTTTTGTCTTAGGCTACAAACTGGTTTTGACTTTCTCCTCTCTTTCCATGCCCTTGTTCACCAGCTGTTAGTCTGTACTTTATGCTTACATTGGTTCAAAAAGACTTGAGGGCACTGAGTACTGTGAGGCATCAATAAAGTTTCTAGGCTGGATGTCAGGATGTCCCATGTCACAGCTCAACACGAAGCCAGATTGTCGTTTAATTGCATATTTCCCAGTGGAGCCCAGATCCTTCTGAATTGGACATTCATTGCTCATTCCCTTGTGCTCTGTATTCAGAAGAATGCTTTGCCTCTCTCACTGTGCTTTCAGATCCCTTGGTGCTCCTTTGTTATGCTGAATGCACTGGTTGGTCCGTTCTTCTACTGCTGTTCGAGGCAGTTTGCCTTATTCCCACAGTCAGAAATGTAACAGGATTCTGTGTATTAGAGGATTTTGCTTGTTCTAGATCCTGCCTATAAAACAGAAGGCACTAAGGCTTGGATACTGTGTGATTTACTGCAAACCCAAACCATTTCACTGAGCCTGACACCACAAGGGTATATGAATTTGTGTTTAAATCACCCTCCCAGTGATTTAGAAGGGTTAGTTAAATACCTGATTTAGAAACTAATAATTGAGCCTATGTGAGCTGGCAATTATGCATGCAGTAATTGAATGTGCTTAGGAGCATGTGTCATGGAAATGGGAACCAATGGGATTATACCACTTCTCAGGAGGTTTTAGAGACTGAGAGGAGCAGCAAATACGGTTAAAAACAAAATTAGCTGTGCATATGTAGAGATTATAAAGCATCAGCAGACAAACAACAGAACTAATTCTCCTCTGCCAATGGCTGGGAGTTCATTGCCACTGAATGAGCATCCAGCTGTGTGTGGATGGAGATGGGAGCTGGGTGGGGAGCACTCCTGACACACGGGTGGCTGGGGAACCGTTGGAACCCTGGAAGCTGAGAATTTTGGGCTTTCTCTGCTGTCAGGCACAGACCCTCAAGAAAGCACTGCATTTGTGGCCATGGAAAAGGCTTCCCAAACTGAGTGAAAACACTGGGATTATGGACGTGTAGTTGGAATAGAGGTGTGTAATATCACAGGGTAGAAAACTTAGAGTTTAAGGTTTTGGAATATAATGTGTGGAAGGCAAGATGGAGGTTTTGGGGCATTGGTTAGTCTTGTCTTTTCACCTTCTTCTTGGGTTTGGGTGGGTTTTTTTTGTAACTGGTTATTGAGATCCTCACTGTGGACTGCAGAAGGTTTGTAATTGGGTCATAAATAAAAATAATTCAGGTGTTAGTTCACAACTGGACAGTTTGTCCTTGAAAAGTCTCAGTAGAGATAGAGAGGATCCATTTTTACACCTGAAATTAGAGTATAGCAGAACTCACGGCTTGTGAGACGGTAACATAGATAAGAATTAATAAACATCAAAGTCTGAACCTGGATTTCATCTCTTGAGTGTAATTAATCCTGACTTTGGCAGGGAAAAGTGGACTAAACAGCCACAGGGAACTCCTGCAATATCTGGAACTGGAGATGAAGCCTCTGTGAAAACAAATGCACAAGAGTTGCTCAGGACTTGCTGAAGATCTGTGCCACCAATCCACAGCAACCAAAGGTCAAGTCTGATTTGCACAAAGCAGAGATTGCAGCAGCTCTTCAGACAGGTCATGGCCCACAAAGTTCCCAGCTTTCTGTGGTGTGTCTGAGCCAAGAGCCCTTGGGGTTGTGGTGTGGCAAGGGAGGAGGGGAGCACTGGAGAAGTCAGTCCAGAGAGAGGGGCACATCCAGGTGCTGTAAAACTTTTACCAGTTTAAAACTTTCACTTGTAATATGTAGCTCATCCTAGCAGAAATGCACAGCTACTAATAAAGCATTTCTCCCTAGCTGCAACTCTGTCTTACATCTTGCTACACTAAACTCATGAGGCTGTCTATGATAAAGTTGTCTTCTGAGTGCAAATGGAGTCACGATCCTACTGAGTTATTCTTGCCATCCTTTGTCATTCATGGACCTGTCAGAGCAAGTCCACAGAGATGATCAAGAGCTGGAGCACCTTTTCTTTGAAGACAGGCTCAGAGAATTGAGATTGTTCAGCCTGGAAAAGAGAAGGCTCTGTGAAGACCTGATAGCATGTTCAGGCTCCTAAAGGTGGTACAAGAAAGCTGGGGAGGGACTTTTTAAAAGAGCATGGGATGACAGGACAAGGGAGAATGACCTTGAGCTGAAAGGTGAGGGGTTTCTATTGGATGTTAGGAAAAAATTCTTCCCTGTGAAGGTGGTGAGGCCCTGGTGAGGCTTGCCAGAGAAGCTGTGGGTTCCCCATCCCTGGATGTGATCAAGGCCAGGCTGAATGGGGGTTCTGAGCAACCTGGGATAGGTTGCTGGGAAGGTGTCCCTGTCCATGGCAGGAGCATTGGAACTGGATAATCTTTAAGGCCACTTCCAAACCCAAACCAATCTATGATTGTTTTGAATTTGAATAATGAACCTCATTACATATGTTTATAAGTAAATTGAATATTGTTTTCCTAAATACTTTTTAAATTTGTAGTGTGAAACTAGAACTTAAGTTTTTTGTCCCCATTTAAGTTGTTCGGCATTAAAAAAAAAGCCTGGAAAATTAGTTCATCTGTATATTAATATCTTTGTGCATTGGAAGATATCTGGCCACTATTGTGGTAAACCCTGAGATGTCACTGAAGTTATGAAAGAAGGATGTTGCCTTACTGCAGAGTAAATGTCTGGGTTTTGGGCTTTTTTTCCTAATCTGCATATTAATTACTGTCACACAGCTGATGGAGTGGGCTGCAGCTAGATTCATCCCATTTAAATCAGTTTAATCCTTTGCAAGCTTGCAAAAGTAATTATTCTGCCTTTCCATCTAACACTGTGTAATACAAACTTCAATCTCTTCAGCTCCTGCTCCAGACCCTCAGTGACCTTTCTGCTCATACACCAGCAACACTGACTGCAATTAATTTCTTCTCTCATTGGGAACGTTCTTGTATTGATCCACTCCTCATAAAAGATGGTGAACTGTTACCTGCTGGACCATTCTTTGAATAATCTCTCTCTAATTTTTACTTTTACCAGCAGCAGTGTTTGGATCATGCATCTCATGGCATGGCTTTGCTGTTCAGCATGGAGACCATATTGCCATTAATTCCTGGGAGCGTTTCCTGGCGCTGGGAGTCCAGCAGCCCCTCTGCATCTGTTCCCTGTGTCACATTTCTGCCTTGGCAACAAGACACTCTGTGCAGCTTAATTTGTCCTTTGGCTGGGTTTGTCTGCTTCATCAGCTTGATTTAATTGACCATCTTGTGAAGTGAACCTGAGGTGGAGCCATTCTGCTGGCGGGAGGGCAGCAGATTCGGGGGCACAGCCCCTTGGTGCTGGGGATGCACCACACATATCCATGTGGCAGAAATCTCTCTTTACAGGCTTGAACTCCGCTCTGCTTTAGGATTACACAGTCCACACAGCGCTGCAGTAAATCACTTCCTTGTGGATTTGGGTTTCATATTCTCCCATTTATTCCTTTTTTTTTTTTCCTGCAAAATTTGTTTCAATGTCACAGCTCATTGAGCTGGAGCCTTTCATCCATGACTGTCATTAACCCAGTGATGATAATCACTCTTTCTGAGTGTTGCTATTATCTTGTCTGGTTTTCACAAGTATTAAGAGAAAACAGTGAAGGTATCCCTTGATGTGAAACTTACCCCTGTTTGCGTGGCCTTCAGATGGACAGGGCCACTTGCCTGAAACAGTCACAGCTCTGCAAGTGGCCCAGACCTGGTGCTCTTGTGACAACATTCTTGTAGCCTTTCTGCTGGGCACAGGTGGCAATTTATTTCAATCATTCTACAGAGCTAAACAAGATGTAGAAAACATGCAGCTCTGTTAAAGAGGGGAATTTCAGCCTTCTCGGGTGATTCAGAGATTAGTCCACCTACGGTTTCTAGTACATTATTTTTATGTGTGTACTTAATCCTTTTATATAATCCTGCTTACTTGTTAGTCTTTCAAAGACAGATAATTACAGCTTTTGGAACTGATGTGGAATCTCAGACGTGTTTGTGACTGGTGGGGATTCAACAGTGATACAGACAGGTGAGCAAGATGGAGCTTATTGCAACTGCTATATTTAGTTACGTGCATATTTTAAACTAACAGGCTCCATTTTATTACACATTATGAAATTACAGAGCAGTGATAATAATTTAATTAGCATTATTAAATATTTCTGTAGCTGTACCAATTGAAACCTCAGCTGGAGTCTTTCACAGTTATCTGAGAAATTACAGCAACCAGTCTGCAAGTTGAATTCTGAGGTACCTGCATGGTCCAATAAAGCACCTCACCTGTCATGTTTTCTGCCAGAGCTGCTCAAGGTGTTAATGCACTGCAAACAAAGGGCCTGGTGTCTTGGCAACTTGGGAAGCATAGTGAGGACAGGCCTCAGCTGCCCAGCCTTTTACACTCCCCTGGTGTTTTTTGCCTTGTGCTGAACTTCTCCTGATTTGCATTCTGCTAACACCAGGTAATCTCAGATCAAGTTGCTGCTGTACAGTAGGAGAGGGAACAGTTTAATGGAAGGCAGTGTCAGCAGCTGCTGTGGCCATCCAAACACGCCACCTCTTCGCTGGTCAGAGCCTTATAGGTGTGAAAATGAAAATTTGGCTCCAAAAGGACAAGATGAAAGGAAAGCAAATTTCTATCTCCTGACACAGTAATTGTTGGATTAATTTGTTACTCCCTGAGCTCAAGATGGGTTCTCTTGATAATTTCAGAGGCAAAACTCAGTGCAGTTCCCCACCATGGGACTGGAAGAGAGCATCTTGGATGAATATGGAAAAAATGTAACATAAATTTTCAAGCACTGAAGCAATAGATTTCATTCTGTATAAAGAAAAAAACTCATTTGGCAGCTGCTGCTGATACAAAATGTCAAAGATTACATGTTAATTGACTCTCTAGCTAGGACTTGTTTATTACCTTTCAGTAAGATCTGTGTGCAAGACAAATTGAGCTTTGAGCAATGCATGGAACAGCCGTGACAGTACTTAAATGGGAAAGAACATCATGAGCAAAGGACATTGAAAGTCTGCTGCTCTTTGCTGTTCTGCCTCATTCTTTCCCTCTTTCTAGTTTCGAGTAGTTTCAGCTCTGCTGTGGAGTTTTTTAATTAACATCTCCTCTAAAAATGGAAGGAAGCAGGTCAAGCCGCCCCAGCCTCCTGTCACTGGCTGTATAGACTGGAAAAAGAAATGGTCCCTAGTCACAAACACGAGATGGAGAAGTAACAAAGGAACTGGGGGGAAAAAAAAAGAAACAAAACCCAAACAAGCCACAACCCCCTGCTTTCTAAACCATCAGGTTTCTCTGAGTCTGATCCAAAATCCAGTGAAAGAAAGATGTATTCTTCACCGGCCTCTGTGGGCTTTGGAGAGAGCTCTCTACTCGAACAAGTGCCAGCTGTTCTTTAATGGCCGTAATTGGTAACAGCGCTGCAGCAGGGAAGGATAAAGGAAGCAGCATTCAGTGTCCCCATGGGGAAGAGGATGTTTGGGTAATGTTTTGTCCCCTGTGTTTGTGACAGCACCGTGTAGTGCGCCTTTGCCGAGGGTGCTGGCTGAATGCTGGGGATGCCCCACGGCAGCCTCCGCCGAGGGCACAGAGCTGCAGACAAGGGACTGGCTTTGGCACCTCTGCCTACGGCTTGATCCTTGTTTTGCACTTGCCTGCCGCCCTGCCTCTGGGAAGATCAAAGCGCTGGAAATTGGGAAAGTCTTTAAGGCTCGCAGCCCTTTCCTGGAATCAGCCTCTGGCACAGGTGCTCGGCTGCTCGGTGAGGGATATTGCACATTAAGTGAATGGAGCGATTTTGGCTGAACACATCGAGCGTGTGCTGCAGGGAGCGGGGGCTGCAAGCTGCTGGCAGAGTCAGAGGGAGCCCCAAGAGGTTTTTTGGTGCCTGTCAAAAACACCCTCACCACTTCCAAGCATCTGGAAAAGAGAGCAGAGTTGTTTTCTTTAGGAACCTCTGCGAAGCCGCTTGTGTCGCCTCAGCAGGGTGGGAAGGGATGTGGTGTGTCCTGCCTGCGTTACCCTGCACACGTTTTGGGAGGGCTCTGGAAGGGTAACACTGCCCTGCCAGCTCCTTGGCACAGACAGGGAATGTATAATCCTTTCCGTGTGTGATCCCTTACTTGCCTGCCCTAAAATCTGGCATTGTCACCCGAGGCTTTTCCTAAAAAAAGAGCCGTTTTCCCCCTCTCACCACCTGGGACGCCATTATCCTATGGGCTTTAGCTGGCTGCTGGTCCCAAAGCAGCATTTAAACTCTGTGCTTTTCGAACCATGGTCAATCCAAATCTGTTTCCAGAGAAAAACAGCGGGCACAAGCTGAGCAGCGTCAGCAGCAGCATTAACACACATCTCCTTCTTTGGGGCGCAGGAGATCGGACCCTGCGCTGAAAAGTGGCAGATTCTCTTATCGGAGGGTGAAGGGAATGACAGGCCAGGCCAGCACTTGTCACCGCCGTGTCAGAGGTTGAATGACAAAGGAAGGACAGTGACGTGCCTCTCCCGGCAGATAGTCAAAGACAGTGGCCTGGAGTCAGAGCCGCGTTGTCACTCAGCCATTGTGAGATGTGACAAAGCAGCTGCGGCTGCCCTGCCGTTTAGAGCAGCATGAATTATTGATGGAGCTCTTGTACAAGTAAGTTAGGAGAAAAAGAAAAGAAAAAAGTCAGCCTGCTGTGCTGCAAATACAGTGATAACAATTCCTTCGACTCTTCTGGTTTTTTTAATCACAAGATGGAGCATTCTGCTCTGGTTGCTTCCACTTCTGTTTCATAAGTGAGCAGGGTTGGAGTGGCACAGCCTGGGTTCTGAACAGATTCTGCACAGTTTTTCCCCAAAATAGGTTTTGGATCTTTCTCCCTTTATAAAATCCTCTATATAAAACCCTAAACACAATCAGCAAAGTTCTCTCCCCACCCTGCCAGCCCCTTCCAATTACATAAGTTCTCTTTTTTTTCCTCTGCCAAAAATTTCTCATGTTGAGCAAACTGGAAAGAGAGGGTCTGCTCTGTTGTTAAATTTTAAGTGGAATACCATTTTTTCTCTTCAAAAAGTATAGAAGATTGTGTCATGAATTGGATTTTAAAGTTTAATCACACTCTGTTGTCCAGAGAAGTTTCTCCTCAAATACTCAAATTGAAAGGCAGCTGTGTAGGCAGGCAATAAGTAAAAAGCTTGAGATGACTGGCATTAGTATTTTTCAGGGAAGCAAGGATTTATAAGCTATTACTTTGTACCACTGCTCTTCTAAATCCCGAGTGCAGGATTTCTTTTAATATGTGATGTGCTTGTGCTAGCCTTTAATTTTTCTCAAGTACTCTTAGGTGCCTTCTTTCTATTTCACCCTCACAAAGACACACAACTTGAGTCTGGCATCCTGAAAACTCTTTAATGGGTTAAAATTAGCCCCTTTAACACCTCCTTTGTGTCTGAGGTGCACTTGTAATGCTGGAGATGATTTATAACTGCTTCCAGTGAAACATGGGAGAAATGGAAGGTCTGATTCATCATTCCCAAAATTCCCATTTATGAGTAACTGTGGGCACCCTTTTGGACTGTGAATATTTTGTGCTTGGATGCCTCAAGGGAGATGTCCTGTGTCTCTGTCCTCCAGTTCATGTTGGTTTTCTGTCAAGCATTTGTTTGGTCCTGGTCCTGTCTAATCCTCAATTTACAAACCAATTTGCATATTCCATCTCCTCCTCACTCCTGTGCCATACAGCTGCAGATGGGCATCTGAGCACATCTGTGTGGGATGAAAGCAGAAGGTGGCAGCAGCAGCACTACTGGGGGTTGCAGAGGACTCCTGGCTGGGATGGTTTGTTACTGAGTTCATATTCAACACTCATTCTGAGGACTTGTTTTACTGGGCTCCAGATAATCTCCCTTAGGAGCAGCGAGGATAATCTTCACACAAGTGTAAGAAAAGGCTGTGATAAGTCAGAGTGAGGTTAAATGTGGTATAAATACCTGTGCTAACTACCCAAAAGCAGCTGGCAGTGGCTGTATCTTATGGGGGAGACACACAGAGGAGATACACATGGTCCTGCACCAGCACAGGCTCTCTGTGAGGAGGAGATGGTGCCTGCAAGCCCTCCCACCAGAAGACAAGGAGGAGCAGTCCTCAGGCATGGGGGCTGTTTTATGGACAGATGAACATAGGATTTATGTTATGGCATTGTCTGTTGCCTTCTGACAATGTTAAGTGCAGATGTGTTTTGAAAGGAAAAACAGAATCTTCACCTCCCAGAAGAAGGGAGCAGAAATGTGCCTTTTGCTACTGTAATGCTGCCTACAACATAAATAGAGCTTCACACTTCTCCAAAAGCTCTTTTACAGCCATTTAAACAGACATGATAAACCATTCTTGGTAGTAGATAATAAAGTTTTCTTTCCATTATTCTGAGTGACAAACAAGCAGAAATGAACATACACTGAAGCCAGCTATGGGGAAAACCTGGCACTTCTTCATCTGTTCAGTTTAGTTTCATTGCACCAAATTTTCAGATACACATTGCTTTTTTCCAGAGAATTTTAAAATTAAATGAGTTCTCCTCAGCATGCAGAAGGTAGACAGAAATGCCATCCTTCTTTTCTCAGTCCTACCCTACGCCAGTGTAATTCCTGGTCCCTTGGACATGGCAATAGGGACCACAGCTCTGAAAAGCAGAGAAGACCTGAGTTGCATTTTTGGATTGTAAGGGATGCTTTATGCATGAAATACCATGGGAAACAGAAAGCAATTTTCCTTTCAAATTATTGGCACTGTAATATCCAGCTGAGACATGGCTGCACAGGAAAGCATGAAAATGATAACTTACTTAGGAAGAAGGGAATTGAACTAAATAACCAGGCTCCTTCCAGCATGGCTTTGGAAACACAGGTAGTTTCTTAAAAGCTGCCTCACCCAATTCTACCCCCTGGCCCGGTGGCCAGAACATTGCTGTGACTAGGCAGAGATATCATCTGCCTAAATTTAACGAGAGTGCTTTGTAGTGGAGTAATAAGTGAAAGTCATTCTCTCCAGGAAGATGAAGAAGTGGTTTGTTTACCTTGTTTTGTACAAGTGTCTTCCAATAATAATTTCCTTGCAACTTACCCTGTTGGGAAGTTACTGTGTACAGGGCAGTCCTCAATCACTTTACCTCTGCCATCAATAATACATAAAAAAGTGTGTGTGGGAAATTCTGTAATGACCAATATTTTGCTCACACCAGCTCGCATGTGCAGCGGGCAAAGAGGTGTCTCTATAACATGACACCATTCTTCACCACTTTGATGTGATCCATTGGTGGTAGGAGAGACACAGGCCAGCCTTGGAACCAGACAGGCTGCTGTCCACTCTTGGGGTGGACAGTGGTCACCCACTTGCACTTCAATGAGAAAACATAAATTTGATTTTTACACAAACTAGATCAAAACTTCACATTATTGAACTACTTTGCTCATGGCTATGAGTGTTGTGGGTTGAAAGCTCCCATCTATTACATCCACAGCTCCTTATCCTTGTTGTTCAGCATATGAATAAATATATACCTATCTGAATGCTGGGAGCTGTTGTGTCACTCCCTCCCTCAAGGCACTCAGTCCCTGCATGACAAACGTAGAAGAAAAATCAAACATTATCACTGCTGCCTGAGATGGCATCATTGGGATTCACAGCAATGAAAAGAACTTTGTTTTCTATTACCTAGTCGTGGCTGCTGCTATTTCAAATGAACCAGAAATGCTTTTGAATTTCATCCTTCTGAGTTATCACACTTTCCCTGCTGAGCTGAATGTAGTAAAAACGCTGTTTGTCAAGAGACTGGGGAAACTTTGACATGAAGGTTTCAAAGGGAACACTTAAGGAGATGTTGATCAGGAGTGCACACACCAGAGGCCCCTGGGGCTCCCTCCTCCTCCTGGCTTTATTCCTTAGATGATTTATCTGCACTTTCTGGACAGGTTTCCAAGTCACTTTCAAGAAGTGACCGGCATATTCAAGCTTCTCATTTTTTCCCTGAGTGAAGACACTTGTTTTAGTAGGGAGAATGTTTGTCACCTTCTGAAAACCAGAGTACATCCCAGTTGTTTGATTTAGACATTAGATTGGGGTTTTCCAATAACCTTTTCTTTTGGAGAAAATAGATTTTTAATATATATAAATAGGTGAATATCACTTTCTCCCAAGTGCATCTTCTGTATGTAATCACGTAATTTCTCAGTCTGAAGATTATTTTTCTTGAGTCCAAATTACCTTCTCACAACTCAAGAAAATGTGTCTATCAGGTCAGATTTTCCACTTGGATTTCACTGAAGCCCTGCCTGCTTTTGCTAGCAATGTATTTCACCTCTTGCCCTTAATTTAAAGATATTTTGCTTACAGAGACATTTATCTAACAGGGACCTGTAAAGGAAGAAAAAATTTGGTTTACAGATGACTTGATTCCCTCAAGGTACGTGAATCAATCATGTAAATGGCAGTGTGTCCTGCACTTTAGCTTCAATCAATAGGGGATTAAAGTTCTTCTTTCAGTGTAGGGAAAATAAATGCCCATAGTGATGCTATTAATAACACCTGGGATTACTAAAAGTGTACTGATCCTTTAAAAATCTTGCTTTTTACCACTTATGTGTCTCGTTTGGTATTTCCACTGTTCATCTCTGCTGGGAAGGTGAGCAGAGAGGAAGAACTTTGATTCATCCTAACTTGCTGTCAGGCATTGCTAAAAGAAGTTTACTTCTTATTAGTTCTTTCCCCATCTGCAGTGATTAACCTCTCTTAGAATAGTTTGTTTGAGATCCATTAAGATCTGTATGGCCGGGGGACAAAGATAACTCTGGTGCCTCCACAAAATATCATCTCTGGAAGCAGGCTCTCTCTCTGGGGGTGGAATAGTTCTGCTGGAGATGAAGGATGTTTTTCATGCTGACTGGGGGCAACCTGGGTGCAAACAAAGCAAGTAGAAGTGCTGATGCAATGTTATCCTTGTTGGTCAGAGCACTTGGTCTTCTTGCAGAGACAACACCTATGTTGCCTCATCTCTGTTGAGTCAATGTTGGACATTGACTTCCTCTTCCACAGCACGTCCAGAGCCTGGGAGAGCTCCATTCCATTCCTTCCCCAGGGCAAGAGGACTCAAACCTGCATCCCCATCACCTGGATGTGGCATTTTCTGTAAAAGTCACGTGGGAGAGCAAAGGTGTGAGGCCTTGCAGTGTGGAGTGGGCAGATCACTGGGGTCCCTGCCACAGAGACCTTTCCAGAGTCTGATATCGGCCAGGGTACTACAGACAATCTCACAGGCACTCCTTGACAACATTTAATGGTCTGTCTGACCTTTTACAACCTTTAGGTTTTTGTACAGGGAAGAGTGTCCTTTCCACAAATTGGAGCCTGAGCACCTTGTAAGGAAATCATGAACTCAGGCTGTATAGAACAGTCTGTGTGCTGCCTACCCCACTGTTGATATTTTGCTGCTTTTTTCCTAAAGCTGCATCTGTATATTCACATGAGGCTGGTACTAAACAGAAAAGAGACAGAAGCAGTCTCTATTTTTAAAATTTGTAAAATATTCTGCAAGAAATATTCTGTACTCTTTGTTAGGTTTAGCATCTGCTGCCCTAGCATTTACTTCATCTTCTGGCAGTCCTCTCAAATCCTAGGCAAAAAGCCAAATTTACTTACATACATTTTTTGCTGGCCTCGATCTATTATCACATATTTTGTTCCACTGTATGTAGGATTTGAGATAAAAAATACATTTCTTCAGAAATTAAATTGATGGAATATATTACACGACATGAAACATTATTTCCATATCAGTGTAGTTTTGAGCCAATAAATCCATTGCAGTTGTTAGTGAGTTTTAGAATGATCTCCTGCCTGCTTTAGATGGTTGTCATTGATTTTGAAACGTGCTTGATGTACATGAAATATGATTTTCTAGATTGTGTGGTTTGAACTTAGGGCACTTCTGCTTTAATTTACTGCAGCTCTCAAATGCTTTTGGCAAAGAAGGCAGCCTGCTTCATGTAGGTCTGAAACCAGATGTAATTAGGAATGTTTCCCATCAGGACAAGTCTGTCCTGGCTCTTTACATGGCTGTTTCTGTATTATCATTCTCTGTGAAAGCTGTTGCAGGGAATTGGTGTCTGTCTTCACTGCAGTCTGTCAGTGACTGGGAATCTTATCAACTTTTTAGCATGTTTTGACTCACCAAAGACAAGATCAGCTTTAGCTAAGCCATCCTGGCAGATGATGATCTATCATGCTTGTAGACATCTCTGAGCAGTATGGGCTTTACAATTCTCACAGGCAGTGTTCTCGCCAGAACAGCTCATGCTGAAATTGAAAGTCCAGCTTTCTTTTTCCTTCCCTCATTAGACCTATTTCTTTCCTAAATTACCCAAAGCAGTCACCAGCTGAGGTCCTACAAGGGCTGCATGAGGAAAGATGTCCTCTTGTGGCTGTTCTCATCTGCTGTCAGTGTTCTGTGTCCATTGACCCACGGTCTCACTTTTCACGGCATGGCCAGAGGCTTGATTTGGTGCAAAATCTTCATGGTTTATGTGTCTGGTGGGTTTACTCTGGCTGGGCTGTAGGTGCCCACCAAAGGTCCTCTGTCACTGCCCTCCTCAGCTGGATAGGGGAGAAAATATAACAATAGGCTCAAGGGTTGAGATAAGGGCAGGGAGTGAGGAACACTCTCCAAATACCATCATGGGCAAAACAGATTTATCTTGGGGAAATTAATTTATTACAAATCCATTCAGAGTAGGATAATGAGAAATAAAAGCTAAATTTTAAAACATCTTAGCCCAACTCCTCCTTCCTCCCCAGGGTCAGCTTCACTCCCAAATTCTCTACCTCCTCTCCTGCACTGTACAGGGGGACAGGGAATGGGGGGCTGTGGTCAGTTCATCACATGTTGTGCAGATTGTGTCTCTGACCAAGACATGTACTGGGGCTCTCCCCCATTATTTTGTATAGTTTAGAAAAATACACATTCCATTCCTGCCAAAGAGTGCTGTGTCGCCCTGCCTTTTCAGCCTTCTGATGTTTACCTTTAAGGATTCTTGTTCTCATGCATGTTCTTGTAAACAATACGATGTTTACATTCTTTCATGGAGGAGGCGTTCTCTTGATAGACATCTCTCTTGACCAATGTGATTGGGGAGGTGTTGACTTAGCTTACCAATCACTTGGTTTGCTTGCTACACTCTATAATGGAGTCAGTGATGTAATAAAGTGAGTCCTCTTGGTTGAACCCAGGTCAGAGTTCGTGTGGTGCTTCTAGTGTGGCAAGTGCAACAGTGCTGCACACCCTGTGTTTAATAAATTTGTTTCCCTTACCCTGGTTTTGCAGGACTGTTCACCCTGTGACATCCTCCTGATCTCCATGGCATTATCTTAAGCAAACAATTCATCTGTGATCACATCCTCCGCAAGATCTGCTCTTACTACCTGTCAGCCAGCACTCATATGATTACAAATACTAATCAATATCTTCAGCAGGGTCTGCAGCCTCACATCCTCTGTGGGCTTTTCACAAAGCCCAGGATCATTTTTGCTTTTTCACACACCAGGACGTTGTTGACTCATCTCCAGCTTGTGACTCACCACATCCCCATCCCCTTTTCTGAACAGCTGCTCCCTGGGGCCTTGGTCCATGTGGTGTGTTTGTACAGTCAATTCTCCCTGTCCTGCATGTGTTCATAGTGCATTACACCCTGCATATTTCAAATGTCAAGTGTTGTTGTAGGACATGAAAAAAGAATGAGAGATTCCAAATATTTCAGGAGGTAAAGAGCATAGAAAAGAAAAAAAGCTTTATTGTTTAATTCTTACTACTTTTTATAGGGTATTCTGATACAGACTTAACATGATTAGTGAATAGGAACGACAGCTCTGTAATCCCATTGGTTAAACTAGAGAAACATCTAAAATGTTTTGAGAACTAGAAAAGCAAAACACCACTTGGAGGAAGATTGTTTTGAGAAAGGATAGTTGTTTGCTAAGATTGTTTTGAGAAGAAACTTTTTAAGGAAATTTTTCCTTGGGAAAAGTTAACAGCTGCTAGCAGGCTAAAATTTCTCAGACTCAGAAATGTCAGGCCCACAGTCAAGATCATCTGCAAATTTGACCTTGTTCTGTAAGGACTTAAAAAAAAAAGTCACAGCTGCCTGTCTCAAACACCGTTAAGGCACAGAAGGACTTTGCAGAATGGAGCAGGGGGGTGATGCTGGCTTTGGGCCTGGCGAGGTGTGGCTGGCACATCCTGGATGATGCACCCAGGAAAGGGTTCCCACTGTGCAAAACTGTGTGTACACATGTCACTGGTATCACCCCAAGCTATGCCCAGATGGCACCTGCTACCATGGAAACCCTCCCCCCTCCTGCCCCTTCCCCTCAAATATGCCTCCATGGATTCCTGGAACTTGGACAGTAAATTAAGCCACCTGACGGGAATAAGATAAAGGTGGTACTATTGTCCCAGTGCTACCTCAGGCCTAGGGGAGCACTGATTGTAGGCACAATGAACCCACTCAAGGGAAGCAACTCTGCAACTGTGCTGAAATCAGCCCTGAGGAGGTAAAACGTAATTCCAGCAGGAGGGGATTCCCACAACCCACTGACTCAATTAAACCCACTCAAGAAAAGAGAAAGACTGAGCATGGGGCTAATCAGCATTAGAAATGAGGGAATCAACCAACAGAACTGTGCAGCAAATAAGCATTTGTTCCTTGGTTTGCTAAAATGTATAAATTGTGAAGTAGTACAGTCTGTTGGTAATTCATCCACTTTAGAAATTATCAGAGCCTGTAACCAGCAGACACCAAGGTTAACCTCACAGGCCAAATTGTACTGAGAATATCAAAGGCTCAAATGAATTTTTTGAACACAGAGTGGCATTTGGGATGCCAGAGCATGTTTGAGCATCTCTGTTGTCTGTGGAGTGTCCTGCATCTTTCTGAACCAGCAGCTGGAGGTGGGGTGAACATCTCAAGTAACACTAGGGTCATGGAATATCCTGAGTTGGAAGTGACCCACAAGGATCACCAAGTCCAACACTATGAGTAAGCAGTGCAGCCAAAAGGCATCTTCTTCCTTTTTTTGTCACTGGCATGAAATGTTCCCTGTCTTCAGTAAAAAAGCAAATCCTCTTTTGAGTTTCTCATTGTCATTTGTCAGCAGTGTCCCCTCTCCACTGATATGTTGATCAGCAATTTCCATGGTCTTCCTTGAACTGATAATGTAAATGTGTAAATGTCTTCTTATGCTTCTGTGTGGAGACCCCATTCTACTTTCCTTTTCCATGGACATAGCTTACACTTTTGCTTTAAGTGTGTTTTCTCTGAGGAACTGCAAACCCTCTTTTGTTGTTCTCTCCTTCAGACTCACCTCCTGTGACATACTACTGGATCTGTCCCTGAGATTTGTTCAAGACCAAATGTCTTGGCTGTTTATGGAGTAAGTGAAAATTCTAGATCTGAAATTGCAACGAATTTTGTCAGGAGCTACTCTTTGGAAAATAAATATTGGAAGTTAGAGGACTCCCACCACACACACAATCACAGAATCATTTAGGTTGGAAAGGACTCTTAAGATCATTGAATCCAACTACAAGCCAAGTCCACCACTAAACCATGTCCCTAAGTACCACATCACATGTCCTTTAAATACCTCTAGGGATGGTGTCTCAACCACTTCCTTGGATAGCCTGTTCCAACACTTGACAACACTTTCCATGGAATGACTTTTCCTAATATCTGATCTAAACCTCCTTGGGTACAACTTGAGGGCTCTTCCTCTTGTGCCAACACTTGTTACTCAGAAAAAGAGACCAACACCCACATGACTACACCCTGCTTTCAGGGAGTTGTAGAGAGCAGGGAAGACCCCATGGGCCTCCTTTACTCCAAGCTAATCACTCCTAGCTCCTTCAGCTGCTCCTTATCACACTTGTGCTCCACAGACTCCCCCAGCTCCATTGTCCTGCTCTCCACTCGCTCCAGCACCTCAACTTTTCTTGCCATGAGGGGACCAAAACTGACTTCTGGATTAGCAGGGAGGCCTCACCAGTGCCCAGCACAGAGGGACAATCACTGCCCTGGTCCTGCTGTCCACACTATTGCTGACAGAAAATGCCAGGAGGCCAGCATCCCCAGGGCCTTTCCCACTGGGAGTTTTCCAGCCACTCTGCTCCCAGTCTGGAGCACTACAGGACTTGCTCTGACACAATGTAGGAGCTGGCTAACAGTTGTGAGATTTCTCCCAGATGCTTATAGAATGTTTCATGTGCCTCTTTGTCCTAGCTGGAAAGTCTATAACAGACTCCTATGAGGATATCTGCCTTCTTGGACTTCCCCCAATTCTTACCCATAAACTCTCGACGCTTTCATCACCATCATCAAGTTTTACGTAGTCAAAACACTCCCAAACACACAGGGCTACCCCACTGTCTCCCTTCCTTGCCTGTCCCTTCTGAAGACCTTACAGCCATCCACTGCAGCTGTGTGACTCATCCAGCAATATTTCTGTGATTGAAACTGTATTGTAGTTTTCCAGCTGCACAATGGTTTTCAGCTCCTCCTGCTCTTTGCCCATGCTGCGTGCATTGCTGAAGATGCACTTCAGTTGGGGTACTGTTCCTGCCACCTTCTCTGGGGGGGAAGCCATGATTCCTATGGCACTGTTCTCAGGTTCTTCCATGGTTTCTAACATATCAACAGCTTGTACTCATTTGCTGCAGTGTGGATCTCCATCCCCTGCTCCATGGAGCTGGCTGAAGGGTTCCACACATTCTTAAAGAGACATTTCAGATGTGCTTCAGTGTGCTCAGCACAGCCTGGAGCAGCCTGAGGGGCTTCACTAGAGCACTCCCTCAAATGTTGGTGTGCCGCCCCCAGGCTTACCTCTAGCAAGCCTTGTTTTATCTATTTCTGCTTTTAAACCCAGTTTAAAGTTCTTTCCACGAGCCCTGGTAACTCAACAGTCAATGCCATTGCTCCCAAGTCAAGCTGGCTGAGTTACAGCCTCACCCTGCACATCAATCCATGCAAACTCCCACAAAAACTCCTGCACCTGTTCTCTTGTACTGTTTGTGAGTTGTCTCGAGTTTCTTTGATCCATGGCAGGGCTGGCCACCTTTGCCCTGGTCCTGCCCAAGTCCCCTCAGCTGCTGTGACGTGTGCTGTGGTTTTCTGCCAGGTCTCTGTGTTTCCTAGAGATTCCCCCAGCTGAGGAATTCTCTGGAGTGCTCCACTGCCAGTTGTGCTGGCACTGGAGCCGCTAGCCTTGGCAACTGAGTTTTCATTTGCTTCTTTCATTTTTCTCCTTTCATTTGCCTCATTTACTGTCAAAACAGAAAGTTTGTGTCAATTTTTTCCATCATTACCTCTTCTAGGGGTTCTCTGATGAAAAATGGCAGCATTAAGATAATTTGCATATTCAATCCAATACACCCAACAGACAACACAGTTCTGTGGGGCAGTTATAAATCATTTTTTTTAAGTAAATCATGGAAATGGAATGTTGAAGATTATCAGCATGCAGCTGTTTACTTAAATGACTTCATAACAAAAGAATATCTTAGTAGTTCCAACAATTAAACTGAACCACGTTCTCTGCTCCCACTTATTAAGTAATGCCAAATGTAAACTGGTTTTTTTTATGCTTCCAAAATTGAAAGCACATTCTCCATAAAAAATTTATTGCTTTAACCTGTCTTTGCAGTTACTCATAACTTACTGGCTCTAGGCCTGCAACCATGAAAACAGCACAGTATTGAGAATCTTTCTTGCAAGCTTCTCCTTTGATCATCATCATGCTGTCTCCATTAATAACTCTTTAGGTTACTGGAATCTGCTCTGAGAATGGAATCAATGACCTTCCTCTTTAATTTCTGAACTTTTCACTTTTCTTTTTGGTGCTGTTTTGGTCTCCTCTGATAGAAGATAATGATGATTCCAGTTCCACCAAAATCCTTGTCATGTAAATATTCATGGACCTTTAAAAAGAATCATTTCTCTGTGTTAAAACACAGCATTTCAGCAATATGTAAATGGCACACAGCTTTAATAGCATGAATTTAAAGCAGAGGATAGCACAAAATCAATGCAACGTTCAACCAGAATAAACACACGAAACATGATATACTCTGCCCATTTTTAATTTTCATATTGGATGATATAAAACCTGTTTTTCTGTTGCTTAAGAGAAACCATTATCAACTTTCTGCTATGAAAGAACAAAATGAGTACTGTGGTATTTATACTGTTATTTTAATCTTAAAGTAGGGTTATTTTATGCTGTATTTTCTGTTTGCTTTATGATGCATTCTTTTCTATTAGCAACATAATATTGCGTCAAAAAATTTAGTTATTGTTATCAAAATACATTAGCCTGCAGTGCTTGGTAAAGCTCTAATTCAGTCCAATAATCAAATAGATGCTAAATTCCCATGTGTTTTTTAAGTCAGTCACAAATAAGGCCAATTTCCTGAGTCAGGAGTAATTGATCAGGCTGATCTATGTTATTTTACCAGGCATGTTAGACCAGAAGTTAATCAGATTCTGCTTCCTGCTATTACAGGTACACAGTTTCTTATCCACATGAACTGCTGATCAGAATCTGTCTCAAAATATTTTTCTTGTTATTGATATTTACTGGTTGTGATCCAGAGAGTTGGAAACTTTTTCCTAGTTTCTATCTAAATGTACTTATGCCCAGTTTATTTGTCCTGCATTAACCTGGTTCACCCCCTCTGGAACTGAAAAAAAATTGAGAAAAGGAAGTACTTTTTAATAAAAATCTTTCATCCTTTTGTCATTATGGCTTGAGCAAGCTTGGTGTGCCCAAAATCCTTTTGCACAGCAGCCCAGCCACTTTACTCTTGATTTCTTCACCATGTCCAGTTTGGAGTCTTGAATGTAGGACCTCACCATCTCAAAGTACTGCACGTGATGGTTCTCCTGGAATAAGGACACTGAGGTGCTGTGAGATTCAGTGGCATTTGCATTTCATTGTATATTCTGAAAAGTTCTCATTTGTCCTAGAAATCCCCTTGCTTTTCTCACAGATGCAGTGGTGGTGACTCTCAGCTGCCCACGATGGGCAAATTCAAAGCAGCTTTCCTTCTCAGTTGTTGCAAGTTATTATTGCCCTGTATATATTATTCCACCAGCTAATTGATCTGATAACTACATCACTGATCATTTCCAAATAGCATGCCCAAATTTCCACTCTTCCTGACATTATTTTACACGTTCTCTAAATAATATTTATCGCTCTATCCCTGAGGTACTTGTCCTTTACATCATATGCTGTAAATCCCTTCAGGTGTTCTTCCTGTGTCACACCTTTAAATTATTCTGTTGGACTTTCAGCCCTTCTCTGGCATTATTCCAATGTATCTCAGACTTTTGGATGCCAGTGTAAATCCTATTTCTGCATGTCAAAGCATTTGCAATGGCCAGCAGGAAATATGCTGCTGTACAGAATCCTGTTCTCTGGACAGAACATCCATTCAGTAAAAGAAACAGAAGAAATTTGTACTATTTTACTTAATATCCAAATAACAGCAACAGCAACAAAAAAAGCTACATCCTGTTATATGAACTCATTGAGACAGTCGGTCAAAGCAACAAGATTTAATAAAAGATGTAGAAACCATTGTGTCATTTAAGTGAATTATGGCTCATCTGCAGTGCTCCAAGCTAATTAGTAATTTTTTCTGAAGCCAAACATTTTGATGTTTAAATATATATCTAAGAGAGAAACATATACATTAATGAAAATGTATGTATGAAGTAAAAACAAGCAACTATTAAACCAGCCACTATTAAGAATTAAATTTTTAAAGACTATTAGAATTTACTGTGTAGGTAAATAGGTGCTATACTCACTCCTGTCTCTGTGAAATATTGTACTCATTCAAATCAATTATCCTTTTACAGATGTGATTTCATAAAAGGATAATTATTTCATGTCTGAAATTGCATCAGGTGAAACAATCTATTTTAATTGTTTCTGTATCAGTGAACTGCAGCACATTTTTTTCTATCCACAAAACAAATTTAATCAACTCTGCCAAATAAGAACTCATTTGTCACTTGAAAGATGAAATTGTTTATTTTCGCTGTCAGCCAAAAAAACCCCAACAAACCATTTATCTGCATGTATGTTCCTTGCATCTGTAAATGTACCTACTTTGGCCTTTTGTAAAAATTCACCTGCACTGGGGAACAATGTAGGTGATTCTGTTTTTTCTTCCATTACCTTTCATAGATGTTTGTCCTGAGTGCACAAGGACAGTGCCTGGCAGAGGTCCTGCTGACTCCTATTTAAAGGCCTCTTTAACCAGGTAAAATTAAAAACCTCTGCCCACAAGGTTGTTTTTGAAAGTCGTATGTGACACATGAACAATGAAAGATTGCCTTTCATTTTTCTCAGGAGAAATTTATTGAACTGACCAAAGTAATACAAAAGTGAGTGAACTTAGTGGATAAACAGCACAGCTGGAAAGAATTTCTGTTAAAACACAGCAAATATTTTCACTCGTGTGTGAATATGGGAGGTGCACCTTAAAGGCTGTGCTCCAGCTGAGCAGAAGGGTGGATGTGGATTCACAGATCCACACATGGTGCCCTTTTGCAAACCTCAGGCTCCAAGGGCAGTGAATTTGCCTTGTCCCCTGCAGCCACAATCTCCAGCGCATGCCCTGCTACCAGCACTGGACCTGGGTTCTGTTCATCCAACCTCAAAGTGCTGAGGAGGGAGCAAAACACATCACCAGTCCTTGCTTTCCAGCCATCTCTGAGCCCTGAGTTGCCTGTTGCACGATGGAGCAGGTGCTCTAATTTGTGTGTGTAGAGCAGCCATCTCTACTGGTGACTTTCTTACCCATACCATGAGAACTGGATGCTAACAAACCTTTCCCTACCAGTGGAGTGCCAGTTCTGCATCCCTTTGCATACCAAGGCTACCTCTGTAATTTCCAGCACAATCCTGGGCACAGGAACGTGGTTCCATGTGGCAGTAAATCCCTAGATTTTTCTCTGTCAAGAATTTGTCCTCTTCCAACTTGTGTACTTCCCAGCAGTCCCTGGATATACCTCAAGAGATTGCACAGTCCAGAGATCATTCCCCAAAGTGTTTTTTTGTGTAACCACTGTGTTCTGGGGCCTATCATGATTTACTGGTGTGTATGCAGGCTGATGTGTACCACCTGACTTCGAGGTCCAGGAACATTTATTTCCACACAGGCAGCCAGCATGTCTCACCATGTCCCTTCCTCTGTGCCTGTCACCTCCCTGGTGGCACCTGCCATTTCAAATCTCAGCTACTGCCGTGACCCTTATTCCCGCAGCCCAAGCCTTTTTTCAAAGCCTCCTGCACGACGGGATCACGTCTGTGCTGGGATGTGAGCTAACCCCATCACTCAGTGGCAGGCACAAAGCTCTCTGCTCTCAGAGGCTCGTTCCACAAGGCTCAGTCTCACTGGAGAGCAACAGCTCTCGCCTCTGCCTGCCTGTGACTGATGTACCTGCCAACCAAGGCAGGAACTGCAGCAACAAACAGCATTTCCCCCACAATAAGAAAAGTAGGGATCTGTTTCCTGGTGTACTTATTTCCAAGGCTTTGGCATACAGCATTCTGATAAAATTCTTATTAATATTAATAATAATGTATAGCCACTGCTTGATGAGACAAGCGGAACAGCTGAAATGTATGCACTCTATTTTGAATCATGCCTTTTCTGATAAGACTTAGACCTTTGAAGCAGAAGGCAGAGCTCTGCAGCATATCTCTCATGATTCTTTGTACATGGATAGCTGGGTAATTGAGAAAACAAGGGCTATTCAGACTGATTCACACTGTATTTACCTGTGCTGGCTGAAGATGCTGAACGACAAACTCTTCAGCTGTTGCAGCTAAATCAGAGATGATTGTGAATCTGACTTGTCAGCCTGCCCAGTTTGCGTCCTGATGTTTTAATGCAAACTGAGATTGATAGTGGTTTACATTTACTGGCAATGACAAAATCAGCACCTCACCTAATCAGCGACCTGGCAGGGACGTTTTTGGATGCAGGCTTTTAAATCACCCTTTCCTGAAGGGCCAAATCTTGTGAAAAGTGGGGGGTTTAAGGACAGGACTGTTACATCTGACTCTGGCTTCACAAGCTCATGTTCATAAGCCCTTTGGATTTCAGTGGACTAAAGAAAAATAGCTGACTTGCCTGTGGTATTATGAAAAGTATTTTTCCTTGGCACATTTTCTTTGCATATATCTCTTGATCTCATCAGAGATCTTGTCAAAATAATTCACTGGAGAAGACTTACCAAGCAGGTAAAAAAACCCTCATGGATAATTAATACCCAATTAATTTGATTCCAGTTATACCTAAGACTTGAGAAGAAATTATTAAGGAAAATATAGAAATACAGATAAATGAATTTATATGCTACAAGTCTTTGTCAAAAACAAAATCCTCAGAATAATCTGAAGTCTTCTTTGATAAGATATGAGATTTTCTAAATTAATCAGTGCATTTTTCTTTTGACATGTAAGAAATTATTACTTAATTATTACTTATTAACTAAACTGGATATCAGTACAGCTGTCAGATAACTGGAGATAAGGAAATACAAGACTGTCATGAGACTTTCTCTGGAATAGCATGGGAATTCTGGTTTCCCATGCCTGAGAAAAAGAAATACAAAATGAAGCAGGCAGAGCAAAGTATAAGCCAGAAATTTATTTTACTGGAGGAAACAAGACCCTAATTTATTTCACAGAAAAAAAAATGATACAAGAATACATCCAGGATAGGTATATGTCTCCATCCAGGTGGAGAAGACTGGCAGGTCCCCCTCAGTGGTGCATGCCTCTTAGGGAGATCCAGTTTGATGCCAAAAAGTTCAAATGAAAGTATTGCAAGCCATTCTGGGGAAAAAAAAAATCAGTTGTGCAGAGGCCAAAATGCTTCATTGCCCTTTGAAAGCTCCGGAAAAGCATGTGACCTATGGAAATTTTTCTACTGGAGGAGGTGAAGGAGATCAAATGGAAAGTGGGACCTCAGCTGCTCACTCTTTCCCTGTATGGGATTGCAGAGGGATGTGTCTGCTGTCACTGACTTTGGCTGGAAGCTTTCCTGTACATCTGGGCTGTGCCACGTTCTGCAGATTGTCCCAGGCACATCCAGGGAACCTTCCCAGCAGCAGTTCCCTGACAGCCCCAGAGCAGCACAGGCCAGAGGAAGAGCCCAGTGCTCTGCTCTCAGCTCCAGTGTGCTCAACTGGACAAAACTCTTGAGCTGTTGAGTCTGTGATCAGGCTTGTGAGAGAAGGATGAAGTTTCCTGTCAGAGTTTGGAATGAAAGAAGGGATTTAATAAAAATATCTCCGCTTGTACGTCATTCAAGCTCTATGAAGAACACCATACCTTGTTTATCCGTGGGTAAACAGCTGTAACAGACCGTACCTGCCTCAGAGGGGATTCACAAGAGACAGCAATCAATAAATACTTGTGAAGACCTTTGATGCTTGAAAATGGAAAATGCTATTTTCACTAGACTTATACAACAATTCAATTACGGTTTTGGGGAAACAGAGGGAGAAGAGCAAACAGATTTGATCAAGACTGAGGTTCTTTGCCATGATTACATTGAGACCTAACTAAAAATAACTACAGGCTAAGAAAGAACTGATTCAAGTGGTTATCTTTCAGACTTATTCTAAGTACATGATCTAGAAATTATTAAAAAAAGTATTGAAAAAGATAAATAAGATAGGCAAGGGCCCTTCTGTCAGATCAGCTGTTTCTGTGTTTGGACTAACGGAAGCTGCGTATCAGGTTAGAAAGGCACAGTCACAAAACTAATGAAAATTTAGGGGGATGATAAATGTGTTTTGATACCAACCTAAGACTGAAGTGTCCCTGAAGAGCTTACTTCAGAGATATAAGTGCAGGACAAAATTCAATTCCATGAAATTGCAGTGAAGGCAAGATTGAAGTCACCTAAATTAAGACTGAATTTAGATTAATGTTCTCTAAAATTTGGGTGCCAACAGCTCAGACCACTGTGACAAAGCAGCCATTCTCTTGATAGTCTCCCTATTTTCCATTGTCTGTGTGTGCCTTTGGTCAACATTGCACAAACATTGCACATCTCTGCACACCCATTCAGATCAGGTTGGTGCCCATGTCACCCTCAAGATTTCTTGACATTCAGATTTGGGCACCAATGTCTAATTCCATCCAAAAGCCTGGAGAACTTGGCCCATGGTCCTGTATTTGGAGGAGCCCACTGCCATGCACAGATCCACAGGCTTGGCAGACCACAGATGTTCAAACCCATGATGAAAGAAGTCAGGACCTAAAAAGCAGAAATTTCACATTCCCTGAAGTGGGGAGTTTTGAGCCTCTGTCACTCCTGTCCCCAGCCATTGTGCTCCAAGAACATGTACTCCACCCCTCCAGATGTACAGCTCAGATCTCAAGATTTGTGAGACCAGGAGAAGAACAGAAAAACAACCTGACTCTACTCTGAGAAAAGCAGGTGAGGGTTCTGACTGGACTAATAAACCTAGTTGAAGGAGAGAAAAAAGGTCGTTTTTATTTGGTCCTGAGCACTACTATAGCAACAGTTTAGCATTTGGAAAGTGCACTGTGCCCTTGTGCATGAAAAGGATCTGCCAGCCCAACCTTTCTTGTCATTAAAGTCAGCTTCCTGTGTGCAGACCTGCTTAATGATGCCTCTCTCCATGTGCTATTCCATAAGCCTCCTAAAAAAGGAAAAAATGTCTTTTGAATATAATGGAAGACCTACTCCCATGATTAAATGCAATGAAGAAACCATTGAATACAATGATTTGCTAGCAGGAGACTCATACATCTTTAAATCAATAAAGTTGCATTTGTTTGCTGCGATGAGCCCACAGCCCACCTATGGCTGACAGAGGCTGAATCAGCTGGCTGGCTGGAAGAATTATGAGGAATATATTAGAAAAACATCAAAAAGAGCAAATCTGTTCTGTCAGACATTTTGAGAATAAATCCTGTGCTGAGCAGTACATGACGACTACACCGCAATCAATCTCCTACCCAACATCTTGGCCTGTCTTCTGTATCTAGTTTGGGCATGTGTAGTCTCACCAGGATGCTGAATCTGGCCCTGATTCTGCCCTCTTGCCTGTCCCATCTCTTGGCTTTGTCACTGTGGTGACACCACTAACCTGCTGCTTTGTCATAATGTGGAATCTTCCCTTCCCCTTTCCCTCCCTTTCAAAACACTGCTGCTCATGTCATCCACCCTCTCTTCCAGCTGCTTTTGCTATTCACTACTGGAGTACAGACAGCAGAGACTTGTTGAAAATATTTCACAGCCTACATTTTTGTCTCCTTGCCTTTCTCAGTTGGGCTTTGGCATCAGCTCAGTTGCTTGCTTTGTGCCTTCAAGTGAGCTCGTCTGTGCCTTCTCTGGTTTTCCCTGGCATTAGTCAGGAAAAAAAGCCCAAACCAGTCTGAAATGACTGTCAGGATTCTCCTTGAAACCCCTCCCTCAAACACCCATTTGCTCTGTGATCAGGGCTCCTGCCCTTCCTCTCCTGGGACCACTGGATTTATCACTTTCACCAATGAGGTGTGCTGATTCCCTTGTGCTTTCCTTGCCTGTTATACCCCATCTTACATTTGCCCTGTGAGTTCTGCAAGGGACAGAGCTTCCCTATGCCGAGTTCACAGAGTGTTTAACTCCAGAGCTACTGTCCAACCAAATTGATACTCTACAGGCAGGTCTTTGGTCTTTTTATGAAGGCAGGATCCACCTTCTTCCATTACTTCTCCATGTTACTGGACAAGATAGCAATATTCTACCCTGCTGTGCTGAATGACATCAAAGCCACTGAGCTGTTGGGAAGCACACTCAGATTGGTTTGAAAAACCCAGAAAGAGAGAGACAGAAAGAGAGTTATCAACTATTTCTCTTGGCTCCAGCAGACGTTTTTGCAGCTGTTGTTTTAAAAAAACCTTCCAGGCTAGATATTTTAAGTTTCAGCTTTTGGCCCTCTTATTCCAATTATGTTTTCATTAGGCATGTGAAAGAACTGCTGAAATCCCAGTATATTCTACAAACACAGTCAAGTCACTTTTCCACCATATCCTGAACGTTCAAGAGTATAAGTACCGCTTGTAAATGCCACACCAAATAGAAATAGAAAGTAATATCTAATAACGGTGATCGAATCCATTATTCACAAAAGGTACAAAACACACAAAGTTCAAAATATGGAATCAAAACTGAAGGCTTGAGTAGAGACCAAGACATTTCATAAACTGAAAAATGAAGGCTTGAGAATAGCCTAAGACTCTTCATAGGCTGGGACATAATTGCTCTTGATTCCTTTATATTGGCTTTTTATCTCAAAGAAGGCAGATGACAAATTGCTAAGTGATTTTTCATAAGCCATTAGTCCATGGTTTCCCTCCCTTTCTCCTCCTTCTCCTTTGCACATTTGGATCCTATCCTTTTAATATTTGTAAGTTTACAGTTTGGAAAGGTCAGAAAATGCAAAGCACAAAGCTTTTGCTCTCTGCAGCCTGCTGGCCTCCTTCTTACTATTTATACACTTCAGTTGAACTTGGAGACATCAGTCATGTTTGATGTTAGACAAATCCATTTCAGAAGGTGCTCCTGCCCTAAAAGGTTTTCACTGAACAGATGAAGCTCCTAAGAGAAAGAAGATAAACCACAGGGACTCCCCCCAAGTCAGTGGGCAGTCAAAGGGTGGGCCTGGGAAGGAATTTTTATCTCAGCAATGCCTTAGTCACTGTTTTTCCCATGCTCTAGTGTCCTTTTTTTAGGACAAAGATTGTTGTGACTGAGAAATTGGGTGTTTTTCTAACCTGTCAAAGGCCAGCCAGTACTTAAAGGGGACCACTGGGGTGAGCCAATGCAGCTTAATAATGTCTCAGTGTACCTGTACCCCTGGAGAGCATTGTTAAACTGATGGTCAGATCCAGGTTTCCTGGCATAAAGTAAGGCTGAAATTTCTGTGCCCCTTCTTCTCCCCACCTCAATAGACACCACTGCTATTCCCCCACCACAGCACTCAAACCTGAGCACTGTGGGGCCCTGGATCCCCCCACCCTTTGATCCTGGCTGCTGGCTGTGGGCAGCTGCAGACAGCTTGCATTGCTGGCAGCATCAGGGTGTTCGTTTTTCATCCTCCCTGTGATAGGAACAGAGGTGAGGAGTTCAGCACTCTCCCTTACCTCCACTGACATCAGTGCTGTGTCAGCCCTGATGGTATTAGAGCAATCTTTTAAAAGCAGTTCATCTTATTACTGAGCTGTGCTCTCCCTGAAGGCCATGGACAAATGTTAAAGTCTGGAAGTGCGTGTGATGTCACAGAAGAAATATGAAACGGCAGCTGAAATGCTGGCTGCTGCAAGGGCAAATTCTGGTTAATGCTTCCTATTAACTCCTAACTCCTTCTGTCATCCTGCTCTCGTGGTAGGGAGAATCTAAAGGAAACAGCTCTCTCATCTTCTGCTCAAAATTGCCATTTCCCAAGGATTTGTTAGAAGTCTAATTAAAGCAGAATAAATGTATTTTGAATTTCTCACCCAAGAGGGTAATTTAGATCAGAATCAGTGGAATGAATACAGCATGTTTCTGATGGAGTTTTGAGTGTAAATGAAGGGGATACTGTGAATGGCGAAGACAAATGTACTTCAAATGAAGAATTAATACTGCTCATAACACGAGGAATATAAAAATCCATATTATTAGAAGAAATGCTTTAGTAATATTAGGCACTTTTGTGTCTAAATCTCTGTTGGAATACACAGAAGGAACAGACAAATATTTGTGCTGATATTTAGTACTTAGTACCACTGTGGCTGTGATTTATATTCCCCCATAATCATATCACAATGCCACTCTGTGCTTTGTGTTGTGCTATTTTCACTTGTGCTTTTAATGACCCTGAAGCAACACTTCATGGGGAAACCCCTTCTTCTAGCCAAGAAAACAGCTTTTCTCAAGTCTCTGTGGTGCGCTCTGAAATACAAATAACAACACTAATAAGGCCCAGAAGCTTCTGTATCAAACAATGCACAACTAGCTTGTGAGAAATGTTTTCTTCACAGGGGACCTTATGTTCTTAAACAAGACTCCTCATGTGATTTTTGCTAACAAGAAGGGGGAAGCCGTAGTTAACTGAGACCTGGTTATGAAATCTGTTTATAAATGTGAGTTGCAAACCTGTCACATTTTTAAAGACAGAAGGAAGCCAAAAAATGTTCATGAGATCACAAGCCTTACTAAGCAGCAGGCTCAGTGCTCCTGCTCCAGGATCATTCAGGGATCCATGTCCTGTTGACAGCCTCTGCACGGGATTATCTCCCCAGACAGCTACAGGGTGACATCTGCAGAGGTTCTTAAAGATGGAAGAGATGTTTAACCAAATCACTTGTTCCCATACTCTTTTTTGGAGCTCCCACAGCGTTCTCTTGATTATGCATTTGGAAGCACATCCTTGTCACCCTCAGCTAACTCTCCTTGCTTCTAGCAGCCGAAAGGACAAGTGAAGCACGTACCTCTGGTAACAATTAGGGAATGGGTTGGGCTGGAAAGGACCCTAAAGATCATTTAGTTCCAGTCCCCAGCCATGGACAGGGAAAACTTCTATAGACCAGGCTGCTGGCTGCTTTGGTGGCATAAGGGACTTGAACAGGACACAGAGTTATGGAAACAGGCTGAGACACTTGGGGTTGTTCAGCCTGGATGCAGTAGTTTTTAAATTGCCTTTTGGCTCACAGCTGTATTTCATGATAATCCACCATGATCATCAATTGTCTTAACCTCAATTTCTTTAGAAACAAAGATAGCACCCAGCTTTACACTACTATTATGTCATCCTACAGAAGACAGTAGTTTGACCATTGCAATTAATACCTTAAACATATTATTATTATCCAGGACTTGCCCCATCCTTGCTTACAAACCATAGATGTTTGCCAGACTAACTCCATTTTCTTCCATTTAATATAGTGTTGTAATAGTTTCCCCAAGCACCCTTTTTTTTGTCAGATTTGCAGTGTATTATTGCTGTTTACTCACAAGCAGGGTCATTGGTGGTGTCTCGGTTCCTTGAGATAATGAAGAAATTGGCTTACACAGTGAATAGCTGTTCCTTTGCCATCAAGTTTATGTTAACATTCACAGTATCAATTAAACCAAAATTGAGGATCAAATATGTGACAATAACTGGAGGGGCTGAAATAATTGCGAGGGTGAGGTCATGGTGATCAAGCTTCCAAATACATTTTACAGAGCGCTGATGTGAAGTCTGCGGGTTATTTCTCCATCCTTCAGGTGTCAGAACTCATTTAGGCTTTAGACACTGCCGTAAAAGGCAATCAGCTCTTCCCTTCCAATCTCCAAAATCATTTTAGCACAGGTAATAATATCAACAGAGTCACACCATTTAGAGCCTTCTCCTGCCGCCGTGCAGCTGCTCAGGCAGTTAATTACAATATGTTCCTGGGATGAGAGGCTGAACAGCAGCCGCATTTCCGCGCGCCATTAAAACGAGCTTAGCCTAATTAGGCTGATAGGATAATGGGGATACTTTGTGCAATTCCTTCTATTCCCAGCAACAAGCCTTGTGCCAGATATTGTTCTCTTTGTGTAAGTTGTATATCTGGTGTTTGTTTACTAGGAATAAGTAATGGTATATTCTTTCATCTTATACAGAGTTGCTAAACAGCATTTTCCTAAAGACTTATAAATTAATGCATCATCTACTCATGCAAAATAACAACATATCTACTGTCAAACTTAGATTTAGCAGTGAGGTGAGGTAGGAGTTTGAAATATTTTTGTCAGGAAAGTATGGGAAACAAACCACTCCAAGAGAACAGGTGCCTTACATGATATATGTCATTAATGCACTTTCATAATTTCAAGTAGAAACATTCAAAGTTTGTGCAAGTATTCTCTATCACCTTCAAGACCTGTTAAAACTGGAAATTCAAATTATTTTAATAGCATTGGTTTGTCCATTGTTGATTCATTAGCAGTGGGTCAGGGACCCAAAGATGGGATTTACCTCATCTTTCTCTCTGAGTAACTGTCATCTACATTCAGTGTAAAATAATTAGGGGAACAAAATGCCCTTCAGGGAAGTCTGGCTTAGGAGAAGAAGTACCTTTAAATATCAAAAGAGGTCCCAAACCACATTGACAGATGAGCTAAATGGGAGGCACTAATGTCAGAAAGGATGAATTCAGGACAAAGACTCCTTTTTTTTTTTTAACCCATCCATTAATAGGCTTTACTTGATTAACAGAAAAATGTAAAATTTGGATAAAATAATGTTATTTATTGTAGTTGGTGTTTTTTTGGTGGTTTCATTTTGCTCTGGTTTTTAGGCTGTACTTCCTAGTTTCTCTTTTTCCTTTTCACTGTAACAAATGGGGACTTTGACGCTCCCTGTCATCGTCCTCTTGGCTGAGAACAGAGCAGAGTAAATAGAGGAGTGTGGGTTATGGTTTAGCATGTCCCTTTAGGCATCTCTCTGACAGGATAATGTGTGGTCAGTGTGGGTGGCTCTCCTGTGTGGTGCTAAGGAAAGAAAAGTGCTGTGTCCTCCTTCACAGGCTGGTTTTGTGCCTCATCTCTGGGACATCTGCAACAAACTTAGTAGAGCCTAAACTGGAGATTTCCCAGTCAAGACCCAAACAATGCACAAGGTAATGAAGTCTGGCTTCTGGTGACTCACCCCTCCTGGGGAGTGGCCCCCTGGATAGAGCAGTCCAGGCCCCCCTGCAGAGGGAGCATTGTGGCATATTTTGCTGTAGACTTTAAACATTACACCTGCAATTTCAGAGTTTCATGGTCAAATTCCAAGCCAGAAATAAGCCCCCAGTGTCTGCTCCTTTATCAACCACACTGCAATGAAGATGACAGATAGTGTAAGGTTATTACTTATAAATGGCCATGGAGGGAGGTAGGAGTCCCTTGCTTTGGTGTTAGCAGGAGCTGTGTTCTAAACATAAGTGAGTGAAGCAGTTGCTGAGAAAAGTAAGACATTATTCCATACATCATCCATTGCAGACATACATATTATCTATGATATATGAAAAACTAGGAGGGATTTACATTTTTAAAAAATGCCTATTTTTCTGTAGCGGTGTGGGGGGCTGTTGTTATGAGCGGACATACATGTGATTCCAGTGTGTGCACTTTTATTGTACTCATAACTGCTGAAAATAATTACCCACAATATCAATTTCCCTTCTGGAGCTTAAGGAGCAGGTTGAGAGCAATGGTGTTATTAAGAATAATTTCAGAGCAGTAAATATAGCTATCTAATAATCTCTAATGGCAGGCTAGACATCTAAATTTGACTGAAATGAAGAAATATATCACTGCACATTCTACCTCAGTGAAAATATGCATATATCTATCCTGCCTGCAGCTAATGTGATGTATAGAAAACATTATTCAAAACACATAGTTCCTTTAGTGATCAGTTCCTAACCCTTACTCTATAGTCCAAAGTGTTAAAACCAAAACACTACATAAAATTTTTCATCTATTCTGTTACGTATTGTGATCTACTAAAGAGTTGGAATACTTTAAATACATTTTATATAAATATAAAAGCTATCCTGAATCAAAGCCTATGATCTGGAATACAATGAGACTCTCACTGATAGCTCAGTTGTTAAATGGATAAGGTCCTAGAGATTTTGTTGTCATTCAGTAGCAAGTCCATATCAAACATAGACAATATTTGTCTGTCCATACAACAGTAGTTGTGGAGCTACATTAACAGATGGGACTGCTGCTCTCAGCTCTCGAGCATGAAAAGTTCATACCCCCTAGCAGCAAAGCATATGATCTAATAAATATGAACAGGGTCAACACTTAACTCTGTGCTCCAGATATTTCATATTCACCTAATGCCCTTCTGGGAGAAAACCGTAAGGGATGTGGCCAACATATAAATATAAATATATATAAACATATAAACCCATATATATTTATATATATATATAACCATTCATATTCTACTTGGCATATACTGTTATGCTTCATATTTTTAGTATGTGAAGTCTGCAGATTTTAAGGGCTTTATGATGATACGTTTAGAGATGAGACCAGTAATAGTAGATGAGAGACTGAACATGACCCAGCAATGTGCACTTGCAGCCCAAGAAGCCAAAGGTGTCCTGGGCTGCATGAAAAACCTTGTGGGCAGCAGATGAAGGAGGGGATTCTGCCCCTCTGCTCTGCTTTGGTGACATCCCACATGCAGTGCTGCATTCAGCTCTGGGATCCCAGCACAGGAAGGACCTCAACCTGTTAGAGCAAGTCAAGAGGAGGTCACAAAGATGATTATAAAATTGGAGCACGTCTCCTATGAGAAAAGGCTGAGAGAATTGGGGTTGTTCAGCCTGAAGAAACATCCCTGGGGTCACATAATTGCAGCTTTCCAGCACCTGAAGGAGCCTATGGGAAAGATGGAGAGGGACTTTTTGCAAGTGCCTAGAGCAACAGGACAAGGGGGGAAGCTTCAGACTAGAAGAGGATAAGTTTAGATCAAATATTAGGAGGAAATTATTGTGAGAGGTGGTGAGGCACTGGAATAGGTTGCCCAGAGAATTTGTGACCCCACACCTGAAAGTGTTCAAGGCCAGGTTGGATGGGGCTTTGAACACCCTGGGCTAGTGGAAGGTGTCCCTGACCATGGCAAGGAGTTAGAGCATGATGATCTTTAATGTCCCTTTCGACCAGAGCCATTCTGTGATTCCATGATTCCATGATTCCGTGATTCTGTGGATAAAGTGGTGTCTGAGGCTGAGCTTGTCATAGGTTTTGCAAATTTTGGTTTTTTGGGAGAATCTCAGCTATCACTGTGTGTATCAAGACTGAGTGATCACATCCAGGGCTCTGTGAGTTCAGTGTCATGCCATGACCCACACCTCTTGGGGCAGGAACTGCAAGACAGAGTTCACCTTCACAGGAGAACTGACTGCAAACCAGAGCAGGTTTTGCTGAAATAGTTTAGATGACTATTTTTATGAATATATCTTAATGGATTCATAATTTTTAAAGGAAAACTAAAGTATCAACTAGGTTAAATAGCTTAACTTCTGCAGTGAACACCACTGTCAGATGAAACCCTTAAGTGCTGGTTACCCGTTTCCAGGTGATGTCACCTCTCTGCTCACATTCACAACTCATCTTCAAATGGCTCACTGGATGATTTTGATTCAGAAGGGTTCATGGTGAGTTATCTTTTCCCAGTCCACTCCCAAATTATGGCTTATCCTAGGTGCTTATGTGTACTTTCTCACCTGGGCTTGATTTATTAAGTGTAGTATGTGACTCTCTATGACTGATCCAGTTTATCGATATCTGATACTCCACAGGCCTGTGTTTGCTTTACAACCTTTATCAGGGTCTAGTAAAAATGCACTTACTGATGAACCTCTTCAGAGAGATACCAGGTGGCTGGCAAAGGTGTCTTCTAGTCATCAGGTAGCCCATTATTAAAGCTGTTAGATATGGTCATAATTTCTACTAATTTATTATTCTAGTAGTCATATGACAGTAAGTTACAACTCAAAGGACCTTTACCACACAGGATATGCAGTAAAAAAGTGAAGAGTGAAGAGCTTAGGCTCACCGCTGTAAATACACTTGACCCTCCCAGATGACATTTGACACCCTCAATTTAAAAATAGATCAGGGTGTTAATTCATATCTCTATGGCTTTTCTTGCTTTCCTGAGCTTGGAAAGTCTTTGCATATTACTTTCCATCTGACAAGAAAGAGAGGAGAGAAAACATGTGTCAGAAAATCAGCATCAGTCACAGTTTTCAGTGTGGTTTTAGCTTTTTTCTCCTTAACACTTTCAAGGTCGCATCACCAGACATGCTAACTGGTAAATATACTAACTATAAGAAATTTAGCACATAGAATATTAGCATCATCACTGATAGTAATTAAAAAACAATAAAAAACCCCAAACCTCCAAAACAACACAAAACCCTACCCTTCAATGATTGGCCCTGTTTTTCTTATGTAATTAAACCAACCAGCTCATTAGCATTAACCACACCATACATTCTAATGACTCAATTTACTTTAAACTACAGTTTCAACAGATCTGATAAGGCTGAAGTTTTCTAATTCTAAAATAATCCCTAATTTAAAACAGCCTTTTAGGCTTTGGCTGCCACATTGAACCATGTCCCATTTTAATTAGACTTACTCAGCAGACCAGTCCAGTTCATCATGAAGAAATTCAGGAAGACAATTTGCAAGCTTTTGAATCCATATGTTCTTTATGGGAATTTGATGGATTTATTTTAATTTAAATCTATCTAAGGGCTGAAATTCAAAGCTGTTATGGAAAATTAACTCTTTCCCTTATTGTTCTAGAGATTGTTCTGTCTCCCAAGGGCAGCATCTGGCAGATAATACAGTATGTTGTGCTGGAAAGCAGCTCAGATGTATTTAAGCAGCAAACTGTGGTTACAAAGGCAAAGCTTAGAGGATGATGACTTTTGACACAGAATTTAACTTCTAGCCTTTAACATCAGTCAGGATTCCTGGCCCTCCTTGGCTTTAGAACTTTAGCGAAAGAATCACAGATGCCCTCCCAGAAGTTTTACAATGTCCCCAGAAAGTGACCATGCTTACATGATGGTGACTAACCCATGAGCAATGAACTCATGCTCTGAGCCCCCAGTCCAGCCCAGGTGGCAGCAAAAGCTGGTCATGGGGTTCTGGCCAGCTCAAAGCAGAGCATGTTCACATCCTGACACTGCACCCAGTGCAGCCATACATTGAATGGAGTCACTGGCTGCCACGCTGGCATCTCCCTTTCCAGAGAATTTCAGTGCTTATCAGTGGTCCTTGCTAGGAGACAGTTTTGAATTTAAATCAAATAAACTCAGGTTATCATCAAAGTAGAAGGTCATTTGCTGTGATCAGATGAGATGGCAGACACTTGCCTTCCAGAAGAACTCCATTAAGTGAAAAATGACCACTCTTTAGTGAGGAATTAAGCTCAAAACACTACAAGTCTACACTCTGGGATTGAATCTGGATGCATTTAATAGACAGATTAATTTAAATGTTTGCTGCATCTAATCTTTCCTTATGTGCATCTGGATGTTCCATAAACCAATTTACCTCAGCTATGGAATGATCAAGCATTAGAGAATCAAACTATATATAACTTCTAAGCAAGAGCATCAGAACATGACATTAATCTCCCTTCTAATTTTCTAAGCTCCCATTTTGTCATACAAGGTGACATCCCTCACAGCAACTGGGTGATTTATATTGTGGAGGGTATTCTTAACTATCTTTAATATTGGTGCAACAGCTCATCCATCTTGATACAAATTATATATGCAAGATTATTTATTCAGGACAGGCAATGTATCATTAAAAAAAGGTCTTATTTCTGAATAAACACTGCATATCTGTCTCTGTCTCTCTGGTTTCAAGTAAATTACATGTGTCCATTATGAATATGTGCAAGTCTCCCAAAATAGACTGACTTTAAAGTCTTATGGTGAAATACCTCTCTGAAATGGACTTGAAAAATGAAACTAAAGGGAACTTATTGTCTTATTTCCACAATATAAAAATTGATAAAAGTACCATGACACAAGGTCAGAATTAGCAAAATAATCTTATATAGCCTATTCTAGTCTTACAGTGTCAAGGATTTTTATGCTGGTTGCGTGAAAGGCACAATTATGGTTTATCCTTATCCATCTATTAACATCTTTATGTGTAATAATTAACTTCCTCATAACACTATGTTTCTGATAGATTTGAAACTTTATTTGTTATTTCTCCCAAAATTGATAAACAAGTTTACAACGGCAATTGCCTTGTTTCTTCTTGCTTCTGTGTAGGAATGAATGAGGTTGTCTCTATAGTCCAGTGACCAGGAGTTTTATAGGATCTGACTGGGTTGTCTGTTTTCTCTGAGAAAGCGTGTCACATCCTAGGGCTGCACATTGTGTGGGTGGAGAGGGGAAGGATGACAGAAGTCTGACATTTCTTGGCTTTAAATTGGCGAGGGGAAGGTAGAACTAGATGATTTTTAAGTTTCCTTCCAGCCTGAACCATCCTATGATTCTATGAAATACTCTCTTCCGCTGAGCAGTAACAACACCCTGTGACACAGGAATGTGAGAGGGAAATGAGTCAAAGGGATGGGGTGGTGGGAGCAAGATGTTTTCTCCCAGTTGAACACTGAGCTGCTGTTTAATGCTGGCTGGGTGCCTCTTCCGAGGCTCACACTAGAAGGGCTCATTCAATAACTCTCTTCTACTTTTGAGGATGTTGTGCAAGGTGTATCCAAAACAAAATCCCTTGTAAAGGCTGGATAAGTGGTACCTGCTGCTTCTTTACCCACCCAGGCAACTTGGCCAGTGACAAACAGCAACAGGTTGCTCTGACATGACATTGCAAATACAAGTCTATACCTCCTGCTTTGCTCCCTTCTACATGTTCACAGATAGTTTGGTTACCTTTTATGCTGTTTTATTCCTACTACCATGTGCTTGCAACAAGGTCCCCCACAGCCAACAGCCTCTGTAGTCTGAATTCCTCCGTAGTGATAGCAATAGAGAGAGCAGCTGTCATCAGGGCCAAGTTCAGGGCAGCCATGAACATCTTATTTTCTCTTTTGATTCATTTATTCTCATGACAATATTCCCTCCATCTCCATTCCCTCCATAGTAATTGACTTCTCGTGGGTGAGCTGCCTTGTATCTTCTGAGCTTTCATTTTGTTAAGCTATTAAACCAATTTTCCATACAAGTGGTAGGGTAAAATATTGCCCACATCTAGTAAAATCAGAGATAAGACAGAGGTAGAGAGAAAGTTCTGAACAACGTCAGGAATTCTGGGACAGCATTGGGGGACTATCAAACACTAACTAAAACATGCGGTTTTAAAAGGTTTTGGTGTTGGTTGTCAGTTAGAATGCCCATATTCCATTGCCTGCCTCAAATTAAACATACATCCAAGAGAGGCAGGTTTAAGCACATTTGTCTTCCTCATGCTGAAATCTAGGAAAAACAGGGACCAACAGTCTTAAAATCCAAGCAAACTTCAGCTTGGTCTAATCCAAAACTTGTGGAGGTCAGTGTCACAATCTTCAGAGTGTTTTGAGTTAGTTCTCCTGAGAACAGCCATAATCCATCCCAGCTGTGAGGAAGGCAGAGAAAAATCAAAGCAATTGGAACAAAAATCCACCCCTCCAGGAGAAAAATCCCCATGTCTTTATTAGGTGTCAAGTATAGAATACCTTACTACCAACTTATCTTCCATGGGAATTATCCAAAATCTTTTTGTGTTGAAAAGTTGGGATTCCTGTATTGTGGCATCAGTTTTCTTTCTTTCACAGAAATTGCCTTAAATGTAAAATTCATGCCTGAAGAATGAAAAATCAATCAAAGCATAATAACTTATTCAATAGTATAGACTAGTGCTGCCACTGAAAATTGATACAGGGATAATCACAGTGTGTGAGACCCATCCTTTCCTGAATTACATGAATGCAGCTCCTGATATAGCAGAGACAGTTTTGATACTTCAGAATCCATACAAAAAAAGCATGGGACCAAATCTACTCCTATATTAATTTTATGCCAGGGTAATTTCATACATTTTAATGAGATGACTTTGTATTTACAGCTGTGAACGAGACAGAAAAAGAAACTTAAAAGCTTCCACAAATACCATTTCTTCTTTTTCTTTTTTTCAAGAGGAGGAAAAGCTATATTGTGGACATTGTAATTTTCAGAAACATGATTCTTTTGTTCTTTTCCTTTGTGGAAGTATGATCTACAATACTGTAAATACAAATAATGGCCATTGAGCAAGGTTCACATATCATGCTGAGAACAAAGTACTAACTTGAGACTGAAAACAGAAAAAAAAATTGATTATAGCATGGGATCAAGTAAATTAACCTTTTGTTATGAGAGAAGCCATATAAAAGGGAAAGCTTCAGCCTTTTGGTTTTTCTTTTGGTTTTGCTGTAATCTTTTTCCTTTAACCTTCATCCAGCCTGCACCCTGGAGAAGGTCTCTCTGCTAATAAGGTTACTCATCCAGCCCTTCTCACCTCCTGTAATTTGCCTAAATTATGGAAGGCAAATTAAGCCAGCTCCAAACAATATTAACAGGCTGGTGCTGCCATCATAATTAAGTCACAGCAGATGCAAAGGGACGATGGAGACTTAGTTGTAAATATATCAAGTGGTTCTGATGACAGTAAAGCATTTTATTAGGAAAAACTATCATCTTTGTTATGATCTAATGCACATTTATCCTTTTCTTGTCCTTCAGTCACCAGGTAGGACATAAGCTAAATTGAATTCCTGTATGTTAAAGTTTTTTCCTAGTTAATTGATATTAATATTACATTCTATATTATTTGGTGGTTACTCTTGCAGCTACACTTGGTGCTGTCAATAAGGCAGAATTACTTTTCTTCAGAGGCAGTGGTGTCCTGCACTGTTGTCTCAACAGGAGACTTGACCAACAGGTCCACGAGAGACACAGATTCAGCTGTGCCTGTTTTTCCTCTGAGCCATTCCTGAGCTGGACCCAAGCAGGATTGGCAAGGGGGCTGTGTGGAATAAAGATAGGGCTGTGAGGAGCACAGGGCAGAATCATCTCAGCCGGAGGGAACTGCAAACCTGAATTTGCAGTCCCTGGAGGTGTGCACTGATCACTGGGCTGGCAGCAGGGCCACTGCTTCCTCCAGCCACAATTTGTGAGCACAGAATAGACCATTTGACAAAAATAGCATTGTGGTTTAACCTCAGCTGGCAACCAAGCCCTACACAGCCACTCATTCTCTCTCCCATGGTGAGATGGGAGAGAATCAGAAGGTTAAAAGTAAAAAATCTCGAGGTTTGAGATAAAGACAGTTTAATAGGTAGATTAAAAGCTGTGCATGCAAGCAAAGCCAAACAAGGAATTTATTCACTCCTTCCCATGGGCAGGCAGGTGCTCAGCCATCTCCAGAAAATCCAGGCTCCATCACACATAATGGTGAACTGGGAAGACAAACACCATAACTCTGAATGTTCCCCCTTCTTTCCTCTTCCCTCAGCTCTGTATGCTGCTGTTGATGCCAAATTGTATGGAACATCCCTTTGGCCACCTGGGGACAGCTGTCCTGGCTGTGTGTCCTCCCAGCTCTTGTGCACCCCCAGCTTCCCTGTTGCTGGAATGAGCAACAGAAAAGACCTTGACAAGCTGCAAAACCAAAAGCAGCCACAAGACTTTAATCACAAGATTTTAGTCACAAGGATCACAAGACTTTAAATTTGATCAAGCACATTCCAACCAAATCTGTTGTTACTTTGAAGCCTTTGAGTACCAGAAGGATTATTGTGGCTTAACCTCAGACAACAATTAAGCATGCAACAGACACTTACTTCTTCCAAGGGGGATGGGGAGAGAATTTCAAGGGTGAAAGGGATTTGTAGCTGAGCATCAACGAGGAAGGGATGTGTCTCCTCAAAATCCCAAATGTCTATATTTTACACTATGTCCTGTGCAAATGTATGGCTTACATGGGCTTGGACACCTGAAATTCCCAAGCCAAAGAAAAATGTCAGAACCTGGTGACTGCATAGTTCTCTCCTTTTTTGTGCTCTGCTCAAAGGCACTCCTTTCTCATCCTGCTTGGAGCACAGGATTAGGACTGCATTTGAGCACTGCTGTGCTCCAAATCCTGACCAGGAGAGAGCACACAATATGCTGTTCATACTTGCAACATGCTATTTACAGCATTGCCACACATAGCCCATCTCTTTGGACTTTAATCACCACCAGTGTGGGTGGGCAGCCTCAGAGGTGTTGATGCTTTTCTCACTCCCACAGGTCTCTGTGGTGTACTCAGTTCTGATATTCTTAATTTGAATTTAGCTTGTTGTCTTCCTGTGCTACCCAGCCTACACATCTCTGCTTGTTTACACTTGAGAAAGAAAATCTACTCAGAAAATAAATAAGACTCTTTTCCTTAGCTTGGAGCATCAATCAAACCAAGCAAGGGGAAATGAAGTGGAAATGGAGTGTGACATCTGGGGAAAAGCCTTCCTTTGATCTTTCTTGATATTGTTGGTTACAGCTAAGGGGGAAACACTTCACAATTCCTTCATTACTCTTGGTGTGTGAAGTAATTGTTTTGGATAAGGGTAGTGGTTGAATGTCTGCATCCTAGAGCCTATGCTGGAAACAGCATTGTGGTGTTGACATAGCACAAACCACTGAAGACAACTTATCTGTTGGGAAAACCTAATTAAAAGACGTGTTCATCTGGACTAAATATCACCTATAAATAGTCTAACAAATTTTAATTATGTCAGAGAGGCTGTAAGATAAATACATGAATGGAATAGTGCAGACACCTTCCATTTCACTCTTTCTCCTATTCGAATGCCATGTTAATTTGCATGTATACCATAATCTGTTTATGGATTCAATATGGAATTATTCAATACATAAATTTCAGCCCACTAATTAGCCGTTTAGTGTTATCTGGAGAGAAGAATACCCCCCTGCCTTCTATGGCTTGATCTGTTGAAATGCAAGTCTGGATTGCTTGTGGTTGTAGAAGAGGTGCATGCAGACATCCTAAATAGTAATATACATCTTATCATAATAACTTCCTGACACCAGCCAATGGAGAGAAGGTGTTTCAATCATAGATGCCATCTGAACTCTCAGCTCAGAAATTCTGAACTTCAGTGACCTATGAGACGCTTTTATTTTAATTTTTTTCCTTTCAATGCCAAACAAAGCAATTTTCCCCTGGAAGAGATGATGGCTTTTCCAGTCTAAACTAGGGGCTTTCACAGATTAAGTAAATATTTGGCAGATTGTCCTTTATAAAACATTAGCAGTCAAATCCTTTCTCTCCATTTGGTCAGAAAATGCCATAGATGCTCTTTATATATATATATATACATACACATACACATACACATACACATACACATATATTCAGCCTTCCAGAGCATGACAATCTGCACTTTAGCTGAGTACTTCATGTGAATATAGAAAACAACAGCAGAAGGCAAGTACCCTGTCTGGAGGAGACAGACACCTTGCAGAGGTGGAACCCCCAGGTGGGCACTCAGGACCATCACTGATTTTGGTCTCCATTGTACCTTGTCTTGCTAGAAGACCACATACCTTGTCACAGATGATGATCTGAAACAGCTTTATCACACTTAAATCACTTTCCACTTAGATGACCTCTGTCTGCCTGCCAGGAAATTTCTGATGGTGCAGGACACCAGAGTGGCCCATGCACACCTGGGCATCCTCAGACCTGTTCTAGCCTCTCTGACTCCTATATCTGGACCTCATCATCAAGCAACACAGCACCCTGGTACCAGCACCTCTGACTGGTGTTCTTACAGTTTTAAATCCTTCCCATTCCAGAAATGTGATCAATAATTCTGCCTCTCAGACTTAACACCCCGAGGTCTCCCTAGCTGGATGCAGTACTCCAGGTGGTACAGTATAAATTCACAGAAAAGATACATTTTTTCATTATATGTGCAGCAATATTTCCAAGGAGTTTATTTTTCTGTGGCCTGACTACAAGTGAAAAAAACCTAAATCACAGCAGAATACTGTGAGGTCATTGCAAATGTCTCCCTCCAATCTTGTCAGACTGACAGGCATCCAAAAATTGGAAATTGCTTAACTAACATTGCTTAACTAACATTGCTTAATGTTTTGAACAGTTTAGAATTTGAGAAGTATTGCACCTATAATCAGAGATTTTCATCTAAGAAAATGAGTAGTTGAGAATGGGCATCTAATTTTAAACTCTGTGTTTGGACAAACTATGTCCATGTCAAGCCCACACAGTAGAAGACCTTTCATCTCTGGTCTTTTCTCCTCTCACATGAGGGATTTTTTGTTACTGATTAAAAGCAAAATTCACTGGTCACAAGAGTCTCCTAAGAACCTTAGAAACAAAGTGATTATTACTAGTTTCTCTGCAAGAAAAAAATTGCCTCTGTTTTTAGTATTTTTGAGAAAAGACACATTTTTCCCCAGGTCCCTGAAATAAACAGTTCCAGAGAGGATAGCAGTGCGTATATTTATTATCTGAAAAACCTTATGTAGCAAAATATTACATCTTTCTATATATTTTAGCTGTGTGGGAGCTGATGCCATCAGAAATGAAACACCCAACTTCTGAGAACTTTTTTGTTGTTGTTGCTTATTGCCTCCTTTTGTTTTATGAATGCAGTCTCTAGAGCCTGTTTGTTTTCTGGCTTTCCATGTTGCTGTGACTGCTACTTTGGCTAGTTGTGCCATCACTTACACTGTAAAACCCAGGGGATCTATCCTCATATGAAATGTGTGAACCTCCACAAAATGGATTTGAAATATGAACAATAATAAAAAGCTTCATGCATTGGGAAACAAATCAGTTTGTCCTTTTTGTAATGTAAAAAAAAAGAAATCGTAAAAATGAGAGGATAAAATCCCAGCTTTGTCTCAGTTGCAAGCTCTCTCTGTAATCAGCCAAAGGAGAAAATTTCTCCAGCAGATAAAGCCCATACAGAGACCAAGTGTACAAACTGCTCCAACCAAGACCAGCCCTTCAATGTGGGGCAGACACTACAAGAGAAAAGAGCTGGGGAACTGACCCCTTGTGCCAATTCCTCTTCAACACATAATCTCACAGAGCAGGGGGAATGAATTCCCATGGCATTGGGAAAAAAAGAAGGGAGATGAAGGGGAAAAATATAATTTTCTCATCATAAAAAGCAAGTTTCCTCAATATATGTGTCCCTTCCCTTCTCCCAAGAGCACAAATTTCTATCAGATCTTTCCTGAAGCTGATTCCCAGCAGGCCTCAGTGCCCATTCCTCTGGAGGCCTTGAATGTATGCACATATTCCAATTTTCATTTGCTGCGTCTGTGCCTTCTATTTTTCAAAGCTAATAGATCAGTGTGATGTTTTATGCTGTGTTATATTCTGGAGAAGTTTTCCAGCAAAAACCTTGTGAAAAATTGCAGTGTGCAGCTGTAGCTCACCTCACTGCAAGCTGTCCCATGGAAGTGGAGCCCTGTGATTTTCTTCAAACGCTCCATGTACAGCAGAGATGTCAAAAGTGCTCAGAGATAAAAGGCAATTACAACTTCTAGCCATGGTCTGTAGCCTTCATCTGTAAAGTTTGAGCCTCATATTGCATTCAATAAACAGCCTCTTTTTAAACTAAATATAGACCACTTGCTCATGCAAATATGCCAAGTGGAGCATAGCGTTACAGTAATTGCATTTACAAATGATGGGAGCATGCCAAAGCCTTTTGGGAAAAGGTTTCTTTCTCTACCTGTATTAATCTTAAGATTCAAGGCTCCATTGAGGTGAAGGGGCTGTTCACACCTCGGGCTCCTTTTGACAGCCTTCCATCATTTCAGGTTGGAGAGCTGCCCAGGGAAGCAGGAGGAGTGGAGGTTTGCCCGCGATTTTCCAGATGGTGCTCCTGGTATGGCCATTCACATCTGAGTGGTAAGGGGATATAAAAGGCCCTCAACTGAAATGGAAACACTTTACACCTTTTGTTCTAGTAGTATTTGCACAAGAAGAATGACAGCATCAATATGAAATTATAATTTAGAAAAGATGAATAAATAAATATTCTTAATAAGAGCTGTGCCTAAGAAGTTGATTAAAGCTACAAAGCAAGAGATTATGGCTCTTCCTTCCACCTTTCTGCTAATATTTATATTTGAGAACTAAAAATCTCATTGCAAATACAGGTAGTTATTTAGAAAAAAATCACCTCATAAAGCACTTTACTGCCTCCAGATCTTTCCAGTGTGAAAACCAGCAAACTAAAAAACCTTAAAAACTGGAAAAGCTAATAAAGGGGAAGATGAGAATTCAGCTTCAGAGGAGGCAAATACAAAATCAGCAAAAATGTGTCCTTGGTGACTAAGATATAATGTGGCATAAGGAATTTAGACACGGTTTCAGCACAGAGACTTCTCCAGTGATGAAGAAGAAGTGACCCAAAACAGGCAGATCTCAGATCTGTCTCATCTTAAAGATAACATTGTAATGGAAGTGACAACAGAGAAACTTGGGAAAAAAGATAGGGGCGTCTGAACAACCTACACCAGATTTGTAAAACTGAACCTGTGTCAGACAGGTTTAAACAGAAAAATTTTAAACAGAAAAATGAGCAGCTGGATCTGATAGGAATTTCCTTGCGCTCATGTGGGGAGCAAAACTTCTGATCAAGGGGACATGAGCACATCCAAGCAGGTCCTCAGCCCCTCTGCTCCTGCTGCTGAGTCCAAGGGCACCTCCTTGGTAGCAGAAACCTTTAGGGACCATTAAGGCTAAGAGCAAACTTGAAGACAAGCGTGAAGATGGTTGCAAGGAAAGGCAAATGAGATTTTAAGCAGTCTGCAGTTTGATTGCACATACCCTGAGTGACAAGAGACAATAAGGGGTCTTGGAGAAGCTAAAGACAGAGAGAAGAGGTGTCTGCAGGGAGTAAATCTGTTCTGGGGTGCAGATGAATAATCAGACCCACTGTGAGGCTCTGTGGCAGCAAGTACTCATGGATGGTGGATGGAATAATGAGCAGGAGGAAAACCATCTCCCAGGTGGTTGCAATGAGCCATGAGCTGGGCTGTTAGGGCAGGGTCAGCCTGGCTGTGACATTATTACAACTGCAAAGGGTGAGGGAAGAGATTTGTCTTCTACTGGGCTGGTGGGACCAGCCAAGGCACTGGGGGGGGATGTTTCTCAACTGGATGTGCTGCTGGGGCTGCAGCTGAGGCAGCATAACAAATCAGCACCAAGAGCTGTCAGGAGGACACTGTTATTAATGTAAAGCTGGTTAATCAATTCAAGGAAGCTGCAAAATTATCCTCTCTTAGGAGACTGACTGAATAAACGTGACACAGAGAACATAAATGGGATTGTTTGGCTGAGCCAGTATGGGAAACTTGGGCAAGAAACCCTGTGATTTTAGTCCCAAGAAGCGAAAGCCATTAATGTAAATACATTTGTATCTGCCTTCCCCTCTTAGTTCCCATGCTTTCTTTTCCTTCCAGCTTCTCACTGGCCTCACTGGCCAGAAAATGCAGGTACAACCTTGTTGTGTCTGTATCAGAGACCTTTTCCATGGGGTTCTAGGGTAGAAGGATCAAATGAAACTTCCTTGTGTTCTCCTCACATGGCCAGACCTGAGTCAGGGTCCTTCTGCTTCCCTGGGTGCATGATCACTGAGAAAACACACAAAGTGAAATGCCAAAGACAGTGAGGGGAAAAGAACAGCAGAGAAAGCCCCCCTTTCCTTTTCTTTTTGGGTTCCTCCACACAGATGATCTTGGGAAGTGTGTGTATATAAACATCAGGCACAGAGGAGGAGGAAGAATGAGTAGAGGACCAGAGCAGACAGGAAGGGAAGGATTTGCAGGTATTGTAAAGTAACATGACAAGGAATTTCAGCTGGCCTGAGCCTTGGGGAAAGAGTCAGCATAGTGAAAACCATCCTGCTGGTCTCATCAGATCAGAAAGCTCCAAGCTGTGTGGCGTAGGTGTGCTGAGGTATTGCTGTAGCTCTGGGATGGCTGTTTGCTGGAGTTATGTGGAAATACTCAGAGAACAGAACATGATCAACTTTCAGCTCATCCCAGGCCAGCTCAGAGTAGCTGCCCAAGATGCAGGACACGTGTGGCCCCACAGGACATGAGGACTCAGAGCACCTCACCAGGTGCCCACAGCAGACACTTGCAGGCAGCATCCTGGGCCTGAGAGGATGCAGTGTGCTTGGGAAGTGGCACTCATGTACAAAGAAACATGTAACTGTCCTCTCAGATGTGCTCTGAGCCCTCTGGACATTATTTTCTCTGTAAAGACCCATGTGTCTCTACCTCAGAGTCCTTTTGTGCAACCAGACCAACAAAAGGAGTTTACAAATGCACCAGTTATAAACTCAGGTCAGACTGTGCCAGTGCCCAGGCAATTCAAAATTAGTTGTACATGTGCAATATATAGATTCAAATACACCATCTACTTAATTTCAAGGAAATCTTTCTCTCCAGGACAAAAACACTAAATAAAAGCTGCTGTAGTGCCTGAGGCATTCAGTTTCTCTAATGGTAGAAAACAGACCAGCCTCTTAGGGATTTTTCTAATTGGCAGAATGTGATTAAATAGAGAGCAGTGAGACAGGAAGTGCCCCAGGTGTTAAATACTTAAAGCTGTTTTGTGCCATTGTGAGTAAATGGAATCGATGCTCTGTATCATTATTTAAACACTGTAATTAAATTTGGAAATTCAGGTGTTTAATGTTCCCTCTGGTCCACAGCCAGAAAAAATTATGGTCAAAGGAGAAGGGGCCAATAAACCAGGAAGGCAGCTTGAGGTATGCTGGAGATCAGAGGAGAAATTAGTTCCAGGGTTCTAATTGAAATCAGTGGACTTAAAGTGAAGCCCAATAAATCTCAGGGAGCTGAGAGAGGTTTGCTTTCATTTAGTGTTGGCTGGGAGAGATGATGTCTGGGACTCTCTTCTTCTACCCTGGGTTGCCTCTCCATCGTCTCTGTTGAAGTGACCATGGTGCTACCTTGGGGAGGATTTTCCAGTGATATTTACCATGAAAGGCTGTTCACCATAGCATCAGCCAAAGCACAGCTACTTGAAGAGCATTTTCAAACGTTCACAAGCAGAAGAGAGTGACACCACTGTTTCTAGTGATGAAGTCCTGCTCACAGAAGGACCTGCTCCTGTCTTTGAGCAGATGGTCAGAGCTCCCAGGTGGCCCTTGAGAACTTTGCTGATTGCTCCCCAGCAAGGGACAACAATGACACTCTGGCACCTCTGCACCTCAGTCCTCAGTGGCTCTGAGCTTATTATGTAGATAAGGGACAATGTCTGACATGGCCTCAGCCCACTACTTACTGCATTAGAAAATAGCAGGCTTGGTCTAAATTATGCTATTGAAGCAATTTTTGTGCCTTCTTTAGAGGGATGCACCTGTAACAACAGACTGAATAGGGACCGTTACGTCACCTTCCCTGGATATTGCCTCCTGGGTAATCCGTTTTTCTACACAGTAGGAATATTGGTTTCATGGCCCCATTTTTAATGACAGAGTAGGGGCATGATGGAATATTTCTGCTTCCATCATCTGCACAGGATGATTATGTTGGTTCCCCACAGGTAGCCTAATAGCTGGGTGCCAATGCCAAGGAAATCCATAGTGCAAACAAACTTTGATAATCAAGGCCAGCTGAATGTTCCATCTTTGAAGTCTTCAAACCAAGAATGTGAAATTCCCTGGAAGTTGCTACTTAGGTAACTTACTGAGCTCAGCATACAAGTGGAAGAGTGAAATGTGCCTGATAGTAGGATAAGGTCAAACTAACTGATCAAGTAGTCCTCATCTGTGAGAACCTGAGTCATTGGTGCAAAAAGTTTTGCAACCTCTGAATTTGTGATGCAATGCTGGGTTTACTTTTTTTTAAATTATTTTTTAATTATTATTTCAAGGTTAATAGCTAAAGATAATTGGTGCCAACCTTTTAAAACCAAACTTCTGTTATATATAAGCCCAGGACATCAAATTGCCCGGTCATATTTATGCTTCTTGTGGCAAAACTGCCTCCCATTGTTTGAAAATTGTTAAAAAAAGTTCGTAACAGGTTTTCTTATTTTCATCCAATCAGGTTAAGATCAAGATCTCTAACTTGTCATTGACAATATTTTTAGCCATTTTGAAGAGCTGGGAAAATAGGGAAGTTTGTGGTTTTCAGTGTGTTGTCCTACCAGCACTTCATTCAGAGATGTAAGCGTCCTCATTCAATTTGCATTTTTCTTAGTATATTATTTTAACAGGTGTAGCTGTCTTTAGCAATTCACTCTTGGGGAAAAAAATATACATCAAAGAAAATTACAATGTGAATTGCAGAAAGATACCTTCAAGCAGTTTCTGTAAAGATGAGATTGCCTATTAGAGATGATCTTTAGAACAGTTTCCCTGGAAAGTGCAAACAACCTTAATGTAAAATTATGCCCAAGTCTCTTTCAGATGTTCCTTTATCTAAAACAAGCAGCATAAATAGCTCATTCACACCACTGCCTCACTTCACAAACAGAGCCACTGAAATCAGCAACAAGGACGACAAATTTCATCCCTGATGATTTTTAAGAGGATTACAGTTCTGCAAGATATTCACCAGATCCTGAGGAACTGACATGGACTTGGGTGCAATTAAGACTTTGCAGTATCAAACTGATAATTATCAGGCTTTGATTCGTGTTATCTCCTGGGCATGAAGCTTTTATTTCAAGTTTTGATCTCATTAAGTTCTCTAACTTTTTCTCATTGCAGTTTCTTGCAATAAAGTAATCAAGTAATTTTCACATGCAGATTTATGAATACCTCACAATTTATTGGAGAAGACACTAATGAAGTTTAGAGCATATTAATTAACCCAATGATTCTTTTATGTTGTTCAGGTTTGAACTAATAAAAGAAAACAGATTTTCAGATGCATTTTCCAATTTGCTTGGCTATAAATACGTTATGTACACAAATGCAGACATAATTTTTATGCTGCTGCAGTACAGTCTAACAAAACATTACTGAGATGTTTATCTCTCACCCTGCATCAGAGGTGCCACCCTCAGGTCCCAGCTATGGCCCTTAGACAGTGAACTCCTTGGGCAAGGAAAGCCAGACTGTTGCTACGCATTAGAAAAAAACCCAACTTTACTGTTGCCCTGTCTTTTAAAAGTTTATCTTTGCCTTCTGTTGTTTATAAATGGAGTCAGATTTTCTCATGGTGCCTTTATGTAAACAACCTTGTTTTCTGTAGATATCTACACTTTGTTTTGAATTCCTCTCTAGGGGAGGAGACACTTGATTGACGTGTGTCTTGACCAATGGGATTGGAGAGGTAGTCTCTTCATCCTCCAATCCTCAGTCATTTCTTAAACAGTATATAAGTGATGTAAAATAAACTTTCAGCCTCTTTTTCTCTCTGCTGTGAGCAGCACGGGTGTAAGTGTCGTTCTTGTGTCCTATTGCGACACTTTACCATGTTTTGTGCACTTTTGTGCAAGTGTTTGTATGAAAGAGAAATAGAAGTAAGGCTTTTGTCTTTCATAGCAACACTTACAGATGTGATTGGTTGAACGGAGAGATTAAGGGTTCCAAAATCTAGGATAGGCAAGAGATAAGGTGGGGATGTCCCGTTCTCAAGGGGTGTGGTGGGTTTATGTGCCGGTGTTGTTTCTGTCCAGTCTGGACAGAAGACACTAGACACGATGGTTTTGTGTTCGGACTTGGTTGTTTATTATTTCTTATCTAAGTTACAGTCTCACGAGGTGTGAGCTCTGTCTAGCAAGGCACAAAACGAGCTACTTCTAACTCATTTCAAGGATTTTTAAACAATAAGCAAAACCAATTAAAAAGTGACACCTAAGTTACTTTTATTTATAACCCAATCAAAGATCCCTTGAAATCCGCAATGCGGGCTTTCACCAACCAGTTAGAAAAGATCACCCAAACCCGAGAACAAGAAGGATGATGAAGGTCAAGAAGAAGGACTCAGGCAATGCCCAAATCCCTCCATGATGTTCCCTACATATTATAGTATATATCTTAAAACCCCAAACTCTAAATACTTCACCCTATGACATTACACATTTATGTACAAACCACACACCCACATTCCCAGTGCTATCACTCAGTTTTGGAAGCTGTTCCCATGGCTTCAGGTCAAATGCAGTACCCTCCTGAGGGTCACTGCCTGTCAGAACAAAAAGCCTGATATTTTCAGCATCCAGGGTTCCAACAGGTTTAAAGCAGTTGCTTGTGAATGCAGAGTCCTGGAAATTGTCCATCAAGGATCAGGGCTCCCAGTGAATGGCTCCCAGCAGTGGTGCCCCTGATTAGTGGGACCTCCACAAGGTCCTCCATGAAACAATATTGACTTTACAGCACCTCCAGGTAAAGACTTGCTGATTTACACATTGATCTGACAGACATTTCGAGATTTCAGATGTTTTACTCTGAAACTTTTGGGACCACAAGCCTATGAATTAGCTCATTCATCTGGGAGGCAGGATAGATAGTTTCTTTAAAAAGAACAGTGTTTTAGAAAATAATGAGGATGGGAATTAGCAGGGTTGGGAAACAGCAGACTCTAGAATGTGACTGCCAGTTTCCTTCTACATTTCCAATTAAAGGTGGTGGTACACATGTGACACATTTGTGCTACCTCAACTTGTGGCTGCTCTTCTAAAAAATGTGTTAAGACCACACTGTAGGAGATATCTGCTAAATTGTTATTTTCTATTTTCTTTCCAAGGACCATACTTGAAGAAGGCTAAACAGTCTAGCCTGGCACAGACACACAGCATTTGCTCTGTAAATAGAGAGCTTCCATCTCCAGCCCCTGCTGTCTGACACATTTCATATTTATTAATACTACAAAAAAAACCAAAAACAACACAACATGAATGTTGTTTTTTTAAAGCAGATGTCCAATTAGTTACTGGCTGCTATTTTTCTCTTAGACATGCTTTTGGGAGATTAATGATAATGAAAGCTATTGAATCCCCTTTATCCCAAGGAACATACATTCCAGCACTTTAGATCCAATTCCATAACCCGTGACATACTGTTGGATGCTGTACTGCTTTCAAGTATTATCCCCATCTCTGTTTTGGGGAAAGGGGGGGCTTGTTTGCTTTTGTACATCCATGCCTGCTTTGATCCATATGTAATTTATGGTGTGCTTTCAACTCTTTAGTTAACTTGCCTTCTGTGCATATTCCACAAAGCAAACACAATTTGTAAGTCAGTTCTACAAACTTTGAAGAGTTCTGCTTTGAATTGTTTGATGGACTACACATATTTGTGTAAGAAGCCATGGTGAACACATTGTTACAGACTATGTTTAATGAATTGGAAGTAGGAAGCTTCCACTGTGAACACGAGCATCCACTGTGTTTGCAGGCTACCAGTCACAAAAATCAACATGAACAAAACATTTTCTGCCAAGAAGGGCAGTTTTGTGCTGGTAGGCGGGCATTGTAGTGCAGTGGGAAGAAGGGAGGCAGTGCACTGTGGCCTCACATTGCCACAGAGGCAGGGAGCTTAAGGATTGCTGCCTGTGGAAAATTCCCTCAGCTGAACCATCCTCCTGCAGAGCTCCAGTTCACCCCGCTCCAATTATTTTCATTCCACGCTCTTTCGCCTCTGCCAGAGACCCTTCTTCTCTAAAAACCCAAGGATGAAAAATCTCTCTCCATTGTAAAGGGAAAGCTAAGGGAGATGGCCCCAGGGTGGCTTCACATCTCCACTTTAGCCGCCTTTGCTTCAACCTTCACATCAGTTTTTGTCATATTTTTGTTTTAGTCATACAGCCCTGACTTTCTAGCACTCCAGAATGTGGGTAGAAGCCCTTCATATCATACTCTATAAAATTTCTCTGTAATTGAAATAGAAACTCAGATGTTAATTGCACTGAGATATACGAGTCTGGAAGAACATTCTTTTTCTTAACAAGTTCTGGGTATTTGATCTCTGCAAGATGAGTGATGAAACCCCACTATCACAGCTGTGATGGTAGATCGCTCTACCAAAGGGCATCTCTTCAGCAGAATTATTTTTATAAACACTTTCAACTGCTGTCCCATATGTTGGGCACACTTGGGAGAGGTCTGGCTGTGCAATGGGGCTTTTTATGCCAGATGAAATGGCAGATCTCTGAGGAGTGAATTATTCATACTGATACCGTGACCTTTCATTGATAAACTCAGTTTCACAAATAAACTTTAATCCTATTTAATAAGTCTCTCTTTTTCTGAACATCTTTCTCTTCTATCTTAGTAACACATAGATCCTAAAACTTCAATGTGAATTCCTGAGAAGACTATTTTTTTCTAAATCATTCCTCAAACTTTCTTGCTAATAAGTTCAGGAAATTAAGAAAAGTTCCTATACTCCTTTCACAAAACACTCCAATAATTTCACCTTCTGCAGAAGAAACTTACTGCTGTCCTATGTAATTAAACTTTTTACTACATCCTACTAATTATATGCCACTTCCTTTAGGGAAATTATTTTCCTGATTCCTGAATCATATCATAAGAAATATAAAGTATAATAACAATAATTGATTTTTACCTATATTTCTCCTCTCCTACAGCTAATGTCTGTTTCATCCCCAAACTTCTCTCAGCACTTTAATATTCAAGGACTCTTACATTCTTATTAGTAAATAATAGATCTTTAAATTCCAGCGTCTTCCAAGTGTATCACACTTTTCAAATATAAGGATTACCTCAGTACCATAACTTCTAAGCCAAATTTAGATTACCTGACTTGTTTAAACTTCCTAATGCAGAACAAAGCTTTGCTTACATGCCTTTCTTTTTCTTACATTTGCATTTGCAAACAATGGGTTTGCAAATTACCTCCTTATCCCCCAGTGTGCAGACTATCTTTAAACGACTGCCAGCACATCTTGGATTTTATCTAATTAAACCATACTCAGCTGAGGATGTACTTCGGTTTTACCTTTCCTTGTGCAGTTATATTCTTCTCTTCACTAGGCTTTCTGGGTCAGCTTCCCTTAGTGCACTTAAAATACTGCATAAATTCTGGAAAGAATAGTAGGAAAATTTATTCTGGGAGTCCTAGTTCACTGTTTCAGAAGAGGTCTGATCCCATGCCCAGTGAACTCAATAGAATGAAGCCTGATGATTTCTGATTAAACCTTTTGATTAAACCTGATGCATTCGGCTTGGTTGTTCTCAAATCTTTCAGATCCAAACCTTCTCTTTCTTCTCCTCTTCAATAGCTTAAACATGGACAAGAACCAAAAGAAAGTTTGGCTCTTTACATGACTGCTATAGAATACAGAACACTCAGTGAGGCAAAAGAGAAGAAGAGAAACTCAGAACTGTACAGGTCAGAGATAAAACCCTGAGGACTCTGCTTCTCTTCTGCACAAAATACAATCTCTCCCTCAGCATAGAGCCCACGCTCTCAAATCTCTCCTGAGCTGAGAAACTAAAGCTGACTTTGCTCATATCTTCTTCCTGGATATCACTAAATCATTCAGGTGAAAGAAAGACCTTCCCATCCTCTTGAGTGGCAAATGCACACAGATCCCACCTCTTGAGACACAGTCTGTTATCAAGAGCAATTATTCTACCTCTTTCTAGCTATTATGAACAAAAGTGGTTAAATTAATACGGCTTTCTACCCACCATCACAGCCTGAATTTAATTGAAGATTCTTGTCAGGAAAGAGAACATAATCATTTCCTAGGGGCCTGTTTAAGTCACAACTGTTATTTTATCTACTAAAGGAACCACTGATTGTTCTTTCCTCTGGCTAAGATTATAGAAAAGGTGGATGAGTTAGAAAATGGGAACTAGACTATCACATTGCTGAATTTCTAGATATCTATATAAGACACTTTCATTCTTAGTGAGTGTCTTGGCATTCAGAATTCATAGAAGGCTTGGGTATTGTGAGATGTCCAGGAACAGGAGTCACAGAGGTCCATGTGCTGTGCTTCAGCCTAGCCAACAGGGTGCATTCAGGTAAGGCTTAAAGGCTTTGACCTTTTAGAAATCCTCAGTGGAGTTTCTCCTGTGATTGACACCGTGCAATGCTCCCTAGTCCCTGAGCCAGGATTCAACGACAAATCTATTGTAGGAGAGAGAGGAAAGCAAAATAACCTAGTGTGGGAGACTGGAAGGGTTGCTGGGTTGAAATATTTTGGGTGAGGGGAAGGGGCAGCTTGGGCCTTGGCTTTGGGGAGGTGATGCCCTGGCCTGCACACCCCACAACCCCTGAGCCTGTGTCCCAGCCCCACTACCAATGCCTGGCACACCAGAGGCAATGCTCCACGCTCTTTCTGAACCCCCTAACCCAGCTCTTGAGTGGCCAAATGACCACAAGTCCCACCTGGGGGAAGGGCCAAACACGAGGCAAGCACGTCTTGACCCTGTCTCCTCTTGGAATTGTTGTCAGCTGCACACTGCATGAACCAGGGGTGGTAGTTATGTTTATTCTTTTCTATATCTTTTATGTCTTTTTCTTCTTCTCATTCCCTCTTGGGATTTTTGAAAAGCTTAAAATCAAACAGGCTTCGATTTTGCAAAGTTGAATGGGTCAAGTTAATGCTTTGAGAAGTGTTTTAATTTACTTTTAGATACTGATAAGATCCCCTCTCAGTTGTACTATGTCAAGGCTAAACAGGCCCACGATTTGTCTCGGTTGGAGGCATATGTGATGTTCACATGTCTAGAATCTGCCTCTGGGCATTGTAAATAGACAAATACTAGGTTCCAACACCTTTCTTTGGGCAAATTGCTCCCAGATGTATTCAGCATGCACTTTTACAATTGCAAATCTGCTTAAATACCTGTGCAAAAAATTCATGAATCTTTCTCTAAGTCTCCAGTTTTGAAAACTTTGGTTTAAAGCTTACATGGTTCAATAGCTTCCACTTCAGTGATTAAGAAATGATAGAAAAAGGCCTGGAAAATTGCTTAAAGCAGAATTGTTCCTGCAGTCGTGATACTGTGAAGCATAAATTTTGGCAGAAGAATTTGCTTTATGTATATATATTTGAAAGAGACATGGAGATGCTTTCCTGTATGTACCTGGATATTTCTACCAAGTACAGCACCTTTATGTACTATTCTCTTTTGCACCTGGGCTATTTGATTTAATATTCACTTGGTCTTTTTGCACTGAAAATGCAGCTAGTGCACTAATACTTATTTTGGCAAATTTTGGCATATCAACAAAGCTCAAAAGTTTCATATGGGGATCTACAGTTTATTCCCTATACCCTGAAGTTAATAATTCCTTTTTAATAGTTATAGGGAGGCAACTTAGGCAACCATAAAGGCACAATAATCAGGTAAAAAAAAAAATAAATAAAGCACGAGGCTTGATCTTTTCAGGATTGACTCATTCAGGTCTCAATGCCACTATTTGAGCTTCTTTGCTTTGGGGGAAACTAATTAATAAACCAGTTAAAAAACTTGATTAAACAAAATGTCCTTGCATCCTGCTCTGAAAATACCAACTTGATTCACCAGCAATTGCTTTAGAAATGAGTGTATGAATATTAATATTCATGTGTTTGGTTGATGAAGCTATTCACACCTTCTCATAATTCTGCATTTTGAAAAATATGCTCCCTTCTGTACCTTCTTTGGAGTTTATCATCCTAATAAGGAGCACATTTAGAGCCTCCTCCTTCAATGTGCTGAGTGCTCTACTTCAGCCCTGAGTGCCCTTGGTTTGGTGAGCACAGGGACATTTTGTGGAGCACTGGCTGCGCTCAACACAGTAACAGAACATCCAGTTTCTTTCCTCTAATCCTTTGGTCCTTCTCTTAAATAGGTGGATTATTTTAGCTTAGACAACACTGCTTCACATAACTCTCCTTTTATGAATTTTATCTTCCCTGTCAGGGTCTTAGAGAAACAGGATCTGATGTTATTTGTTGTCAAGGTAGGTTCTAGAAAGTTCATCCTCAGCTCAGCACAGATAGCCCAGCTCCCATCTGCCGGGGTCTGTTAGTAGCAGAGCATAGCAGACCCTTCCTGGAAGATGCTTTTGCATCTTGATCAAAGGACGAAGTTGAGAGGCTGCTTTATTGGGAACTGTGACTGAAAAATATCACCTGCTTAATTTCCCCCAAAGGCTGCAGGCTCAACAGCAGACACAGCCACACTTTCTCTTGGGATCTTGCCTCAAAGCTGCATGTGCTGTGCCCAAAGGTAAAGAACTGGATGAGACTCTCATCTTCAAAATTTTGGAAATGCCAAACACGCTCACAGATTAATCTCTGTCCCGAGAGGAGGCAGTGAGTGTTGTTACAAAATTCCTGTTGTGGATCTAATGCAGCCCTGGACCTGAAACTGAGCTGATATGTCTACACAAGGATCCCTTGGGATCCCATGGGTCAGTGGCACAGGACTTCAGTGTCACAACCATGAGCTACCCCTTCCTACCTTGTCACAGCTTTTGCCTTCTTCCCCTAGGGAACGGCAGGGAAGCTGCAATGCTCTTCCTAAGGCTGTAACAGGAAAATAAATGGAAGACAACAGCTGAAGGCCCTTTCCTGTCCCTTAGTCCCTGTCAGTATGAATACAGACTGTAGAAAAATTCCAGTAAAACCATTTTTGCTTGGTTTCTCTCCCTCTACAGGATTTACTCTTGGCTGGTCTATTCCCGTTACTAGGAGAAACAGGGATTCTGAAACAATTGGGCTGGAGATATCAGTTCTTTCTGGCTCCTCCAGCAATGAGTCAGAGGTCCCATGGTCATTCTCTTAACCCTGGATGATGCCCTGTCTTCACATTTATTAACATCAGGCCCCGAGCCTGCTGGTCTATAATAAGAAAGGGGATATCAACATTACTTAGGCTGTAGTTTGCAGGTAAAGAAACAGGATTTTCTGGGCATGCATATCTGGCCAGATGCATTCAGTACTGAGTTAGGTTAGTGTATGTTTATTGTGCTCTTTCAGGCTATCCGGGGACAATTTCTAAAATATTAGCACTTCTTCGGCATGGTCTGAGTTCATCAGCTCGTTTTGCAGAGGTCCTGCTTGCCAAAAAGCTGTCAGGTGGTAATTCCTGGCTGAGCCTGAAATAGTGACTGGTGAGCTGGCTCTGAACTATTGGTTTGTCCTTCCAGGCAGAGATAATTCTGTGAGATCAGCACCAGCCTGTGGGATCCTGGTGGTGCTCACAAAGCAATGCCCAGATTGATGAGGCAAGATCTGCAGCACCCACACTGAGGGACATCTGGTTGCTTGCTACCCTTAAAACTTAAATGCACTTCAAAAATAAAAAAAAGCAAATCTAAGCACTCCCAGCTTAAACCAGTAGGCACAAAAACATCTGTGGGAAACACAGTGATTCATAATTGAACAGCTTCAGTTTTAATTTAATTTTGCAGCTTTATTAGCCAGAATAAACATCGCCCAGGAAAAAAAAATCCAAAACTCGTGATCTGGCAAGAAGAAAAACAGAATGAAACATTAGCCAACTGTGCAGAAATGAAGACCAATCCTGGCCTGGCAATGAGAAGGAACAGATGACCAAAGCAGTTTTTTCCATCTCGGGCCACAGTGGTTCAGTCACAACACCGAGCCAAGAGATGCCTTCATCCAAAAATCAGTCCCAAATTTCTAAGCACATCAAAACACTAGGAAAGAAGTGAGTTACAGGCTCAATACCCGATCACCTGATTTTAATGATGAAGATGAAATGTTTCTTCCAACATGTTTTTTATTCTGAGATCTTCACCTTTTTAGTCCCAGAGTAACTTACAAAAAAAGAATTCATATATGGAGAGAATCACAGCATGTATAATCCAAGATCAGCATGCCTTAGCTAGATCATTAGAGGAGTTGGAGGTTTTAATCCACAGGTCTAGTTACTACAACTCAAGTGAAGGGAATTCTGGATACAGGAGAAGACCCCTATCTTCTAAATGGGACAGTCATTAGCAGCTTGCTGCCTTTTTGCACACACAAATAACAGCAGTGAGGTTTCCTCTTAATTTATTCCTTGAAGCAGATAAAGTCTCAAGTGAAACAACTGGGAAATAGGTGTTACTTATGTCTCCTTCCTGGCTGTTTGCCAGCATCTCAATTTGGGACTGAAAAGGGGCAGTGAAATATTCCACATACAAACAATCTTTCATTTGTCACCAGGAACTGGAGCAAAAACACCCTACATACCAGAAATGCAAAAAAATAGCAGGAACACATGGCAAACTTACATGGAACAAAGTCCCTTGTTGCGCAAAAATAGGTGCAGTGTTTGCAAAACATGAGATTCAGTCGGTGAGAACAAATGGCCAGTTGCTATCACATTTGGGTCTGCGGTCCACGTTAGGGATGTGCCTAAATTGGCTCTACCACCACAGGAGTCCCTCCTCTTTTCTGAGAGCAGGTTTCCAAATCCTCCCTAATCCTGTTACTGGATTTGGGGGTAGGAAGGGACCCCAAACCACCTACCTCAAATAGGTAATCCAGGGAACCAGGAGAAAAGCAAATGATCAGGTGCATTGAGCTTTGACATGGTGCTACAGCGATCCTCAGCATCACAAACTGCATCTTGTCTCGTCGGCAGCTCACACAGGTGTTGAAAGCTTTGAAAAGCCAAATGTTGTTTTCATACTTCCCAAGGGGTTCCTCATATATTTTCCACAGTTGGCCTAAAAGACCACAAAGGTGTAAAATGGCTACAGCACAGCCTGGGTGAGAAAGGCACTGGGGTTCATTTGTGTACAGCACTAGATTCACTGTTTGCATGTAGCTCAAAATCTGTAGCAGCACAAAAATTTGAATGTGCATAATGGAAAGGATCATTTAGAGCATGGTTCACAACTTCAATCACTGTGCTGATTTTATCTTGACATAATTAAATCTAAAGACTGCCTGTCAACATGGTGCTTAGAAAACAAGAGAACCTGTAAGATGTTTTTTCTTATGAAATAAATTCCTGAATATAATTTATTCCCTCTTTAGGTGTTTTAGTCCAAAGTTTACGTATATCAGAGTGCTTGGCTTCTCCAAATTAACTGCAAAACTAAGTCTTTGGAATACTGACAACTGTAAAAATCCCAAACTATGGATGGCAAAATTAGAACACAAAGGGTGTGTTGAAAGGCTGATAAATGGTTAAGCTAAACAAGTGTGCTCTGGAAAGGTTTGGAAAACAAAATCTTAAAGAAACAAAGGATTTTTCTTTCACCTCCTCCTAAATATTTTCTTCCCTACAGCATTAATAAAAAAGGAAGTTTATATTAAGATATTTAACAGTGTCTTTGTCCTAGGTTACAGTGTAAGATGTATCCAAAAGTATGTATTCTGTTACCATCTTCATAAGCTGTTGGAACCGGTGGGACAGTGTTCCCCATCCCCTCCATGACTCATCCCTGATAAGCTCCTGGGGCTATCTTCTGTTAATGGGCCAGCTATTGACACCAGGTGCAGCAGAGCCATCCTCCCTCCAGGGGGACATCTTCTGTTAATGGGCCATCACCGCATGGCTGATAAGATTACATCCCATTGTGAGATACTCCGCCCAGAGGGAGGAACCAAGCATTTCATCCTGAATATAAGCTGAGGTTTGGAACACCACAGTCAGCCTTTTCCACTGGACTTTTCAGAGGAAGACCAGACCTCCTCTACAGAATCACTGCTTCAACGGAACCATCACCCCAGGAGAACTGCAGCCACCATTTGATTGAACTTCTGCCAAACCCCCTGACTGTCAGGGGGTCAGGTTTGTACCCTGACTCTGTCAGTGGGTTTTTTTTTTGTACTACTACATTTATTTTATTTTTCCTATTAAATTGTATTTTCTGATTCAAAGTCTGTCACTAGTTTGCTTTCAAACTAGTACAGTCTTCAAAGACAGGAAAAGTAAATTTCTTTTAAAACACTCAACTGAAGAAATACATTGCAATTATTTTTATTGCTGAAGTATTTTCAATAATTTTTTGTTCTGACTTAAGTGTAATATTCTGCTTGAGAGAGTGAGTAGGTAGCAGCAAGGCTTTCTTAGCATATTTTATCCCTGTGTATATGCAGAGTCTCATTTGCATAATGCCAAAAAAAAGGAGCTGTTAGTCCTGTAGGGTGCAACCACGGGAGCTGGAAATGGTTCTGTTTTGGCTTACCTGTCATTGACTGGATTCTCAATCAAAATACAAGAACTGGTAACCTCTGAGATATGAGTCAGCACTGCTGAGTTTGTTTCAAAAGGAACTTACAGGTAACTGATGAATAAGAAGGGAAAAAGCAGTGATGGAACATTTTTATTCCAAAACTGATGGAGAATCAAAGGAAACAGCAACTCCATCCAAAGGTGTTCCAGAGCAGCTGTCTCACATGAAGTCCATACATACCCAGTTTATAAAATTTCCTTTGATGTCAAGTCTGTATCAGCAAAAGTTTGCTGGAATTGCTGATTTCTGAATAAGAGGGTGGCATAAATTTAGGAGGCATCATGCCTAAATCTCAATGGCAATGGAACTTTTTGAAGGAGCTTTTTGATGGCAACCAGTTCAGCTTTAAGAATGTAGAGGCTGTTCCCAGAAGCTGCTGGCAGCATTCTGCAACCCCTGGTAGAGCACAATTAGATCTATCACAGGCACAATGTTCTTCAACACCAGCACAAAAATCAGCACTTTTACAGATGATAAAACATTCAACCAGTCCCTGACTTCAAGCCCATGAGTAGAAGAAAATGCAGTTGGAGATTAAAAAGAAAAAAAAGTTTTACTGAGCTAATTAATTTCCAGCTGTGAAAATAAAAAAGAGAAAGAACAGTACACAGCGCTAACACTTATGGTTTGTAACTTTATATTGCTACTCAGAAAAAAAAGCAAACATAAATCTAAAATATTGTCTGTTGCAGTGAAGGAAATCACAATCCACATCTTCATGAGAGAAAATAACCTTTTTCAGATTCTTGGTATCTGAGTGGAAGTCATGAAAAAAGCTTTTCTGAAAAATGGGGGAGGTAGCTGAAGTGGGAGTTTTAATGAGAGGAAGTTCTGACATTTCAGTCAATTGGCTTCAAAAGCAGTTTTTCAAGCTTTAAAAAAGCCTTTCATAAAGTGTCCATCAGCTACATTCTGCTTTAAACATAGTTCATATTTTCATAGCAACATGTGACTGAAAGGCAAAAGGAACTTGTAAGCAGCAGGTCCCATCTGTGTGAGTGGAAAGGAGACATATGCCAGGTGATTCCTCTCTTTCAAGCTCTGTGGTTCTTCACAGGAAGAGCATTATTTGTCCTCCAGTCAACTGGGGACATAGAAAAATCGCACAGAGAAAAAGTCAAATGAAAGATATTCATGTAAATAAAATTTTTTATAAATTTCAAACTTGGTGAGATTTTATTTGACTTTCATGCAAATCTTTCATTTTAATTTGGGTTGTAAAAGCACTTTAAGAACTTGTTCATGTGTTTTCTGTCTTTTTTTTTAGCACAAGTTATTTTTAAACAATGGTGCTTCCTTGAACAAAATGCAAAGAAAAATCTTGTATCAAAAATAATAGAAAAGGCCAAAACCCCCCATACTGATATTGTGTAAATGAAGATGCAGGGAGATAAGGTGCTAAGAAAAGTCTCAGAAAGAGTGGTTTGAACAAAATAGTGTCTTTATAAATGTAGGAAATGGAAAAGAACTGCTGTCCCTCCTTTCTGTATTGCTGTCTGCAAGTGAGCTGCACTACCCAGCCCAAGAGAATTCCTAAAATCAGATATAGATGGACTTTTCTGCTGATTCTGGAATTGAAAAGGCTCCTGCTGTAGTCACTCAAGTTTTATCTCTTCTTCAACTTCAAGATAAAAAACATTTTTATGTTCTTTAATGCAAAGGAAGGTGTTCTTCCTATTCTAGGAGAAGTCAATGCCCAGCATGGGCATAGTTGTCTCCTCCTCGACCTGTAAAGCAAATCCCTGTCCTCTTCCTTGGGAGAGGCCTTTCCCAAGGGCAGCTGGGATTTGCTTCTCTTACTTTGGAAAAAAGAGCAATAAAATGTCAGGAATATTAAGTTTGAGCTGTATCTATTTTTACAGGGTAAACCTGAGAACTGAGAATGCCAGGAGACCCTGGTACTGAGAAGCCTTTGAAATGGTGGTCTAGGCACCCTGGTTCACATTTCTGGGGGGATTTTTTTTTTTAATAGCAGAACTGCAAACAAAACCAAATACTGTCCTTTAATTCCAAGAAGTCTGGTAAGAGTTTTAACTGTCCGGTTTTCACATTCTCCAGTTTTACAACAATCACTGTTGTAGTGTTTTCTGTCATTCAACAGCCCATAAGCAATGAAGATCAACATTCCTGGTTTTATTTGGATAGGGAATTTGAAAGGAAGATTAATTTTCCAACATCATCCTCTGAAAAGGTGGCATAGTTCAGAACTGTGAGCTGTTTTCCTGAGTTCTGACCAGCACATGGAATATGATTTTATTCCCACCAATAAAACCATAGGAAGAAAAAAAAAATGTTCTGATAGGATAGTTTCTGAAGAACAGAGCTATTCCCCCAGTATACAGGAAATTTTTAGAATTGTATTTGATTTTAATCACACATATTCCTCTTAAAAATAAAATATATTCTGAAGGAAAATGTCAGCCTAACATGCTGCTAGTTCCTTGCCAAATCTCTGGGCTGACAGATCACAAATCTTCAGCACTGAGACAGGGATTTCCTTTCACCTTATTATTTTAATAAGCCACCAGCAATGGATCTACCTATTCTGGAACTTTAGTCAATAAGTGTCAAGGGCTGGGATTTATTAACTGCCCACCTATGCAACATGATTTTCTGCATTTAAGAGATTTGTTGTGGAAGACAGCACCTGAGCTGACTTCCTCTATCTGCATGTTGAAATGTTTCCCATTGAACCAGAAAGGCCAGCAGGAAAGTGAGCTGCTACACACATAAAGTGATTTATGTCATGCCCAGTCAAGGGCAACATAGAACCTGGTTGAGGTTTGATTACAGAGAAAAAAAAAAATCTCAAACCTGTAATCAATGGAATAGTAATTTTCAGCCTTGCTAATTGTTTGTAACACTGGCATCAGATAAATCCTCACCCCAACTAGGTTAGATAGAATTAAGTTGTGTTATTTACTGCAAGCAGAAGCTGATAGAAATAAATGTGTATAATTTTCCAGTGCAGTTCATTAAACAAGCTCCTTTGGCTGTTGCTGTGTCTTTGGGTGTGATGAAATACCAGTCTCCAGGTTCCAATTAACCTGCAATGATCAGGGAGGCAGAGCTTGGGAAACCTAGCCTCAGGCCAGTAACCACCAGCCACAAGGAGCATCAGATTGGATGGCAATCTGGCAAGCTTTATGCTTCATAGAAAAAGTTGGGGCTGTTTTAATCTGCTGTCCTCCTGACAGTGTTAAACTGCTTCTCAACCCTTCAGGACAATGACGACACAGTTATAGTGGGCAGTCCGAGAGACTTAAACTCTGTATGGAAGCCAATAGTTTTTTACTTTTCAGCTCAATTGCTTCTATAAGAGACATAAATATTAAATGTTGCCCATTTTATGTAATGAAGGAATCCTTTAAACCAGGGGTCCTCAAACTTTTTAAACAGGGGGCCGGTTCACTGTCCCTCAGACACTGTCGGGGGCCGGACTACAGTTTGGAAAAAAATGAACCAATTCCTATGCATACTGCACATGTTCTATTTGTAGTAGTGCACAAAAAACAGGAAAAAGAATGCAATATTTAAAATTAAGAACAATTGTAATCAACAAAACCAAATAATATTTCAATGTGAACTATGGGCCTGCTTTTGGCTAATGAGATGGTCACTGTTAGGTTCCATATTTGTCACTGCTAGTCGTAGCAAGTGATGCAAGTGTTCATCAGTTAGTCTGGATCTGACTGGAGATTTCAGATGTTTCATTCAGGAAAAAGTCTGCTCACAGACATAGGTGCTGCCAAAGATGGTTGCAGTTTTGAGTGCATGGTTCCTGAGATTATGATATGTCTCTGAGGGGAGAGATGCATAGAAATTAGTAAGGCTGCTTGATTTGAATGCATCTTTCAGCGAGTCAAAAGTCTGCAGTTCGGCCAATTCCATTTGGTAAATCAGATCAACAGTTTCAGTGTCAACAGAAAATGGGTTCCAGAAAAGCTGTATGTCCTGTTCATGGAGACGAAGCTCTTTCAATCTAATTTGAAACTCCTTTTGCAACATTTCTAGTACATCCATACATGTTTTGTTTGGGAATGCAACTGCTGGTTTTTCTGCAGACAGGTTTTGAGTTGTGGGGAGATGGCAGAAGTTTTCCTCCTTTACTTGGTTAATGAGCAGGTCTAATTTGACTTGAAATGCTTTCACATATGAATACATATCACAGATGATATTTCCCTTTCCTTGAAGTTGGACATTGAAATTGTTGAGTAGTTCTGTTACATCTGTCAGAAACGCAAGGTGCCGTTTCCATTCTGCATCTTTGAGCTCTGGTACTTTGTTTTTAGAAAGCATAAAATCATAAACCTGTGGAAGTCATAAAATAGTTTCAAAACTCTCCCCTGACTCAGCCAACGGACTTCTGTGTGGTACAGAATATCTTCATAGGCAACATTTAGCTCAGACAGAAATTCCTGAAGCTATCTGTGGTTTTGTGCATGAGCTCTAATGAAGTTAACACAAGAAACCACAATTTTCGTGACAGAGTCCAGGTTCAGTGATTTACAACACAGTGCTTGTTGGTGGATGATGCAGGGAGGGAGTGCCGGGGCAGCCGCAGAGGAGGAGGAGGAGGAGGAGGAGGAGGAGGAAGTCACCTGAGGCTGCTTGTTTTCCTGCCCCAACCCCCGGCAGGGGGGTTCTGTAAGTACCGGCGGGCCGGATTGAGGACCCTGGGGGCCGTATCCAGCCTGCGGGCCGTAGTCTGAGGACCCTTGTCTTAAACAAAGGGAAAACAATACTAAACCTTTTTTTCTTTTAATTTGAAACAGCATAAAGTTTCTCTTTAACTCTCCCCCAATGAGGAGAGATGGTAAGATCCCTTGTGCTTCTGACTAGCTTAGGAGCCTCTCTAAGCCAGGAAAGAGGCTCAGGAGAAGGCAGTGATAGGAGATGGGTATGATGCCATCCCACCAGGGGAGGCAGGGGCTGTGACCTTTTGAGGTGAAAACACTGCAAGACCACTTCACATTGAGGTTAAAAAGAAGGAAAATGTGCTCTGATGATCTTGATGACAATTACAGCATGGGAACTGAGTACCTGTGTGTAGCAAAGCATAAGGGATCATTGGGTTATGGGATAACCCAGGCTGAAAGGGACCTCAGGAGCTTTCTTGTCAAACCTTCTCCTCAAATTGGGTCAGTTATGGCTCAGATCAGGTTACTTTGAGCTTTATGTGGCCCAGTCTTGAAAATGTTTTAAGATTAGATTCCTCTGAACAAATCCTCTTTCCTCAGATTTTGTTCAGTGGTCAAGTTCTCTGTTCTAGTGGCCTTCCACTGACCTTGCTGCACAGAATTTTTGTGCTTCCTGCACTAGAGAGAACATTAAATTTGTGGTTGAACATGTTTTTAAGTGTAGAATTGAAGTCTGCATGTCTTGGGCCAGAATGTCCTGTAGTCCTGTAGTGTCAGCAGTGTGCTGGAAACCACAGAACTGCTGACCTTTCTGCTGGCACCTGCCTCAGTGCACAAGGGTGAGATGTGCATGCTGTGATCCCTCTTGTCCTGGTTTAGGGCAAATTTGGGAGGTGACCTCTGAATGGGGTTCCTCTGGGAAGCAAGCCCAAACAGCCCTTCCCCCTCAGCTGGTCTGGGAATAAAATTCCTCTGAGAAAAAGTGGAAAAAACTAATTATTTAACAAACAAAAGCCCACAAGCACAAACAATTGAATAATATGGAACCATAAAACCTCTCGTGGCTCCAAAAGAGGGATGGCCAGAATGAAAGTGTCCTTGCCGTGGGTGTGCTCGGCTCTCTCTCAGTCTCTCTCGGGCCGCCCAGGCCCCGCTGGGCCGCAGGAGCTTCTGGTGTTTTTCAGTCCAGGACAGATTTAAACAATCCCAAGAAAAAGGCAAAGAATCTGTCCATGGACCTTCTCTGCTTCAGCTAGCCAAAAACTAATTAAAAGTAAAAAGGAGATAAAAGGAGAGCTCTCTCTCTTTCTCTGTCTGAAGACAGCACAGTCCGAAGAAGCAAGGGTGGGAATTCCAGCAGTTTCTCCAAACAAGCTGCACGTTTCTTCTTGAAACCAGCCGTAAAGGTGCAGGACAGTATCCAACACAAACAGAGCAGACAATTGGGGATACAAACATCATAAAGTCACCCTAAGACATCTCTTGAGGAAGCAAGAAAAAGAGGAAAATGGAGTGGAATAGAAAAGGCATCTTTGAACAGTGATTTCAAAAGAAACAGAATGTTAAAGGTCCGATCCTTATCCTCGTGGCCTTATTTACTGACGTTGGTGCAATTTCTGACAAAGAGATAAGACTCGAATTCAAACAAAAGTGTGACTCCTGTATTTCCGAGAACAGACCATATGAAAGAAATGGCCAAATTCTCACTTGTTGAAATTTTTGGTTTTTGCTGCCATTCTCTTTTCCATCTGAGGTCAGGTGAGCTTGAACCATCTATTCTTCACGCGTCTACAGCTTTCTTGAGGGTTAATCAGGCTGTATAAAACCAACTGATATTTTTGATTCTTTCTTTGGCCTTTTGAAAAAAATTTTTTTTTTTCTCTCTGAGTCCAGTAAGTATCTGATGAATTTCAGAGTTGGAAAAGGCTTAAAGTAACCATACTCTTTTTTTGAGTTTCCTCTCTCTTCTTTAGCATCTTCTCATGTAAATAAATTCTGTTTAATTTTTACATTACTTAACCAACTCAAGCCCTGGTATTTTATACATCATAACCTCTAAGAACATGAAATGAAACCACCATAAGGCTCAGAGTTCTATGATTAAAATCTACCCCGCCTCCCCTCCCCAAAATAAAAGTATATATAAAATATCAAAACCAAGCCTGAAATCTGTTCTTCAATCTGATTTCCCAGAAGAACCACTATAAGGAAATCATGGTGCACAAGTGATTCCTCTCGGGATGCAGTAAATGAATCACTTTGGGTAAGGGTGGGCTCATCTCTTAGAGCTGCTGCTCATCACTGTGACAATGGGACAAGGGTCGCTTGTTGGGGGGTCTGGAGGTCTCCTGCCTGTCTGGAGGTTTGTTTGTGGGACCTAGAGGAAGGACCCCCAGTGAGGAGTCCTAAACTATCAATAGTCAGCTCTGTTCAGATCCTTTTGCAGAATGGCTTGTTTAGGGAAATCTTTCTGTAGCAATAAATTGTAGAGATAGAGAAAAATGAAAGCAAAGTGAAAAGCCTCAGGTGTATCTGAGTTCAGATACACCAAAGTAATATCCACTTCAATCCAATTATAAACTAGTTAGTATATAATTCTTTGCCTGGAATACTGGACAGTGATGTACAACCCACATTATGTAGGAAATAGATGTTCAGGACCCATCTGTAACCAAGTTCAGCATTAATTGATTTACTGAGCAATTTTCTGCTAGTCAAATGTCCCCAGACATGCTATAACAGAAGTAGCTCTTTTCCCTGATACTTCTTCTGACTGATGGTGTCATCAAATGCCACCTCTTGTACAGTAATGACTCCTTTTCCTATAAATGTAAAAGACAATGCTGGGAAAAAAGATCCCTCCACCCAGTAGGGAACTTTTTGTTTTGCCTTATGAACTGAGAATAACTCATGATAATAATTTGATTGTACGTCTCAAAAATATTCAGATAGGCAAATTTTCTGCTTATAAAAGAATAATGATATTAATATTAAAAAAAAAAAGAGAGAGAGATTTGCAATAACTCAATCATTGTATATAGACCAAAGTTAAACTGCTGTTTGATGGTCAAAATCTTCTGGTGAATTTTAGTTGTATCAAAAAAAGAATTTTTAAGAATCTGCCGTTAAGGGTGCTCAGGTTATATCTGTTCTTCATGAGTTTTGGTATTAAGTATCTCTCAGTAGTTTGCTGGTGGATTGCTCAGAAGTCTGGTGCATTATTATGGGAAGGCCCTTGTCTTATGGAGGTACATCAAGAATTTCCTACTCAAACAATACAGGAAAATGATTTCTACTATATGGCAGATGGTTAGGTGTCTGAAAATTGACATTGTTTGGGTATGGGACTTGGACTGTAGTTTTGGAGTTTGGCATTTACACAACAGAGATAATTCTTTTCTTAGAATCTGACAAACAGTTTGTTATTCAGCTCTAAGCAGCCTGCCAAAACAAGTGAAAATTCCAGGCCACAACCTGCAGCAACATTCTATAACACTAAATATCAAGTTAAATATAAACAGTAGATACAACCTTTTAGGAGATGTTTACAAAATTAATCTAATTGTCACTCACTGAGCAGCCTTTAACCTTACTGAGAAATTATCCCTACTTTTCTGCCATGATAATTTTTTGCTAAGAAATTGCTTTGAACCACTTAAACGATAGGGCCATGCCTGAAAATGACTGTTTAGCACTCTAAGGATTTGTTTTCTTAAGAGTGAGCTTTGCAAAAGAAAGCATGCCCAGCTAAGCTTCTCTAAGATCTCTTCTCCCTGAGATCAGAAATGTCACTGTAAACAGCACATCCTCTTAGCCTAGTGGGTAAAGGCTTTCATATCCAGTCAATAATTCCTCACAACCAAGTAAAATTTATAGTACCAATTTTATCTAAACTTATAATTTGCAGACTCTGAGGTTCTTTCCTGAGCTAGTTTCCTGCTGATATACTGTGGACCTGACATGGATCTGTATTCTCTGCTTTTAAGGTGTGCTTGGGTTTGCTGTCTCAGTAATGCTGCAGTGCATGATTTAAATATTGCCTCTCTGGAGCAAGGGGACCATGGGTCCTAAAATGTTGTTAGTCAGAGGAATCAGGGTGCAGTCCAAAATCTGATGATGCCTAGATATTTAGTATGCATTTTTAGGCAATTTTTGATAGTTTGAAATGCCAGTCACAAGTGAACTACTAAAACAGGGTAAATTGCTTAGAAAACTGCACAGAGAAGGATGAAATCTGTGATCTAGGGGGCCAGACCAGCAGTGTATCTTTATTAGTAAAACATTATTTGTAGCCCAACAAGGGAGAGCTTCATCTGGAGACTGTTCCCAAAAGGCTGGGAAGTGCATCAAATATATCTAAGTTCCTTTGCTAAAATAAGTCATGTTCCTTTTCAATTATTATCTCAACCACAAAAAATATTACAATACCCATAGAATCATTAAGATTGGAAAAGACCTCTTAAGTCATTGAGTCCAACTATTAATCTAACACTGCCAGGTTCACCACTAAACCATGTCCCTAAGCACTACATCTGCATGTTTTTGAATGCTTCCAGGCACAGTGATTCCACCCCTGCGCTGGGCAGCCTGATCCAAAGCCTGATCACTTTTCCTAGCCTGTAAGCCTGTAAATAATTTTAAAGATAACTATTTCTATTACACATCTAAGAATTTTAAAATGCTGGGAAGCACAAACATTTTTTCAAACTATTCAATTTGAAATATTCAAATATATATCATGCTGTCTAATATAATCTCATTGCAAGTCTTTCTCCACTTGTGGATTTGAGCTATAATAGTTGCCACTACCCAATCCCAAAAAAGAGATAAAATCCCATGGAGCTGCATAAACAACCTGCCTAGATCAGGTATCCACTTGGACTCAGCAACTGGTCATCTGTCATTCCAGTTAAAAACCCACAACTTTTTTGTTCTTCATACTTTCTGTAATATCTGAATCCCCAGTGAAAGCAACTCTGCATCTATCCACATGCTCTGTGCATGTCAGGACTTCCCCAGAGGAATTTGCAATATACAGGAATGAGAGTGGTAAAAAGGAAATGGTAACTCCTGCCCTTGTATAGACAGTCACAGCAATATCAAGAGGTATGCCTGAGATTTCATAAGATGTCTCTAGTATAGGCAGGAATAGCTCTTTATTTATCTCAGTAACAGGCCACATTTTTTTTTACCATAAACCCAACTTTCTAAAGGCTAAATTAATACAGAAGCATATGAATGAGAAATGAAAGCAGAATATAGATTATGCAACTTCACTTTAAGTTTTTTTCACTTCTTTTTTTTCCCCATTGCATGAAGACCATCCTAAAGATGGAGGAAAATATTTCAGAAAGCATTCATTATGTTTCAAGGCATAATAAAAACATTGGTAATACAACCATTGCTGAGATGCAAAATGAATCTCAAGGCAATCAGAGGACAATAACAATTTTAAATTAAAATGTGCACAGTGTACAAATTGATTTTGCTAAAGGCAAACGAACTGTCAAAAAGATCTCTGTTGGCAAAGTAGCTTTGAATCTTTAAATCGTTTACTTCTTGATAAAGGTTCCTAGAAAAGCTGTATTTATACTACAGAATTTATTCCACAATTTATTGCTTACTCTGCATATCCTTAGGTGAAGATGCAAAATCTTAATTTTATCCTTGTATTTGTTACTTTTTCTTCCTGTTATCATTTGAAGTGGGGGGCTGAGAAGAGGAATATTGGAAAGATAATAGCTGATGTTTATGCATAGAGGAATTTTAACCAACTTTCTGTTTCTGTTTCAGAAACAGCTTTTCAGCATTAACCACAGGTACTGTAGGAAACACATCAGCAGCTTTTCATGTACAGGGAGGTCATCGGGCAAAGAGAATCTCTGACTTCACCCAGGAAATTCTCTTTCTTTAGAAATGCTAAACATATGAGGAGCTGAAAGCAAGTAAAAATATAAGTTTCAAATTATTTTTCCCCTCTTCTCACTATTAAATGAAGTATACCAATATATTGCCTCAATTTATATTTTAAGCACATTTGAGAATAAATCCCCCACAAACCTCTACTGAAAGTATTTCTACGGAGAAAGCCCTTTACCTGAATTGCTGAATTCTGTTAGAGGGAGCCTTTTACATTCAAAGCAAAAATAGATAGTGACAGTAAAGCCTGTGAGAATGGCCAGGTTTTCAGGGAAGATAGGTTCGATAGCTACAGTTCCCCATGGCTATTGTTATCCATCAGTCCTTAAGTGAACTGAGCTGTGGAAGAAGAATGGAGAAAATAGGCATGCTTTATCCCAGTTTAGCAGAGTTAGGATTTGCCTGGTTCAGGAGAAAAGCAGGGACTCCCTAAATGGATGTATATTAGGCATTTATTACTCATAGTAGGGAAAATTATATGCAGTTGCATGTTAATTTGGAGGCTATGTTAAACAAAGAAAAAATCCTCCAAGCATGAAATATTGTGGTATAAGTGATGTGTTTCTCTGCCATCTCTAAGTCTGTGGGTGTAGGAAGATTTTGATAGAAGAGGCATATTTCTATTTTATATTAAAATTCATTGACTACAGGTAACAGAACCTTTATTTTAAGGAATGATATATAACAGACTTTGTATTCATTAAAAATGTCAATTACACAGAAAATAACAATAAAATATATTAATTCATATCACTAGTTAGCAACTTAATTAGCCTTAAATCCCAACTCTCAAAAGTTGACAATACCCAGCATCTGACTGCACCTGTTACACATTTTGAAAGTCTTGCACTGAAATCTTACTCCAACAACATCCATGCTGACAAATAAACCACAACTTCTCTTCAAGATCCCTCCTCCACAGCTGTCTTGTGAGGGCCTTTCTCTCTGCACCATGGTCCCTGCAACTGTGAAGTCTCAGACTCATTGTTGAAGTGAACCAAGGTCTGGTGGCTGCCAAGTGCCAAAGTGGCAGCCTCAGAACCTCTCTCTGCACTATTCCTTTTGATCTTGGTGGGGAGAAGAGTGCTTTTTTCCCTAGCTGCTGTGAAATGTTGATTTTTCCTTGAAAAGAGAATTTTTTTTCTACTAAAAAGTACATTGTTTCCCCACACTTGGCCCTCTGTGTCACACAACACACTGCAGAGATGAAAACCAACTCTACTTACACTGGGGAAAGTCAGAGGCATTTTATGAGCCCAGCTGGGCAAGTGTCTTTTTTTCTGATTTTGTTTGTTTTCTTTTTCTTTTGTGAAAGCTGTTGTGAGCAAAGAACCATCTAGGTCAGAAATAACAGCTGAGTGGTAAAATAATTCAGAATTGCTTTTTTTATGTTGGTGTATGCTTCATTTCAGCTCTTCTACATAAAGCATGTGGACTTCAGGGTGTCTGTTGAGTTTTGTGACCTCTGATCAGCCTTGCTCTGGTCATGCATGCCCTCCTTCCTTTGCTTGGAACAGTTTGCTGGGTCAATTGATCTCAAACTTCTGTGTCTGTGAAGCATTTGTGTCCAACACATGACAGCTAAAATGGCAGAGAAGCCAAAATATGTAGGTCCTCTGTCAATTTGTTTGAAATAACAGATTGATTTTTCTCCATTTTTCTCCTTCATTGTCCATCCCTTTCTCTCTTCTGCTCAAAAAACTGTGGGAATAAACTGACATCTCAGAAACATTTGGGGTTACATCCTCAGCTGATACAAACTGTGACATCTTCCTGGAGCTGACACGAACAGGGAACCTCAACTTGGGTTTCCCACACAACATTTCCTTTCTCTGTAAATGGATCACACGTTTCAGAGGTAATCAATCTGAACCTCAGTAACAAACAGAGGGAACAACATGACAGCTACGGATATTTTAGATCCTCACATCTATGCACACTGTTCAAGACTATCAGATCCAAACTCTCTGTTAAGTTACCCTTGTTGTAACAGTTTACATTATCTCCATGTAGGTAAAAAAGGCACACAAAGGAGTAAAAGAACGTGGTACAGAAAATGAAGTTATTTAGATGTCTTCAAGCAGTAAGGTTTATGAGTTAGCCCTAAAGAATCCTCATCTCATAAGGACAATGGATCTTATCTTACATATTGGAAATAAATATATAATACATGCTCATATTTTATAGTAGACACTTGTAAATGCACTTTTAAATTTGTAGTATTTTTCTGTACAAATTGGTGTTAATTAGTGTTTTCTAAGAATTGATGTGATCTGGTAAAACTGCAACTGAAACATGACACATGGTTGTACTAGCTAAAAACCAGCTAACTGTTTTGTAAAGATCCTCTTCCCACTATTGTCAGAGCTTCAAATCTTGCCTTAAAAGCTCTGGGAAGTTATAGTATACCGTGAGGAGCAGGGTTTAATCCTAGCAGCTTGCCATAGTGTGAGTGGGATTTAGTATTAATGTTCATTTTACTGTGGAGGTGCCTCCCTGGGAAGAGTTGTGGGTCCTTTTAGCAGAAATGGATCCTATTAAAATCCACCCACCTCTGAGAATGTTTCTGCAGCACTGATAAAGAAATGACACTGCTGTTCCCCAGCTGTGATACTGAATAAAAAGAAATGTAGTATAGGCAGGGGCTAGAGAGAGATCCTCCCATGAACAGACAAAGAATAAATAGAAATGTGTCCCTCTAGGACTCACAGAGCTCTTGTCTGAAATGTGTGCCCCATGCTGCTCTCTAGGGTAATCATGTCTTTATGCTCCAACATTAAGAAATTTCATGAGAAAAGGCAGATGAGAGTGAAGCTGAAAGGTGCTTGGCAAGAGAGACTTACAAAAATGAGACTAAGCAGGATACCAATTTCACCCTGGGGTCATCATATGAGCTGCTGCATACAATGAACCCATCTTCCTCTGGTGGAGCATTGAACTGGTCATTAAACACTGATTTTTATTTTTTTAGTGGGGCAGACAATCCCTAATCACTTTAAGCTTGTACACGATGTAGTAACAGCTCATCTGCTGGAGGCAGGCTCTACCTTTGGCAAAAGTGATACACAGAGTCCTGGCACCTGTTTCAGCTGTGGGTAAATGCCATGGAACAGGAATCAGTGTAGAGCAAATGAATTAGCACTGTTCCAACTTGCTCTGATCTCCCAGCACATTTTCTTTGGGACTCTGCCCAGAGACCCTCACCTTTCAGGGTAGCTGCATTTTCCAGGCTGTTTTCATCAGGAATAAGTAAACAAAATTTCCAATGTGCTGAGGGAAGACCAGAGATTGGTCTAACCCAAGCTGACTTCCTTGGACTTCACTTGCTATCTCCAGAAATGCATACAGATCCTTGCCTTAGAACCCTCTTTACCAGATGCCCAGTAAATATGACTCCTATATTTTTCCCTAGGGAATCCCAGACTGATGTTCCTCCTTCCTAAGTCCCTGCCCTCTCCTCTGATCTTGCATGTATTTCCAGCCATGCTCATCTTTCTGTTACCCATGTGAGAACACAGTTTAAGGAAAAGGAAAAGGACTTAAATGTGAATCTCTCATGATTTTATCAAGCCTCTGAGTAACAAACAGCCAGGCAAAACAGGCAGTGGGTCTGTCCCATTTTCACATGGGACCTGAAATAACAAGGTGTGAGAGCACGTTGCAATCTGAGCTCCAGAAGTGGGAGCAGTGTGTGAGCATAACGGGAAGCCTGGGGGGCCTAGATGTGAGGTGTATGCTTAATTTTGTAAGAGACATTTTCTAACTAATTCAAAGCACATCTTTACAGTCTATTAGTGTAATGATCATACCACCTAGTGGGTTCCAGGAGCCCTCAGAATTCAGCAGCAGGCACAGGGAGGGCTGGTGAATTGATGTTTTTAAGTACAGAAAGCATCTGTGAGCTAAGTCCTGTCCAGTAACATTGAATCAGTTTTCAAAATCTGCTTAGAAACAGAGATCTTTTTGAATGGGTGGGAATTCAGATCCTGAAAACTTTCTGAGGACCAGTTACTTTCTGTCATTCACTACATGAAAATACAAGATGCTGCATCCTGCACTGTATGTGTGTCTGCAGTTGCATGGCATGTTGAGGAACAACCTGTGAAAAGCCATTTTCCTTCCACTCTAGCTGTACTTACAAGCAGTGGAGGGTGCTGGAGACCTCAGGGTCCTGAACTCAGAGATCATTGAGAGGTAAATATATGAATATTTTTCTGCACCATGAGCTTGATGTGTCTGTGCATTCATTTAGCAGCAGCACTCCCCTGATTTCAGTGATGCAAGATCAGATCCTTTGCACCCATCTGCTTGAGAGGATGGTAAAGGAAAGCCAGAGATGTACTTATTCCTCCTGCAGAAAACATTGCTCAGGTGCAGAAGGGAATAAATGAGGAAGATTAAAATTAAAAGCATAAAAGAAATACCGAAAAAGACATAATATTTCAGACCTGAATATACAGAATAACATTTCAGATTACATCAAGCAATGCAGCAACACTGTCCTGTAGCTCATTAGCCTGACTTGATGTTGACTTTGGAGAGCTCTTTACGTATGTCATTTAATGTAATATTGATTTTTCTTATGTGAGTTTCATTATTTGTGAGCTCTCCTAAGATGAGAAAATGTGATGGAAAAACGGAGATTTTCTGTTGACTGGCATTAACACGTGACTTTCTCTCACATGTCTGTGTGCAGAGCACAGAGCTGCATGGAAATGGAGCCAGCACTAAGTCTGTGCCTTGCTCAAAAGCGTGGTTGTGCCCCATAGAGCTTTTCACACCTCCCTGGGGATGCACTGCAGCCCCACCTTCACTCTCCCAGCCACGGGCAGAGAAGGAAGGTCTGTGTACGCCTCACAGGATGGAGTGAGTGAGTTGACATACAGAGATCCAGCTGCAATAAACTTGCAGAGTTTTGTCCAGCAGCAGAGCCGGGTAAAAAGCACAGGATCTTCTGACCGAGCCTCAGATCCTGCTCTGCTTCTCAAATGACATTCCTTGGACAGAGCAAGACCCAGAGCCCAGGGGCTGGAGGGGCAGGGATTCAGCAGCCATTTACAGATTTATCTTGGTCTAGATATAGTTTTTGTTCCCTTGGCTTTTTATCAAGTTTAGCTTGTCCCAGCTCTAGCAGGTAGAATTCCTTTTAATCTTTGACGTGCCAATTTCTCCCACCTACATCATGGGAGAAACAGTGCTGGTAACTCAAATATTATATTCTTATGGTATCTAAGCTCATGTTTATTAAACCTGATTATGGGAAAAAAAAAAAGGTGCCCAAAAAGGACACTGAAAACACTGGGGCAGTAGAGAAATAAATCTTAACAGTCTTACCAGGTGTGCAAAAACAAAGCCAACCACTGTGCAAACGTTTTCACACATTCTTAATTTTACAGATACAACCAGATCCATTGCAAACAACACATGAAGAGAACTGTGATCAAGGTGCCAGTAGAAATGGAATTCCATTCCAACAGCCTGATCTTATCTAGATGCCTCCCAGACATATATGTGGGGTGCAGCTGCCATTTATCTGTATGGCTACCTGAATTCCCTGTGTCCCTAGATCCAACACGGATCCAATCATGTGGACAACTCCTCTGGGAACATGCTTCTCTTATTTTTCTGATCACACCTTTGATTTGGCTGCTCAGGGGTTGTCTATTTTCTGAGAGCTTCGATAGAATCTGCTGGACCAGATGTTTTTTTTGCATTTCAACAAACTAAATACCTGTATTTTTTCTCTGTGTTACTGGAATCAATCTTGAGGAGGTTTGTGCTGGTTTTTTTGTTGGTTTTTATTTTTTTTTTTAATCAAGTACTAATTAAGAATGAGAAATAAAAAAGATGGGTTTAGGATCATATGAAAATAGCTTACATATTCTGAATGAAGACATTCAATGGCATTACTTTTTGTGAGAAATTGGGATGGCTAGAAATTGGATGGCTTTTAATTTTGTTTTTCAGTACTTCCTTCAGTGTTAAGTTAATTAACTGGAAGGTGGCCAGTTAACTTGGAGTCTTTACAATATTTGGGGTATTTTGCATAAAGAGAGACAAGCCTACCACTTGCTGAAATAATTAGATTAGCCTGAATGATTTAAAGCCCTTGGAGGAGGGGAAGGAGTTGCATAAGCTTTGCATATATAATGCTGAAGCTTTTTTTTATTTTTTTACAGAGACTTGCTGAGACCCTGGAAAACCAGGCCTTGTCTATTAGACACTGCTCTGAGTTCACAAACCAACCAGAAAGCAGCAAAGGAAGCAGAGGTAGCTAGCAGTGATCACCTAGAAACAAGGCAGGTCCCAGCAGCAAGCAGAGCTCAGATCTCTGGGTGCCCATGAGTTGTAGATGCTGGTTTTGACCCACTCAGATGCAAGGCTGATTTTTCCAGCAAGGGCTCTACCCACGTTTGCCTCATTGAGCAGAATTCCAGCTCATAGCCCAGGCAATGACCTTGCTTTACCAGAGGTAAAATGATGAGAAGCAGTGGCAGAATTGATGCATGTGACATGCCCCTAACTCCTGCAAATCCGAGGAATAACTGCAAAAAAAAGAGCTTCTGCATCTAAATCCCTTGGAAATAACAATGTGGAGGGGAGAAAACCCAAATAAACAAATCCTCAAAATACAATCCTCTCTCTCTGTTGAATGTCAGTGGCACAATGCCCACAGGCTTCCTGTGGATGCCATGCTGAGTTCCACAAGCTAACACAAGGGTTAAAGTCTGCTGCTGCTAATGCCATAAGCCTTAAGCCATGCCTTTTCTCAGAATACACCAAGATCTCCATTTAGCAGGAGTGTCACCTTGCTACAACTGGCAGATAATGGATGTAGAGAATAATATCTCTGTACCACAGTGAGACGACAGGATGCACACTCGAGCCCAACAGGCTGACCTGAGGAACTGGAATTTCCTTCATCTCTAAAATCTGCTCCAAACCTGGCTGAAATCTACAGGAAAGCAGGCTCTGAGCAAAAATGTTGAGATGATCTATTTGCCTTCAGAATTTCATTTAAACTCTATTCCCAGCTGGAGTTTTATATAACCATTTGTAGCTGAACCTGGCAGTCTCTGTCTTTTGTAGTACACAGCTAATATCTCTCTGCAAGGATGAATTATTCTTGTACTCTTCCATATTAGGCCCAAACTCAGTCTCTCAGTCTTTTCTGGACATATCTTATTTTCTCCTGTCTGCCATTTTAATATAGAATTTCATGCATATACATATATATCTTGCTTATAACCTTCAGGCTTTAGAATATTTTATAAATGGGACTAAAGTTACTAGATTCACTAAAAGTCTCATGGTAAGGACCAAGCGTGTGATCCATGAGACTCGGGCACCATAGGAAGAGCAATACATATTAATTTAGTAGCCCCAAAGCAATCCCAAATCATATGGAAACACAATTTTTGCTAACTGTTTCTGTACCAAATAGCTGTTATGTTCCCTGTCAGTTGAAAAACCACCCTCTGCCACTTCCATAATTTCATTATGAAAAATACAGTTTGTCTGTATAGGCTTAAAAAAACTTGGTTCTCCCAATGTACATATAAATGTTAGACTGGAATTTCTACTGCATGCTTTTGGTAAAGCTACAGGTGTCTTATTTAAATATTTTAATCTCCTTTTTTACTTGCCCTGGAATGTTGTTGGACACTGGAGCTTAAATTATCTCCAAGAGGCTTTCCTGTGAGCAAGTGTTTGAGTTCCTACTCTGATTTTTTTGCTTCTGGGTGTGATTGCTCAGTCTTGAAGAGCAACTTGGACAATTTGGCCATTGCCAAAAGAAACCTTGGATACGGGATATCCTACAGAGCCATGAAGTTACCACACTGAAATATAATAACATCACATTTGGAGCACTACAAAAGCATTTCTGCAGCTTAGGTAGGAGGGCTTTATTAATTAAAAAAAAAATCCTGTAAAACTTATATTAACAGAAGTATTTCTCCTCCTTTACAGTGTACGCTCCCATCATTGTGTGTTTTCTCATTGTTACTCATGTTTTCCATCCCTGTGATGGAAATTTTTCAAATTGATGTCACACACATAGTTCACTGCCCTGTATCCATAAAATGCTACATTTCACTGAGGATTTTGAGAAGCTGGACCTAAGTGGCTTGCCTGGACTGGCTCGTTGTACGTGGCATCATTTGCAATCACAACATGCAATAAGGTGTCTTTTCTGGGAAAACAGAACAAAAAAAAACCAAAACCCAATCATCCCTGACCCTACCTCAAGCAACATTATTATTTTAACATGAAGCAAAAGGTGTTAAAGGTGCATAACATCTAAAGGTGCATGACTTGAAATGAGATTTTTGGCTGTAGTCAGTGAAGTCATGCAGTGATCATTAAAGAAGAACTCAGACAAGTAATATTCTTAGTTATGGATGTCTTCTGATGTGTTCAATTGATTTATGTGGCTTGAGTTGTAAATTACAATGAAAACTAATTTGGGAAAGGCATATTAGACATATGATTTGGACATGGATTTCCATTTAGGAAATAAGACATTACAAAGTGAGCTCAGTCAACTGGCCCAAGGTGGTTACAAGGTAAACAATCAGAGAGAAGACAAACCTCAGTAAAAAGGGAAAACACATCAATCATAATCTTGTTTCTTTCTGTGCTGAGTAGGCTCAGTCCAGCTCCATCTGGTTTCTCAGTTGGAGCCCAATAATGTCCTAAGGAGAATAGAATTCTCAGCTACTTCCAGCATGGTGCGTTTTTTTCTCTTCCTGTTTCCTCTTCTTTCCTTTCTTCATGTATTTTATTAAATGTGATTTTTTTAGGAAAGGGTCAGCATTCACAGGCCACTTAAAGGTTGGACTAATGCCTCTTCCATCAATGAGAACAAAAGGGCAGGATTTGCTGTGGCATTTAGCCTGACAAATGCACTTGTACAGAGAGATGTGTATATTTATTAAAGATGAAGTAAGTGCACTGGCTGCTTTTCTTTCCCACAGTATTTTCAGTTTTGGAAGCACCCCAAGACGTTTCAGGTCTTTCTGTGTTTGAGATGGTAATTGGGAGAACAATTGAAGAGGATTGAGCACATAGTGAAGAAAAAGCTGTAGGAGGCAAAGATTTCTTCAGAAGAAAATATAACACATTACAGAAATGGAGTGCTCTGCATTTAATAAGGCAAGCAAACAGACAGGAGAAAAGCAAAGAAAAGGCACAATGGAGACAAAAAAGGCTTATTATGACAAGAAAGCCAGAGCTATTAACTATCAGTCTGGTGATAAACTATTACAGTATTGCCAGTGCTGTCTCCTGAAGAATGTAAGTTGTGTGATAAGAGATTTGGCCCCATACAGAGATAAAGAAAGTGCATGTGGTTATATTTCCAAAAGGACAAGAAGATAAGAAAAACTGGGGATGGGGAGACAAGGGAGTTGAGCTATCATTTTGAAGTCACTAGCACAGGCAAAAATACATAAAAAAGGGAACAAATTAACAAACCCTGGAGTAAAAATAGACCAACAAATCAATCTTAACTTATGCAGATGTAAAGAGAAAGCAGATCTCACACTGGGTGTTGCTGATTTGATTTTAGCTGAAATTTAGTGCTCTGTTAATCAGATCTCAAAAATACAAGGGGATTTGTCTGTCAGGAGACCCTGAGAAATATTTATCAATCAGCAAGGAAGAAAAACATCTTCCTCAAAGACTGTGGGTGTCCACAGAGGGTCTGAAAAGTTTCAAGAAAAAGAGAATGAAACTATCTGGACACCAGATGATACCAGTGATCTCAAACACATTTTCTTACGTAGAATCACAGGTGAAATACATTTTAATGGAGAAGGACAAAGAAATATTTTCTCAACGTATTGTACCTTATACAAGACAAGTATTTTAATGAGACAACAATGCAGAGTTAGAGACTTCATGACCAGGAATTATTAAATATATGCTCAAAGAGAGCAAATGGGATCCACTGCATGTGAGAGGGATGCTGTACTCTGCCTGGAGCAGTGGAAACATCTCTCCTCCTTTGTAAGGGATCAAGGGCACTGCATGATGATCTCACCATGCTATTCTAGAAGAGTTTCGTCATGGACACCTCAATTTCTAGCACACCATATTCTAACTGAGTAACATTTAAGTCTGTCATATGTAACAGAGCACTGCACTGCCTAAGGTGTAATTTCCACCCAACACAAGCAGGAAATTGGAAAGCACCCACACACCAGGTAATTTTATGGGTGCTGTGCATGTTTGCTCCCAAAAATGTAAAATGAAAATTCAGTTCCTTTTTGTTGCAGAAGGTCCTCATGGGTGTCAGGTGGAAAGCTCCCAGGCTTCCCCCACCAATGCCAGGAAGAATTCTGAGTCCCTCCTGTCTGTACAGAAGGATCATTCACACATACCCCAAAAACCAGGGACTGGCTGCAGGGCTGCCTGGCAGGGACCCCTTGCACCTCATTCCCATCTCCAGAAACCAACTTGCCAGTGGTCCCCGCTTTGATACATCTGTGCTCAAACCTGTTAGTTCTGATACATCTGCTTGGGTTAATGCTTCCAATAAAAGTGGTGAGTCTACACAATAATTGACAGCTCAGCAGGGCCTGGGTTAGTTTCTGCCTTGTGGTGTTTTCTACAGCAGAAAAAACATCTGGAGCCTGGTGCCTGCTAAAGCCAAGCTACACACAGGCACAGGGGTAGTGGGCAGCGACGTGGCAGAGGTGTGGTGGTTGCCCCCACTCAGAGTTTTGTGCTGAATGGGGCCCCTCAGGTACCCTGGGGAGGAATACAGGCAGTTTGGCTGCTGCTGTTTCAGCCCAGTGTTTTGCTTCAGCAAATAAAAAAACACACAATGTAGGCCTATCCTAACAGACTTTAGACACCAATCACACCCCTCACAGACTGTGCTTTGATCTTAACACTCCTATTGATTACTTTTACAATCAAAACATTCCTTTTTCTCCTTACAGTTAAACATGCACATCATGGCACAGTACAGTTTCAAGTACTTCTGTAAAAAATCTCTTTGCCCTCAAACCAAATGTTTGTTGGTTCAAGACTAAAAGTATTCCTCTTTATAGCTTCTTATATCAATGAATTTAAGTGAATGGTCTTCCACTTTGGTCTGTTAACGCTGTTGGATTGATAAAAGGACATCTCAACCTACGATATTGTAATGTTTTTCTCATTAGCCTTAACTATTGTCCACAACAGCCCGGAGCCCATGATTCATCTTTTTGTTTGTAAATGTTCATAAAACAACTAGCAGAGGAAACCCACACCTCAAACAAAGTTTATTTTTGGTTGAAATGATACAAGACTCAGCTCTCTCTTCCTCTTGCCTTCTCCTTTGCCTCCTCATGCAAAAATAATATTTTATTTTATTACACCATGAGAAAGTTTTACCTTTTTTCACTTAAGGATATGCAATGGCAAAGAAGCACAAGGAAAAATATTTCTTAAAAGATAAAAACCAGCTTAGTCTTGAATGCTTAAATCATACTCCTCAAGACATGGCTCTACAGGATGCAATTAACATTATTCAGATGTTTTATTGTGTATGTTTGCATTACTCCTCAGTTTAATATTTCTGTTTCAGTGTGTCAGCGGTTTGGAAAAATATGTCATGATTGTTTTGTCAATCCTTCTTTGGATTGTTTTATCCCTTGAACACCTGATACACACTCCCATTCCTATATAATTTTTAAGATAGATTTTTAGTTGCAGAGATCCTACAGTTCTTTGCATTCTTGTATTTCTCCCATTCTTGCTTTTCTTCTATGTAGTGTCTGTCCTTCTCCCCTTCCTCTGCCTCTACTGTGCCTTAATTAATCTAATTTGTAACTGACAGGGAAGGTCCAAGTAGGACAACTTGGTTATTCTGCTTGAATAAGGACCCTTGTAGGTCTGCTAGGGGCACTGGGCTATGGGGATAAAGGGAATAACACAGCCTAATCTCTCATTATAAACAATGGGTTGTCAAACCATTGGCCCACCCAACAGAAATTGCTGCAGAACTACATTTTAGTCCCTTTTCTTCAAGGCTGTAGTATCTTTTCCTATATAAGGGAATTACAAATTCCTTTCCAGGTGTCACTGTGAACAACAATTGCAGACCCCAACAGGAACTGCAGCTCCTGGCTCTGTGCTGAGCTGTGATCTCTCTGAAAGACACTGCAAGTGGGGCAACACAGGCTTGTTTTTTGGACCACCTGATTTCTTTACACAGTTTGTACCATGGGTACATTGAATCATGCACAAATAAACATGTTTTTTTCAGGGCTTTATAAATTGACTGCATTTCTAGGCTCCTCACAGTCTTCACTCAGGTCTCTTCTGCCTCCTCTTAAGAAAATGGTTAAAAAAACACTGAAAGCTGACATTTATTTTGACCCTGAGGCTCAAGACTTTGAGGAAGGAGAAGCTGTTTTCTAAATGCAGTGCTTGTTCCTGGAGAATTAAATGAAGCAGAACTTTGACAAATTAAGCCAACTACACGACTTCAGGATGAGGAGGAAAGGAGAGGTCACCTCCTGTGAGTCAAGCAAATGAAACCATAGGTCGGTGAATTCACCTTCAGACAAACAACTTTGAATTATATTATATCTGCTGGTTGGTAATCATCTGACCTTTCTCGAGACACTTTATTTTCATATCCCTCATTTTGTCTCAGCCCAACAGCTTGTTATTGAAAAAATCACCAGAGGCTAAAGAAAAGCTTTAGCTGCTAACTCAGAAACACATTAGATGTGACTTCTTGGATACACTATTTCCATCATATCCACCACAGATATACAAACACAGTTGTTGCCTGTGCCCAGTCCATTTGAGAACGCTCACCTGCTTTGGATAATCACTTCCTGTAAGCCCAGTCACATTTTTGGAAATTTCCAACACTTTTCTTACCAAGTAGTCATGAAAAAAACACAGATCTCTGATGAATTGTTTTCTTCTTCATTAGGCACCCTTTTTAAATTGACTTGGTGGAGGAGCATGAATAGGGGTTACTGTGCTTTACACCTCTGTTCTGTTGCTTTTAAACTGGAGGTCATATTTCAGGAAAGCAATTAAGCACAGTGCTTTATGTACCCTGACTGTCACTGTAATACTCACAAGATTAAGCACATGTTCAAGTGCAGGATTGCACCAGGGCACTTCACAGTCAGTGTAATGTGGAATATTGGTACTCTTGCTAGTGTTTTGGATGAACAGGGAGAGTCATTTACAAACAGAAATTCCTTTATTATTTGTCATTTGTGTATATATAAATATAGATGATAAATATAAATTTATTGTCATACATTCTTCAGCATTCAGATGCAATCTGTCAATTTTTGGAGACTGAGAAATGCTGCATGCTTCTTTAGAGTCACACTCTAACTATAATATATGACAGAAAAATGTTAAATCTGTGATGATGAAAAAAGAGGAGTTAAGGCAAGGGATGATAAACTCCACAAAAATAACTTAGACATACTGCTGTCTAAATGAGTAATTGCAAACACTTAAACAGAAGAAGGCATTTGAATATTCTTTTTTTTTTCTTAATTATATCTGCACATTTATGTACCCGTGGATTGTTTTATGTATGTACATTTCATCCAAAGGGAAATTGTCATGAAAACATATAGTTAAAATGCTTTCTTGTAGTTTTCTTTCTGTGACAAAATCGTCATCACATTTTTCTACCCTGTAAAAACCATGTTTACCCAAAGTGCCAGATGAACTGAAATGCTTCCAATTTTCCATAACAAAGAGAAGCAGTAAACAGATGTCTGGGAGTGAAGGTGTAACAATTCTCCAAACTGTAGCTGTTTTGTTGTTTGGTTTTTTATGTAATAAGGCTGCTTTATTTATTTATTATTGTTTAGAGGAAGGCTGTTTCCCAAAGAGGAACACCATTTTTTAGCCAAGAGACATTTAGAAGAATGTTTAGTGTAAGGCTAAAAAGGAGGAAGTGGAAGAAGGGTTGAGGAGATGGGAAGAGGTGTGTAAGAGGAGAAAAGAGATGTTTGAAATGATGGTGCAATTCCAGTGCAAGGGATCAGTAAGAAGAGTGCCAGAAAAATGACATACAGAGAAAAAAGACAGAGAAATGAGAGAGAGGAAAAGGGAGAGGAAAGAGCAGAAGAGTTGAGGAGAGATAGAGGATCAGGGACCTCGTAAAAGTGATACAGAGAGAGGAGCAAGGTACCAAAAGTGCAGCCAGAGCAGTGGGAAAAGATGATGGAAAAAGATGATATTGTAGCTGCCAAAACTTGAACAGATGAAGAGCAGAAAATTAGTGTACTGTGAGAAGAATGCAGTAGCACAGATGAGAATCTGGTGCCATCATAGGCACCAATATTTTATTGGTTTTCTGCCTAAAAAAAGGGCAGACTTTGAGGCTCACTGTCTCAGCTCACTCCGAGCAGGGAAGCTCAGAGAGAATGTAGGCAAAAGGAGGTCTTGCAGAAGTTGAAGTAGGATGGAGAGGACCAGGTACATCCAGCAAGACACAGACTGTAGTGGAAAATCCCCTTGCTCTGACAGGGGCTGTGCTTAAGCTATGCAAGGGGAAGTTTAGTTTAGATATCAGGAAATAAATTGTTCACTGAAAGAGTGATTGTGCTGTGGAATCAACTCCCCAGAGAGGTGGTAGAGTTGTTCTGGAACATGTTTAAAAAAAATACTGGACCAGAGTTGTTCTGGCATGGTTTTGTTGATAAGGAGGCCTTAGGTCAGAGGTTGGACTTGGTGATCTCAAGGGTCTTTTCCAACCTAGTTCATTCTATGATTCTGTGGAATGTGCTACAGAAAGTCCCCTTGCCTAAGCCTGAGGTAAGGCTCTCCACACGTGTGCTAAGTGTGTGATTTGCTTCTGTGTAGATGTTGCTTGTGGCTTGCACACAGGCATGGTTTGGGCAATTAAATTACTGCAACATTTGCCCTGCAGTCTCTTGAGTTGGCTGTGGAGATGCTGGGCTGGCATCTTCTGTGAACCCTAATAAGGCTGGAGAACTGTAAAAAAGAATTACAGCTCATGGAATATTCTGTCTCTCCCAGGAAGAACCTCTGAGGCCAGTGTACCAAATCTGAAGTCCTTGAAAAAAATGTGGTCATCACAAAAAATTGTACCCACTCATTGATTTGGAGACAGGGAACAGTGATTTTAATAAACATCTAATTCCAAACTTTCCAGCCCATTCAGGTAACTTTCTGGTAGAATGTCTGGAAAAGGCAGTGAAAATGTTTCAATATCTGAGCTGTACTGGGTCTAAGCTGTGAAGAAAAATGCTTTCTCCTCAAAGAAAACGTGCCAATCCTCAAAGTATGTTTGAGAGAAGACATCTTGTACATCCAGATATGGATTCTACACCTCAGCTTTCATTCTTAAACAAAGTGATCTGAACCATCATCGTCATGAATAATGGGTGCAAACACCTCTCAGTCATGATGGAATTTTACTTGTAGTGCCAAATAAAATACTGTAGGTCACATCATCCAGGTAACCAGCAGGACCCAAGCCTAAGCTGTTTCTCTGAGACAGACAAAGGGCTAAGGGAAGAGTCAAGGCTCTCAGACATCAACCCCCCGAGGTCCATGTGGCAATATTCTTCCAGGTTCTTGAAACTGCAAGAAGAGAGATGGCAAATTGAAAAGAATGGATTGAATAATTCAGTGGAAACAGGTTCCTCAGGGGAAAACAGTAATAAATGTCTCCAGTCTTATCTGACAAATGAGAAGGAGTTTAGAGCTCTTAGAGTGATTACTAACACAGCTACAGCTCCAGTACCAATGCATTTCTCCTCTGATAACTAATATACATCATATTTATACATCTGTCTCTGGCAGCAAGCACAGAAGTTTTGTACTTGCTTAAGAGATTATACAATGCAGAGAGGTGGCTGTGTACGTTTCAAATGCTTTCTCCCTGACAGGCCCCAGTCACTGCCTCTCATTGCCAAAGGAAGCTACAGATTTAATGTGTAAGTTGTACCCAACGTGCTGCACAGCTGAAACCCAATGAACCAGCATGTCAGCTCTAATCCCTGACCCCTCACAGAGATGAGAGGAGTTGCTGCCTCATTGCCTCCCATCCTTAAGAAGATGCTCTGCAGCTCCTTCCCCACAAGACCAGTGGTCCCCTCTGCTGAGACTGATGCTCTCTCCCCCTTTCTGCATGATGTCACTGCTGCCCACTGGCTCCTCCCAGGCATCATCACAAAATGAGGCTGGATTTAACTGTTTTCCAGTTTAGAAGATGGAATGAGACAGTATCTGGTGGCAGCAGATCCATGGGTAAAGACACTTAGCAACAGACTGTTCATTTCCCTCTGAGGGACCTGGGGGTCATAAGGGAATTCTGTGCATGGAGAGGCTGCTGGGGAAAATAGGAATGTAAGAAACAAACATACAGTTAGAAACTGCTTTTTGCATTTGATTTGATCTTTCATACTCCGGCTTATTAAGGCTTCCAACTATCCTGAATTGCTTGTGGAGCCCTGCCTCAGATGGGCAAGTATTGAAAAAATAAAGAAAAATAAATCAGAAAGAGCAATCACTTTTGTTGTTACTGCTACAAGATCTGGTGCAAGGGGATTGAAGGCCTTATTAGAACCTGCAAACCTGCCAGGAAGCAGTTTTTCCCTTTTGGTAATAAAGCATGAAAGGAAGGAAGAGAGTCTGTATCACAAATGTGGATAAAAGAGATATAGTCTGAAGTGTCTATCAAAAGTCATTAAATATTTGTCTTCTACAGAGAGCACAACAGTGGAATAATTGTTACACTGGGACACTGGGAGGAACTGAGTGAAGGCTCTTTCTTGTAGGAGGTCTTCAGGCTCTTCCACACAAAGGCTGTGGCACCCTGTAATGACTTTAATCAAATACCTGATCTCAAAAGTGTGGTAGAAATGAAAGCAAGGCTCTGCATGGTGCACTTACTGTCAGGGCAAAACATAGCAATGAATTGATCACAAACCTTTTTGAGGATGGCTCACTAACCTTCATCTTGAATTCCCAATTTCCCTGTCCCCAGACTGTCATTTCTTAGAGGGGAAAGAACTGGAAATTTGTTTCCAGCAGTGCTCCGTGGTTACTTTTGGCTAATTTGAGGTTCTCTGCTGTTGAAGGGGGGTCTTATCCTCACCACCTCCTCTCCTTGGGTTCACATGTCAGAGCAGTCAGACAAACCTGTGCATTACAGCCCCTCCCAGTCACCTCATTTCATTTCACCTCTTTCCCCCTCATTCACACAATGCTGATATGGGGAAGATTCAGGCATTATTTAGCAAATAGAAGTTGCATCCCTGTGAACTGTCACAGAGCAAGTTAAATTCACCATGGGGATTCAGGCAGGGGTTGCACATTTACCCTGGCTGGGTGACATGGCTTTGCTTCATCTGTCAGTCATGAGTGGAGTCAGAGTGAGGCGTTTTGGAAAACTAGCTATATAAAAATAACAATGTACAAAAACAGATCTGCAGTGAGTCTGCAGTGTTATGCACAACACAAATCATGAAGGCTCTGCCAGGCAGGTGCAGGGAAAAGAAATGGGATAATTGGAGGAGTTTTGAAGGACCCAGGTGCTTCCATGCTGTCCTGGCTTTTCTGAAGAGGACAGCTGAGCAGATCCTTGCCTCCAGCTCTCCCTGGGTAAGCAATGCTCCTCACTGAAGCTGCAAGCCAGCAAATGTACAGTGAGGAGCATCTTGTCATAGTCTGGTGTTTGAGGTCCTTTCATGTGGTTGGAATTTTTTTTTTTTTAAATAAGTCAAGATGAAGGAAAATATTGGAAGTGCAAACATTTTTGATTGTCCCAGACCCTGCTTTATCATATCAATTTTGTGTCATTTTCTTAGGTGAAAGATTTTTTTCAAATAGCACCAGACCTGGATATAATAAGAAAATACAGCAAAATAGCTGCTTTTCCCCCTTCACAGCATCTGCTGGACTAAGATATTAATTCTCCCCAAGAAGGTCTTAGAAAGGTAATTTTGAAAATGTACGTCTGGCTATTTTTAGATAAGGTTAATGCATATAACAGTTTAATAATTATGTATTTCCCCTGACTTAGGTGTCAGGATGTGTAAAGCTAGTAACATCAAAATAAACCCCAAACCCCAAACACGAAAATATATCAACACCAACACATCAAATACATTATAAATTTTTATTAACACTATAGTGTGCTCCTGTTCTTGCTTCCAAGAAGTCACAACCAACAAATTTAGTAGTTACAGTGAGAGAATGAGGGACTGATTCACTCATTTTTGAGTAAGGTTTGCTGTAATCAGTCAAGTAACTCTGGCATAAATGGCAGGTGAATCAGTCTTGCAAGGTTAGAACTAAAAAATTTCATTTAGGCAAAACTTTGTTCTAAATAGGAGATATGTCTTTATGGAATATATGTATGTGTGCTCAGAGCTACATTGGAGCAGTCTGTCTTTTAAGGGGTTTCATGAGCACATGTTGCCAAATGGCTCGGTACAAGATGCTCCAAGTTCCAAGACACAGATCAAGTCCAGACTCATGTTTGACACCATCAAAGTCCCAAGATCAAATGCAAATTTAGGCTGAGCTCCTGAATACCTCAGGGCAGGAAAACTTGGGCTTACCACTTGACCTTTTGACTCAGCATTTCCTGAGCAGATCCTGAATGTCCCACACTGAGGAATGGAGAGGCAAACAGCCAACAAGGCAGATGGAAATGTCAAAGTACCTTGGATTCCTTCTGTTTGACACTTCTTAAGGAGAGTCTATATCTTGCAGTACAGATGACCTCAGAACTTGTCAGCATAGACCAGACTTCCGAGGACACACGTCCCATTTTGGAGTGCCTAGAAATAGACAGTCACAAGTCTGAGAATTTAGTAAAGAGACACAGTCATTTAGAAGTTATAAGGAATCTTTTAGAAACTATATCAAAGCAACAAAAGACTTGCAAATATTTTAGCTTGCCTAAACAATAATTAAAGGGAAGTGCGGTATTTTACAGTAAATTTTAGAGAATGAAAAACATTTTATCCATCTCAGGTTTTGCATTAATTTTCCTCAACACATCTTTGTAACACCAAACACAGCACAAGGAAAACAATTAAGTATTCTCCCTGAAAAAAGCAGAATCAAATCCAACCCAAGGATACTGCTTCCAGTCTCTTCCACCAGACTATGGCTGAAAGAAAGAGAAAGATGCAGAACATTGTCAAGTCTGATCCCAGGAAGCAGAGGAAGGAGACAGCTATGGAAAAACATTTCTTTTTGAGAAGCTGTAGCTGGTGAATCTTTGTACAGTGCTGGGGTCTGGCAGGACTGTATCCATCTCTCCTGGGAACTTTGAAGCTCTCTGCATCTGTGGCAGGCAAGAGGGTACTAAACTGGTTTGAGTTCAGTCTGTTAATTTTAGATGGTACAGCTGTATCGTTCTCTTACCGTTCCAATGAGGGAAATAATGTCTTGTGTACAGTTTAGACAAGGGATATTAATATTCATTGATAAACCCTTCCTAGCTGAGTCAATGGATAACCCCAGAGCTGGCTACAGGTTTCTTCCTTGGACAGTTGAGTAATTAAGATGTGAATCTTGAAAAAAGTCCCAACAACTTTGAATACCTGAGAAAATTGACTTGGCTTGACTTGTCAAAAGTCATAAAAAAGAGGATTCCATTGAAGTTCTAACTATCATCACATAACAGTAAACATAGAGGTCTGGTGTTGTCTGAGGTGCTTTACTATGTTCAAGACATCACCCAGGGCTGGCAGACATGACACAGGACAAATGTGAGACCTGAACCCTTCCCAGAGGTGTCTGGAGGCCAAGAGGGTTGAGCATCTCAGGTGTCTGAAGTAGGCAAATGAACAGAGCCCTCAGTCCACCCAAGCCATGGTGCCTGGCGAGATATTCAGGTGGCCAACCAGTGCAGGGGGAGCTGAACTGTTCTGCTACATCTGCTGCCTTACACACCTAAGGCTTGTTCCTGTTCTCTGTACACAGGAATCCAGTGCTGGAGATGTCTTCAGGTATCCCACCTGGCCTCCAGCTGCAGCTTTGGAAAGGCAGGAATCTGCCATGTGTACTGTTCCATATTAGCCCTGAATAGATGATTTGGATATGAGGTCAGTAGGCTTACCAAATTTCTGCTTGGATTACTGCAGTGCAGTTCACATGCTGCTTAAGAGCGTGACAACATTTTTGTGGGTGCTTTGTGATCTCATGTGTTTGAAAAGAGAATCCAGCCCTTTTGGAAAGTTGGATCTTAATGCACAAGCTGCTCAGACACATTCAGCCATAGCTGGAATGGCTTTCATGACAGAAGAAAGAAGAAATGCCCAGGGCTAAAGGAGTTGATAGGCATGACCTATGAAGTTGCTCCAAATACTTCTTTCTGTCAGATCTTTGAGGTTATACTTAAAACCTATTCAAGGAAGGGACTAGATCATTCTCACTCATGTAGTTAAAAGCAAAAACACTGATAGTCAAGAAAAAAATACCAGAATGAAGGCTGTGACACAAAGAGCTTACAAAGTGTATTAATTAATTCTCCATACCAAGATCCCCAGTTACTACAAATCGGCACAGAGCTGTTAACTTCTTTATGGGAAGACATGGTGTTCAAAACTTCAGCATATTTAGCCTTGAATAGGAAAGTGTGGAGTTTTTCTCCTCCCACAAGACCTAGGTAGTGAAGATATTGCACATTTCAGCACTGCAGAATTATAGTATGCTGCTCACACATAGAAATTCACAGCATATTCTAAAGTGTGAAACCATTTCAGTTGTCAATAGATCACAGAAAAAAAAAAAAGACAAGCTAGTGATCTCAAGATAAAAAAAGCATTGTGCAGAGCAAATTGATAAGAAATCTTTACAAGGTTTAATAATCTTGCAGAAAAAAATCAAGAACCTGTAACCAGATATTTTTTTTTTTCCAAATGGTTTTCATGTAGCAGAAAATGAATGCACAAAGTGGGTGTTTTCATCAAGGGATTTATTTCTGCTGGTTTGGGCAATATGTCCCTAATTGAAATGCTCAAAAAATGTTTCCAGTTGCTGAGGAACCTAAATTTGTCATGTGGCTTAAGTGTCTGCCAGTAAAAGTTATTTAATCATATAATTTTCTGCTGGTGGTCAGGCCATGGTGGTCAGGTCATGGTGACACTGAAATGTTCAATATTCTGCTCAGAAGCATTTTGAAATCTTGTGACAGGAAGGATCTCCTGATAGACTGGATTGCTGTCAGTACTGTTCCTAAAGGAAAGCTGGATTTGAGCCTCCTTTCTCAAAGCTGCTGTAAAGCAGACTACAGTCTAAACCATACATTTTCTTGCATGATTTCACTCCATGGTTTTAAAGCATTTTTCTAAATCTTTTTGTAGTTACCTCATTTCTGCATTCACAGGAAACAGCCATGGATGTTACAGCAAAATATTATATATTCTGTTTGCTTTGTGGTTTAACTGGATACATTAACTTCAGTCCACTGGGGTCATGATGAGAGTTGGACTTTTATGTCTAATGGACATAATTAGTAATCTGGAGATTGGGACTAATATCCAAATATTTTGTAGGTAAATATTTTTTTAAGTATATATATCTACTGTTACTTTCATCTCTGCCAACTGGTTTTATGTCTGCCACTTATGAGTGCTCAAAGATTTCAGGCTGTGTCTCCCTAAAATCAATGAAGAAAGCCCCAAAGCGAGTCTTAACTTTTAAAAATTCATTGGCATTTTCTCAAGCAAACAATAAATACAATTCTCACTATTTTTGTGGTGTAAATCATTTAATCCATAAAGTCTGTGACTCCAGGCTTTGCTGCATGAGAAGCTGTATTTTGATTTTAAAACAGTTCAAAGTTGGGCCTGTTCAGCCTCAGGAAGAGAGGACTGAGAGGGGATCTCATCAATGTCTATGAATGTCTGAAGGCTGAGCATCAAGAGGGTGGGGCCAGGGTGTTCTTGGTGATGACCCTCAGCAGCAGAAGAGACAATAGTCACAAACACACACAGAAAGTTCCAGTGAATATGAGGAAGAAGTTCTCCACTGTACAGATGACCATGCATTGGAACAGATCGCCCAGAGAGGCTGTGAAGTCACCCCTACTGGAAATATTGAAAATCCACCTGGATAAAATCCTGGTCCATGTGCTCTGGGATGACCCTGTTTGAACAGGGAGGTTGGACCAGGTGAACCACTGTGGCCCTTTCCAACCTGCCCCATTCTGTGATTCTACAAAGACACAATTAATTCACACAGAGAACCTTTATTTTTACAAATATAAAGAAAGCCATGTCATCTTTTTGTTACTTAAAATTTACTTTTAAAAGATGAAAAATAATTTAAGACAAGCAATTTACCTCCAATGAAAAGTTGCACTTGCTTCACGAAAATAATTTTTTCCTTCACTTTCCAGTTGCCATAAGACAAATAGAACACACATGGATGTTGGAATTTTCAAGCAAAAATCAGTAAAACTTCAAGTTCAGAAGTTCTCAGTTGACAATTAAGAAACTGACATAAAATGTTCAGCTCATTCCAAAACACCATGAATGGTGAGGGCTCAACAGTACTAGGAAGTTAGTAAGGCTAGCAACCTTCACAGAATTATCTACTCTATGTTATCCTCACCTACATCAAATTCAGGTTCAGGTGAGACAAACTGTAGTGCAACATATGTTTTAAGCTGTCACAGTACTAAAAGAAAAAATGCTACCCTTCCTCTTTTCTGAGGCTGATCACATCCAAATCTCACATGAGCTTTGAGGAAAATAGACCTGAAAACTAACCAGTATTCAGGAGAGCAACAACAACAAAAACAACAACAACAATAATAATGATTTTTTTTTCAATTGGATCAATTAATTTATTTTAGTACACAGCTGTATAGATGTTTCAACAAGGAAAAGGGAGTGTAAGGACCACACAGCAATGGGAAGAGTGAAAGTCAGTTTCTTTCAATGTCACTTGATGGTTTTCTGCAACAACAACCCAACTACAATGTAGTGAACATAATTTTACTAGAAGCTACATGAAATGAAATTATCAGACTGTTGCTATGGAATAAGAGTACAAATAAGGGCAGCTACTGCAGCTCTGCTAATGCTTGGTAACTCTTTAAATTGAACTAATTTAACAGTGGGTCTAAGCCTTGAGAAAAGAATTTGAAAAGAATTGGTCTTAATTATCACAATAGCACCAAGTGTAAGGCATTTCACATTTCCATAGTGCTTTACCTTCACTAGCCAATTAATCAATTCAGCTCCCAATGGCTAACTGAGATTATTAGTAGTTTCAATGTCTTTTGCTTAAGGCTGGGAGAAAATGCTGCTAAATCACCCAATTCATAGAAACCTTTCTGTAAGCTAAAGCATGAAAGTACTTGAATGTTCACAGACTCTTAGCGTACTGCTGGCTGAAAAGGCAGGCTGTGCTCATCCCAGGGGAAGATTTCAAGGTGTTCTAAAGGCCAAAGACTGCAGAAATAAAGGCATTGCAAGAATGTGGAGAGATCTGGTAAGTGCTAACTCTGCCAGGAAGGGCTATGAAAAATAGACATATGAAACACATTTTGGATTGTTTCTGAAGCACTTTTTGGGTTGCTAAGTGTACATGTGGTTAGCACATGAGGAGATAAATGCATTAGGACAGAACAGGAGCACTGAAACACCAGGAAAAATGAGTAAAGCAATGCTGTAATTATAAAATCTTCAGAAACATTTCTCTAAGCAATAGGAAAAGGTGTTACAGAAGGTGTTATAGGAGAAGGTGTTACACATATTGTGTTTTCCTGACGTCAGGGAGTCCAGAAACAACTGAAAGTCATCCAGTCCTTGTGGCATTTAATCCTTAGAGACTAATTTAGAATTAGATATATACATTTCAGAAAAAAAATGGCATAGGCATCTATGCTACAATATAATTTTTGAATCAGAGGAAGGAATTATGCTTTGAGTTAATCTGGTGTGGAACAAGAAGACGCCAGGACATCCATAGGGACAGGTTTAACCTGGTGAAACATGGATTTTCTTAGGTGCTGTTATGAGTTGGGCCTTTTGGCAAGATTTGAGAAATGTTTTTTCTCTGTTTAACAACTGAATTATATTGGAAAACAGATTGTAATGGAAATGAGAACAAACTCTTTATCTGCAGTCATGTCATTGTGTTACACTGAAAAATAAATTATGTTCTATATGAGCTTTTGTTATTCTCTAATATTTCATCCTATCCCTTCATTAGTGCAGTAATCTCCTCCATTAAATCTCCCTTGTTTTTACTTGCATATAGATATGGGAATGTGCAAAGAGAAAATATGATGAGGGTTTATTTGTTTATTTTTCCTGAATACATTTGTTATTGGTATCAGATATTGCATAAAAGGAACTCAAATACTTTTTTGTTACATTGCCCACAAGTACTCTGTTTCTATGCTCTGTTGTGTTGCTGTTTCCATTCCCAGAACACAGCTATGGGGAAACTTCCTTTAGTCTGGTGTGTGCAATTTAGTTAAATTAACTTTCCAGGGTAAGCAGACTTTGATGGTGATGATTTTTACCAGAGACAGGACCATCAAAAAATCGTGGTGTAAAATTCCTCATTGAACTGAGGCGGAGAAAAAGGGGAAAGACTGCTCAATTTAGATTACTTTACTTACTTTTCTATGCTAGTATTTTAATGTGTGTGAGACATGGAAAAGGGCATTTGTAAAAACACTGAATTTTCAAGCAACCTGCACATTATCAGCTAAGCAAAAATTTAGGTGGAAAACTCAAGGAAGAGGCTCTCAGAACTGGGTCTGGACCAGATGTCTCACTGTCTTCTTTACATACACCAGTTCTTCACTAGAACAACTGCAGTGGCTGTCCACCAACTTTAACAAAGTTACTCTTGATTTAATACTCCTGGACAAAACAGGCAACTTAAACTCCTGGGCTAAATTATGGATCAAAGCTATGTTGGGGGTGGAATAAATCTACACGTTAAAGCCAAAAGCTTAACAATTACAGACTGGGTGACACCTAAGGAAATGAAACTGTAACTCTGACTTGTCAGTTCCAAGAACAAAGGCCTTTATCTCCTGCATGAAAGGAGTTACCTTATAAGTATTCTTGGCAACTAGTCTCTTCTCATATTACAGATCAGGTACTGGAAGGTGGACACTCATAATTCCAGAGCTACTATTTTACAGCAATTAATTCATCTAGGAATCAGTTTGAAAAATTTCAAAGCTTCCTCATCTGTTCGTGAGTCATTTTCATTGGAAGAGAGGAATGGTGTGTGATTATGAAAGTCAGATGGAGGACAGAAAGCTCAAGAGAAAAAAACAACCTTGCAATGCCATGTCAAAACTTGTGCAAACAGTTGATTCTGTGAACTTTCAGTAGAATCAGGTAAGACAAAGGCAGAACGTGATTTATGCCACCATATTAATGTAGCCCAGCTCTAACGAGATGGTGTAGCTGTTCTTGCAGCTGACTGTTGCCTTGGTCTTTCCTGAGACACCCAGAAAAACAGAATGTTTGATATTGAAAGGAATCTTAAAGATCACCTAATTCCATCCCTCCTTCCTAAGGCAGGGATACCTTAGACTATCACAGAATCAGAGAATCAAAAATCACAGAACCCTTCTCTGCTAGACCAGCTTTCCCAAGGTCCCATCCAGCCTGGTCTTTGGGCTTCCTGTTTGTGTTTGAGTTTGTCCATGAGCTGCTTGTTCATCCACACAGGCCTCCTGGTGTCTTTGCCTGACTTCCTCTTCTTTGGGATGTGTTGCTCCAGGGCTCTATCCCATGGCACTCTACCAAAGAGATCCTTGAAGAGGCCAAAGTCTGCTATCCTGAAGTCCAGATCTTGTTGCGTGCCCTCCTCTTGTAGCTGGCACCTCCTTGACTGCCTGCTACCTGCTGTCTTATCCCTCAAACAGACACCAAGATGCTTGAAATCCCCTGTGAAGACCAGGTCTTGTGAATGTGGGGCTGCCATCCCATGTCTGGAAAGGCCCTCAGACATTCAGTCTTCCTGGCTGGGCAACCTGTAGCAGACCCCCATTGTAGTACGACCTGTCCCTGTCCCTCCCTTCCTGATCCATGAGCTCCTTGTCCATGCCCAGATGAAGCTCTGTGCACTCCAGCTGGTCACTGACACTGAGGGTGTTGTCTCCTCCTCATCTCCCTGCCTGTCCTTCCTGGAGCCCGTATTCTTCCCCACCATAGTCTTCCACAGTCCAGTCATAGCAGCCATTGAATCACATCTCCATAATATCCATAAAATCACATCCCTGCAGGCATGTGCACAGCTCTAACTTTCCTTGTTTATTCCCATGCTCCATGCATGTGATAAAAGCACTTCATCTGGGCCCTCAGTGACACTGGCTCACTGGCTGGAGTGGCTGGCATTCCTTTGTGCTGCCCTCCAGGTGCTCTCCTGCTGCCCTTTGATCCCTCTCCATGTCCTGGGCACCCCTTCCTGGCCATGTGCTGGGAGGAGTGGGAAGGACTGAGATTCCCCTCCCTAATTGTGCTTTAAATAACAAAAAACCACCCCAGAGGTCTTGGCATGATTCTTAAGAAAGAAGGCATCAATACTGAGCTGTGAGAGCTAACATAATGAGAATTATGGCTTTAAAATCTAGAACTAATCCTTTGTTATAATTGAGAGCTATTTTTTGTTTTCATTAATTAACATCTTATTTTTCAAGACAAAATATTTAATCATAATAATATAAAAATAAATATAATTAATTTGCTGTTTTCTAGTGAACATGGTTGCTTTGTCTTATAGAAAAGGTTAACCGTTGGAGAGATTAATTACTTCTTTTCCAGAAAAAACTTTATAATTAAGTTCTTAGTGAAACAGATGGACAATCCTACCCACAAAATAGAGGTATTTATGCAAATATCACTAAACTAATTGATGCTCAGTTGCATCAAAAAGAAGCACATAAGATGTTTTCATGGCGTCAACATTTCTGACTATGATTTACTACGTTAATGATGTCTTATGGTGAGCCATTTTCCTAAGGGAGAACAAAAACCTGTAACTCTTGGACACAATTAATTTTCTTGATCAATGCAGCTGCATGAACAGAAAATGCATTCTGTTAGCCTAGTAAATGACACATCCATAAGAAGGTGTTAATCAAGCATGCTTGGACTTTGTCTCATTAAGAAGTCATGTAAAAAATCCAGATTCATTCAGGATTGTCTGTATTGTATCATTTTAGAAATAATATGCATTTTTAATTATTTATTCATAATTAATTGCCATTCAGTTAATTTATAGCCCCTGAGGAAACAATCAGACATGAACACCTCATTAATTTCAGTTAATCAAGAGTAAAACCTTCAGAAGGTTCACATGCTTCAATTCCTTCTTTATTAGAAATCATTACCAGACAACTGTGTACAAACCCCTCAAACTGTAGGACAGTTCACATTTTCCACAACCCCTAAGGCTAGAACACTTAAAAACAGTTGTAAAAGGGAACATGTACATTTTGCAAAATGTTGATGGGACTCATATCAGTCTTCCTTTGATATGTATTGTTTCCCTGTAGATATAGAGATCCTATATGTAAAACCCTCAGAATATAAAGCAACATGGGGCTAATCCATAAGTCTGTAACTTGAAATTAACTCTGTTCCCTTAACTGCTCACCTGGAGTCAAGAAATGCATGACTTGGAGATATATCTGATTATTTCATCAAGAGTTTGTAAAGCAGAGAGGGAAGACAACATCTCTGCCTGAAGGGTTTACTGCATGTAGGAAAATTATGAGCATGGCTTCTTTTACCTCCTGGGAAAGGGTAACAGTAAATAAATCTAATTCATTTACATCCAGCAGAATCGTTATAGTGTCCATCACTACTGAAACAGATGGACAATTGCACCAAATAAATAAAATATTAGTGTAAATATCACTGAGCTAATTGACTTTCATCTAAACTAAAAGAGGGAAAACAAGATACATGTTGCTAACAGCTGTGAGTATAATTTATATCATTAATGACACCTTATGTTAAGCCATTATCATGGGCCTAAGGATTCTGGAATCTAATTTAATTTCTTGATCAGTGAGATTAATGCAAAGAGAGCACACAGGGATTGCTATAGAGTAAATCATATCTCTATGGTAATAAAATGTAGACCCACTCAAATATATTCTTTTTTATTGAGGAGATTTTATTTTTCAACTGTTT